>CM053584.1:354525285-354544326 GCA_028627135.1 Pseudochirops cupreus
CTATTTTTTTCATTTGTTTGGATCTGTTTAATAGTATCTTGATTTCTCATAAAGTCGTTTGCTTCCATTTGCTCCACTCTAATTCTGAAGGAATTATTCTCTTCAGAAAGCTTTTGAGATTCTTTTTCCATCTGGCAAATTTGCCTTTTAAGGCATTCTTCTCCTCATTGGCTTTTTGGGCCTCTTTTGCCATTTGAGTTAATCTGTTTTTTAGGTGTTATTTTCTTCAGCCAGGTTGTTGACTCTCTTTTCGTGATTTTCTTGCATCATTCTTATTTCTCTTCCCAATTTTTCCTCCACTTCTCTTATTTGTTTTTCAAAATCCTTCTTAAGTTGATCTATGGCTTCTAGGAAGTCTTCATGTTTCTTTGAAGCTTATGGTGTGGGAGTTCTGACTGTGTTGTCTTCCTCCTGTTCCATGCTTTGATACTTCTTGTCCCCAAAGAAGGAATCTAGAGTTTGGTGGCTGTTCTTACTTTGCTTCCTTTGCCTGCTCATGTTGGCCAGTCCGTTACTTGATTTTTTAGCTCTGTGGAACTCTGCTTCCAGAGGGGAAAGTTCTGTCCCAAATTGCTGGGGTTTTTCCTGCTGCTGGAGCTATGAAGGGGATGCCATTTTTTTGCAGCCCCCACCAGCTTTGGCTCACTGAAAATGCACCCCAGGACCACCACCCAAGACCACGATCTGGATCCAGGCTGCTCAACGCAAGGGCACTTAACCTCTGAATGATTGCTTGCCCCCCCACCCCCTGCAGTCTGCAGGCTGGAAGCTCTGAAGTAGCTATGTGGAGGCAGCTGCAGGGCTGCTGCTTCTGCCACTTCCTTGTCCTGGAGGCAGTTCAGCCAGACCACTTTTCTCCCCCAAGTTTAGCTGAGTTCCACAGACCTTTCACTTAGTCCTTGTTTCTTATGGCTTGGTAATTCTGGAAACTGCCACAGCTGCTGCTGATCCACTCTCCTGAAGGCTCCAACTGTGGCTAGTCCTGGCCACCCCTGGGGCCAAGCCACAGTTTCAGGCTGGGCTGGTTTCCCTCCCAACACTGTGATGATCCCTTCCTGCTGAGCTGCCTTCAGCAGGAGGTGTATTTTTGTGAGATTTAGAGCCCTAAAATTTGTTTAGAGTCATATTTTATGGGTATCTGAGGTGGCTATGTGGGAGCTGTGGAACTTTGCTGCTCCTACGTTGCCATCTTGGCTCCACCCCCCCCCATGGGATACTCTTGATTTCATAAAAAGGAACCAGATCATGGGTCTAGGTTAGACCTCAGAGGTCAATGGATTTGATCCCTTGATTTTATAAACAAGGTATTTGAGGCACAGACAGGTAAAATAATATTCCCAAGGCCACATGGACAAAAAGCATCAGAGCAGCATTTTGAACCTGGATCCTTTGACTCTCATGTCATTGTATGTTAAGTACCTGGTGCATAGTAAGGCCATAATAAATGTTTGTTCTTTTCCTCTTCCTCTCTGAATTTCCTTCAGTTCTGGATCTCTGCTTATATAAATCTAAGATCCCCTGATTCTCTTGTTTGTGTTCTTTCTAGTAAGCCATTCTGCCTTCCTAACACTCCACATGCCATTGAGAAAAATGGCTCATTTCTCAGATACAGCTACCTTTTTGGTCAGATCCCAAATAATGAATGTCAGATTTTTAAAATAATAAGTACGTAGACAAAGAAAGTCTGAGGTCACATGGTTAGCCTATCAAGCAGATACTAGTTTTATACTCCTAACAACCTTGTTTTAATGTTGTTGGTTTTTTGTCATATTATTGAGATACAATTTCTAGAACTTGTTCTATGCCCTGAGTAAAAGCTAAGTTTCCTCCAGGCAGGCCACATGCCTGGAAGGGTTGCTTGCTGCATGGGCTGTTTGAATTCATACCTCAGGAAACTAATTCCTCTTTAAAAAAAAAGAAGAAAAACCTTTACCACACAGTGAGAGTGTCATCACCCACATAAATGTCACATTTTATTGTCCTTGGCTCTCATCTTCACCCTCTTGCTCTTCCCATCCCATCCTTTCCCAATTCAGTCATGCCTCATATAAAAGGAGGGGAGAAGCACAATTTCAAGCAAGAAGAGAGAAGGTAATAATATTCAAATGATCCCCAGGGGACTCAAGCAATGGATTCAGCAGGATGGGCTGGTCTAGCTCTCTAGAGTTGCCCACATCTATGGCCATCCTGAGGAAAGAGCCCTGCCTCCCCCACCCCCATGTGTTGTTTACTGATCAGAGACAAGTGATGACATTGCCTAGTACCAGTGTTCTACCTCGTCAAGGAGAACATGGGCTTGTCATTACCTGCGTTGCAGAAGGGGCTACTTCTGAGAATAAAGAACAAAGTTAAACAGAAGTGAAGCTGGCTTTTCAACAACATGGTCCATCCTTTGGGAGGAAAAGATCAGGGAATAAAGACAAAGAAGTTTCTGAAATGGAGGGGTGGGGCACATATTGAGATAAAAAGGCAACTTATTCCCCTAGCTAATATTCTTAATCCCCAATATTTATTTTTTTCATTGCCCTACCATTGGAGAGGAAAGGGAATGCCTTGAGCTGAAGGAAGAGGAAACTTGAGGTAAAGAAAAAGAGAGAAAAGGGGGAAAGGGAGAAGAGAGGAAAGGAAAAGGGAAGAAAAGGAGAAGAAAGGGGAGGGGAAATGTCAGGAAGAGAAGGGTAAGGAAAAGAAAGGAGGGGAGGGGAGGGAAAAAAGAAAGATGGGTAGACCTTTCACCTCTGGCTAATTTGGTATTCCATCTCATCCTTTCACTAATGATGCACTAAGCAAAGTCATTAAACACTGTAGGCCAAATATTGAAATATTGAGTCATAGTGAGAAGGTGGATGAAACCCAGAATAAGTCACCAAGAAACTATAAGGCCATAGGAGAGAAGCTTTTTGCTATTGATATTAACCTGGGGTGGTTATTAATGCCTCAAAGAACTCTTTCCAAATAATGAGTACGAGATATGTTCCAGGAGCCATATCTATATAGCTAGAGGATGGCTAGCTGCCCAAAGTTGTTAGTCTGCACTGAGTTCACCAGGGTGCTTGGTACCTTCCATTGACTCAGTGTTTTAGACCGAGCCTAAGGAAAACTTCCATGGGATACTCTCGATTTCTAATTTGTTTCAGTCACGTAGAGGACAGAGGGGGCTTGTCCAGAGCCCTGAACCATAATCCTGGGTATAAAATAGCAGATAAAGTTATAATTCTACACTCAAAGCTAACTAAGGGACAATCTCAAAGATTCAAAATTGAGTCCCAGGTTGCCATAGACCTCACGAATGTTTTAGTGGCTGTTCTTTTTAAATGTTCCAAAAATTTTTTTGTTTCAGCCGCCCAAAGCAGATCTGAAAAATAGTTGAATGTGTATTAATGTTGGAATAAAATTTGAGCTACCTGGAGTGGTCAACTCTTGTACTCACATGGTTCTCCTCATTAAAGGATCCCTAAGGTTTTTTCTTCCATTAATTTGCTGTCACAGACCCCGGAGATGGAGACGTTAGCCCTATTCCTGTTTTACCAATGAGAAAACTGAGAAGAGAAGCAGCTAAACCACTCAACGGCCACACAGCAAGTCAACAGGACCAGCCAAGAGAGCTCCATAGCCTCTGAGTCCCAGCTCTTCTCTCAGATCAAAGCCACACTTTCTGCCCACCCCAGGAAGGGGAAGTTCTGTCTCAGCCTTCGTGAGAACATACCTCCTGGGACACTTTTATTTATTATCCCCTTTGCTTTTCTGGACAAAGCCCAGTTGGACAAGGCAGTCATCTGATCTATAACAGTTTTATTCATTTCCTGAGCATTTGTGGCATGCAAAGCCCCACGTGGGCCTGGGGAGAGTGGGATGTGAAGTCCCAGCCTGCATGCTGCAATTCAATCAGGTGAGCTGTTTTCTGTAGAACCCAAACCATGTGATAAGTAGGTTCAGGGTGATTAAGGGTAAGAAGAATAGGGTACATTGGGAAACATTACAATGTACAATTTTACCCTAATCATTTTTTTATAAGATGAAGATGGATTAAAGGAGGATGGCAAGGTGAGGTGGTGTTTTGAAAATTGAGATGGAGAGGAAGAATCCCATCTATTTTGCCTTAGAGATTCTCTATGTGAGGAGAAGGTGGGTAGGAGCATTTATATGGTATGATCAGTTGTATGTATATGAAGCCTAGATTTTTTTTTTTAGCACCAATGATGGAGCCATTTTCTTCTTTTCCAATGGACGCCTCGAATGCCCAGTTTATAGCATAATAAGATGTCAGAGTTGGAACAGGCCTAAGGGTCACCTAATACAAACTGCATCTGAATTGAAATCTCTTATATATTGCTCAAGAGGGGCCATCCAGCCTTCAGTCCGGGGAAAATCTTTCTGATTGACTCCTAACCAAGGACAGCTCTGTGGGAGACTGTTAGAGTGCCAAGACTGATTATTAGACCTCTCCCCCTTCACACACACACACACACACACACACACACACACACACACACACACCTGCCTGCTTAGGTGCCTGGTTCCTTCGAGATGCATAAATACACAGCCACAACCACAATCACAAGTTTGGGTGTATTACTGTACTCTGAATTGTGAAGAGCTCTATTTTGGGGAAAGGGTGGCAGGATATTAGGTTTAGTCTTAAACATAGGTTATACCCACTCAACATGTGAATGGTAGTGAATAGTAAACATAATAGTTATATAGTTTATACATAGCAAATAATAACGAACTCATTATCTTTTCCCCAAAGTGATAATCTTGACAGTAACAAGTTCAGAAGATGGGAGGACTTTGGGAAAAGATGAGTTCAGTTTTGGACATGCTGAGTAACCTGGTCTTATAGTTTTTCCTTTACTCGAAGCTTGACTTTCTCCAACAGCATTCTTGACAAGTAGTTGCCTACCTTTCTGCTTGAAAACTTTTAGTAAGAGTAGGCTTATTACCTAACAAGAAAGTGCATTCCTTTTTTTGTACAGAACTCAAGGGTCATTGTATTGAGCATCTAGCTGTCTCCTTATAATTTTCACCCATTAGTTTTAGTTCTCCTTTCTAGTGCCAAGCAGAATGGGGCTAATTCCTTGTCTATGTAACAGCCTCTTAAATACTGGATGACAATGAGCATAACTACTTCTCTTTTCCCACTGTCAGGCTTCTTCTATCCTCTAGGCTAAACATTCTGATTTTATTCAACTGATCCTCCCATATTTTGGTTTTTAGATCCCTTCACTGTTCTTGGAAAGTAAACATTACGGAAACACCAGATAAAAGTAGCAAGTGCTTAAAATGTGCCAGGTACTGGGCTAAATATTGGGAATACAAAATCAAACAAAAAGAAAAAATATTCTCTGACCTCTTAGAGCTTACATTTTAATGGGGAATGACAACACATAAAAGGAAGCTGAAAAGTGGAATTGGGAATGGGGAGGAAGGTTGGTGAAAAAAAAAAGATGATTGAACAAGTGAGTGAAGCCAGAAAAATGAAGGAATATTAGGAAATGACTAATCAGAAGAAGAGGCTGCAGAGTTAACTGGTTTGTAGGATTAAGGCATGTACGACTAAGAAATAGTCATAGAGATATGGGCTCTGGAAACCATGAGAATAGAGATAAATATAAAATCCTGCATATGGATTAAAATAGTCATCTATGTAAGTATAATATGGGAAAGATGTGGCTACTTTAGGATCTTAGATTCAGAAGAGAGGACCTTGGGTATTATCTGACTCACTCCCATACTTGATTATTTAATTGACAAACAAAAAGGTGAAGTGACTTTCTTAAGGTCACATAGCTAAGAAGTGACAGAACAGTAAGTCAGAGCTAGATACAATATTGTTTTCTGCCATATGATATTATCCATAAAATGAACCACAAGCCTAATATTGTTTGACAGTCTAATACAGCAGGCAAAAAACCAAACCAAACTAAAACAAAACACAAAACTATGATCTTAGATTGAATAACCAGAGACACTGTATCTAGAGGAAGAGAGGTAATAAACGATTCCAAAGTTTTCTGCTGGAATAATAGCAAGCACCATAATTTAGAAAAGACTTTGAAAAAATGGAGCATATCTAACAGATGGCAACCATAAGGAAAAAAAGAAATCATGTTATAAAAGGATTAGTTGAATGAACAAGAAAGTTTATCCTGAAGAAAAGACAATGTAGATGGGAATGTTAGCTGTCGTCAAGGAGTTTATCGGCTATCATAGGGCAGAAGGATTAGACTTATTCTACTTGGTCTCAGAAGCTAGAAGGAAGAATAATAAATGAGAATTTCAGAGACTGATTTTTACTTGATATAAGGAAAAACAAGCTAACAAATAAAACTTTCTAAAATGGAACTGTCTCAACAAGCCTTCAGCAGAATTTAAAGTATTACTTGTTTGGGGATATTATAGAGAGATTTCTGCTCAGGTATGGACCTGATGATGATCTCTGAGGCCCACTCTAACTGAGATTCTATGCATGAGCCATTACCTTCAGGATACTTGAGTTGCTTTTGCATTTAAGCAACTGCCAAGAATAGGGACTGGATACTTTCTGTGGCTTCCAAGGCTTCTGGGAACACACCTAAACTCCAAGTCTCCAAGACCAAGCAGAGTTGGTCACTAAGAGCCAATCCAACTTCATCATTGAAAGCAAACAGGCCCGCTTATGCATGCTTGAAGGAATAAGAGACACTTTCATTTTCCAGGTGAAAAAATCTAGTCCCCAGGAAAAAGATCATTTTTTATCATCCGGAACACCCCCTGACAGTTCTCCCTGGGGAGGAATAAACAGGCATGCTGCTCAAAGGCTGAAATTCCAGGGCCTTTTGCCCTTCCACATTTGAAGCACAGGATGGAGTCAGCTAAGTTAAACTCCAGCTTAGCCCTAAGGAGATTGTTCTTTTTCAGATATTACAAAGGTTTAGAACTCCTCAACCTTCCTGCATTTAAAAAAATCTTTTCTGAAAGTATGTGTTTGTTCAGAATCAGGCAGATACTAATTAAGGGAAATCAAAAGTAGTTAATAGGGAACAGAAACCCAGCTTAAATGAGAGAACTGTAAGGAAGCATATAAACAATTAATAACTTCAGCAAAGTAACAAGATATAAAATAAACACACAATCATTAGTATTTCTATACATTACTAACAAATCATAGTAGAAGTAGGTAGAAAAAGAAAGTTCTTTCAAAGTAATTATAGGATATATAAAATATCTTGTTCTCTACCTGCCCCAGGAGGTATTAATACAATCATAAAACAATTTTTTATAGAAATAGGGGAAGACTGAAGTAATTGGAGGAGTACTAATTCTTCATGGTTGGGCCATATAATTTAAATAATGAAACCACCTAATTTAACTTACAGATTTAATGCTATATCTATCAAGACATCAATGAATTATTTTTATATACCTATATAAAATAATAACAAAATTCATCTGTAAAAACTAAAGGTTGAAGTATCTAAAAGGAAATAATGAACAAAAAGTAAAAACAAAATGAGTCTAGCAGTGCCAGATCTCAATTAAACTATAAAGAATTATCATAAAAACTATTTGGGACTAATTTTAAAAAAATAGAAAAGTTAACCAATGGAACAGATTTAGTAGATATGACTAAGAAATAATTGAACATACTATCATAGAATTTCATAAGCCCAATGTGACTAACTAAGGGGGTATGGATTCAGTTTGACAAAAACTATTGGTAAAACTAGATGTTAGTCTGGCAGAAAATAGGTTAGACCAATATCTTATACCATACACCGCAATAAACTCTAAATGACTATTGACCTAAGTATAAAAATATATATTATTAAAAAACTAGAAAAGAAAGGAAAGATTTCTTTCATGACTATGGATAGAGTGAATATTCTTGCCTAAATAAGGGACAGAGGCCATCATAAAAGATAAAGCATAATATCTCAATTACACAAAAAGAAAAGATTTTAATAATGCAAAATTGCCAGGCATATTAAATAGTTAGAATTAGAAACAGAACAAAATTAGGAAACCTTTCACAGTAAATTTCTCTAATAAAGATCTAAGAATACAAATATTTAAGAAGAACAATTCCCCAATATGGAAATGGTCATAGGATATGATAGACAATTTTCAAATGAAGAAATGAAAACTATTAACAGATATATGAAAAAATGCATGGCATTCAAAAAGACATTAAGAATTAGATAAATGTGTATTAAAAGAACTCTGCAGCTGCATTTAAATGCTATCATGTTGGTAAGTATGATGAAAAAAGAAAAAGACAGTAATTGAAGGAGTTGTGGGAGAACAGCTAAATAAATAAACCACTAGTGGAACTCCAAATCCATTGAACCTATTTAGGAAAAAAATTTCAAGCCATATACCAAATATCATTAAACCCTGGCTATTCTTTGACCAGTGATACTTGCCTTGTATTCTTAAAGAAGTCAAGATCTAAAGGAAAGGGTCCATAGATTAGATAGATAGATAGATAGATAGATAGATCAAAACAGAGTTAGAGAGAGATATGTATGTGTGTATTTTCAAGATTACTTTTTGTAATAGCAAAGAATTTGAAATTAAGTTGATGCTCATCAATTGGAGAATGAAAAATGTCATATATTAATTCAGTGGAATATTCTTCTAACATAATGTTCTTGTAAAATAAGAAACAATAAATATGATGAATTTTTAAAAATATGATGAATTAAGAGAAATAAAGGAAAACTTGTTTGAACTGATATAGAGTGAAATGAGGAGGACCAAAACAACAAGTTATGGATGATGAAAATCAGATAAAGCAAAAGAATTTCAAAATGCCTAAGAACTCTGGTCAAAGAAATGAACAATAATGACTGCAAAAGATTAATAAAATATACCTTCACCTCTTGATAGAGAAGTGATGAACTAGACATGAAGAATGAGATCAACATTCTCAGATATGGTTGAAGGACTGATTTGTTTCCTAGAATATTCATTCACTCACTAATTTTTTTCGCTCTATCTATCTATCCATTTGGGTTTTTGTTTAGTTTATTCATTTATTTTATCATTGATTTAAATGAAGATATGAATGACCAAATAAAATTTGAAGATGACTTGAAGGTGGGAGAAATAGTTCATACCCTAGATGACAGAACCAGGATTTCCACAGTCTAGAACAATGGACAATCTCATTATATAGTATTTAAACAGGGATACATATATTCTACTGCACTTTGATTTTTAAAAAAGTCACCTTAAGTACAGAGAGGATCAATGGATGGATAGAGCTTTTTATCACATACTTTCTATGTTCCAGGCACTGTGCTAAGGTCTGGGGACAATAACACAAGCAAAAAAGACAGTCCTTGCCCTCAAGGAACATGTATTCTAATGGGAGAAGACAACATATAAAGTAGAATTGGACAGGGTAGCAATGAGGTTGGGGAAGTAGGGTAGAGTAGAGTGAGTGGAAAATGATGCCACACCTGAGGAACAAAAGATTTTCCAAAGTAAGTAGGCAGATAACAATAAGGATGGGTTGGAGAAATGTTAAAGGGATAAGACTTGTTCATCTTCACCCCATATTGCAAAAGTAGGAGCAATGGACAGATTTTATGGAGGAAGGTTTTAGCTGGATGTAAGGCAAAATAATCCTAATAATGAGAATCTGTGAAAAAATAGAATGAACTGATTGAAAAGGTAATGAGTTCCCTAATTTTGGATGTCTTCAAACAGAGCCTAGATTTAGCAATGTTACAGAAAGTATTCTTGTTTGGGTATAGGTTGGAGCAGAAGATCCTTGAGTTCCATTCCAATTATAAGTCTATGAAATATATCTCTGTTTGGAAATTTAACAGATTTTAGTTATTCATATTAATATCTTTCCTCTTTGGGGCCAAGATTACTTTAGGATAGAATTAATAAATGAACACATATCTTGATGCCTACTTACCTCCAAATATTTCTTCCACCAAAGTGTTTAAACTCAAATTTCTGCCATCAAAGTAACTGAAGAGTTTATAGGTTAGGAATGTTATCTCCATTATTCTTCATCAAAAGAAGCTTAGAACCATGGAAATAGAATGTAACAGCTAGGAAGTACCTTTCATGGCATGCTCTCATGAAAAAAAAAGTGTTCAACTTGAAGTTAAGAAACTTAAATTAGGATTTTAGCCCTCAGAGGAGAAATAGTATGGTGCAGTGGATAGTGCTGGATTTGAAGTGAGGAGGACCAGTGTTTGAAACCTGCCTTACTTGCTTCCTAAATATGTAACCCTGAACAGCACTCTATTTGGCAACAAAGAGTTTAAAACAATGGTTCTCAACCTGTGGGTTGACCCCCTTTGGGGGTCAAATGACCCTTTCATAAGGGTCACCTAAGACCATCGGAAAACACATATTTCCGATGGTCTTAGGAACTGAGACACTGTTCCTCTATCTGTCTCCAGGTGGGTCTGCCTACATGCAGATACGTCAACATACAAGTATTAAAGAGTCGCAGCATTAGGAAGGTTGAGAACCACTGGTTTAAAACAAAGTAGATGTCCATTAACTGGGGATAGGCCTTAAACAAATTCTGATATAAGAATATAATGAATTTTACTCCTCCAAGATGGAGGAGTAAAAGCACAAACTTGGTGTGAGCTCCTGCTCCAACCACTTCCAATACCTGTAAAAAATTACTGTAAACAAATTTTAGAGCTACAGAACCCACAAAATGACAGAGAGAAACAAATCTCTCACTGAAGGCAGACTGGCAGGCCAACAAGAAAGGTCTATCACACTGAGCTGGGAGCCAAGTGCAGTCCTGAGGTTCCATCCTGGGGTGGCCCCAACCAGTGGCACAAATCTGCCTGAACAGACTTTAGCAGAGTAAATCACCAGCAGCTGTGGTGGTTTCCAGATTTCTCAACCTATAAATGCCAAAGAGAAAGTAAAAGGTCATTGGGGAACTCTGTTGGAACCAGGTGATGGAAGAGCTCAGTCTGGCCCCTGCCTCCTGGGAGAGAAGTGGTGGCTGCAGGTGCTGCCAAGTGGCTTCCTCCAGAGCTCCTGGCCTGCAGACTGAAGGGGAACCAAGTGACCATTCAGAGGCAAGAGAAAACTATTACAATGGTAGGGAAGAACAGGAAGGTGAAATGGAATGAGTCAATCTTACTGTCATTGAATTTGGCCTCAGGAGGGAATAACATACATATTCAATTGGGTATCTCGCCCTATAGGAAAGTAGGAGGGAAGAGAATAAAAGGGGGGGATGATAGAAGGGAGGGCAGATTGGGGGGGAGGGAAATTAGAAGCACACACTTTTGAAAAAGCACAGGAGAAAAGGAGAAAATAGAATAAGTTGGGGGTGGGATAGGATGGAGGGAAATCTAGTTAGTCTTTCATAATATAATTACTAAGGAAATGTTTTGTGTAACTACACATGTACAACCTATATTGAATTGTTTATCTTCCAAGTGGGGGTGAGCAAGGAGGGAAGAAGGGAAAGAATTTGGAACTCAAAGTTTTAAAAATAAATGTTAAATTTTTTAAAACTGTTTTTTTACATGCAACTGGGAAATAAGATACACAGGCACTGGGATATAGAAATCCATCTTGCCCTACTAGAAAGTTGGTGGGGGGAAGCTGTAGATGGGGGAAGATATAACAGATTGGGGGAAGGGATATTCAATAGGCTAACTATAGAAGACACTTTGGCAGCTGTTTTAAAAATGGACAGAAGAAAGAGAGACTTGAGGCACAGAGACCAATTAAGAGTTTGTTACAATAATCTAGGTAAGAGGCAATGAAGGCTTGTACTAAGGTGGTAGGTATGTGAGTAAACAATGAATGAAAGAGATATTGTGAAGGCCAAAGGGATGAAATTTAGCAGTTGATTTGATGGAGAGTGAGGAATAGAGGATGTCACCAAGATTATAGATCTAGAAGACTAGAAAAAATGATGGTGCTTTCAGAGAAATAGAGAATTTCAAAATAGAGGTGCATTTATTAGAAAAGAATGAATTTTGTTTTGGAATCTGAGATGCTGAATTTGAGATATCTCCATGACATGCAGTTTGAAATGTTCAATAGATAATTGTTATGAGCGATTGAAGCTCAAGAGAAAGATTAAGATTATGCTATCTCTCTCTCACTCTCGCTCTCTCACTCTCACACACACACACACATACACACACACACATATGTGTATAAACACATAAATCTATGTATGCAAATAAATGTTCTGTGTGTGTACATATCTACATGTGCATATATACATGCCACATGCATATACATTTCTATGCATATGTGCATTTGTGCATGTGTAGGTCTATATTTCTACCTATACCTTTGAAGCATCTAATGATAAAACCGATGGAAACTGTTGAAATTACCAGCTTGAGGGAGTGGAGTCAAGATGGTAGATAAAAAGCCATGATATGCCTGAGCTTTCCCCCAAACCTCTCTGAACCCCTTTAAATAATGCCATAAAATAATTCCTGGAGAAGAAGAACCTACAAGGATAGAATGAAATAATTTTCCAACCAAAGACAACTTAGAAAGTCAGCAGGAAAGTTCTATTTTACCTGGGTAAGAGTGGAACACAATCCACACTAGGTTGCACAGCACAGATCAACCCCAACAAACTAGGAGCAAGCCTTGGGAGTCACTGAATCAGCAGTGGCAGCAACTGCTTCTAAAGCTCTCAGCTTCCACACTGTAAGAGAATTGAACAACTGATCAGAAAGAGATTACAGAGGTCTCTTTGATAGCACTGAGACAGGATTCTGTTGCTTTGCCTGATTGAGGTTGCAGTCTCAGGACAAGGAAAAGCATTAGCACACCAAAGCTTGATGCTAGAGTAGAGTGATGGTCCTTCTCACATTCCCAGGGCAGAAAAGAGTGCTTAAGGTCACTCATAGACCAGAGCACAGGTCAGTAGAGTAGTAAACACCTCTCCTTAGATCATACCACCTCAGAAAAACTGAAAATTTACTGACCCCAAGAACTAACTCTGAAAACAGAAGCAAGAAAAATCTGAAGCTTGGGAGAGTGTCCCCTCAACCTGAAGAGTGGAGCTCAACTTTAAAATAAAGTTAGAAATCAAGAAATAAGTTGGAAAAATGAGCAAACAACAGAAAAAAATTGTGGCCATAGAAAGTTACTATAGTAACAACAAAGATCAAAACATATACTAAGAAGAAGATAAAAAGTCACAGCTCTTACATCCAAAGCCTCCAATGAAAATATGAATTGGTTTCAGGCCATGGAACAACTCAAAAAGGATTTTGAAAACCAAGTAAGAGAGGTAGCAGAAAAATTGGGAAAAGAAATTAGAGTGATGCAAGAAAATCATGAAAAGTGAGCCAACAATTTGGTAAAGGAGACACACACAATACTGAAGAAAATAATATCTTATAAACCAAATTAGGCCAAACAGTAAGAGGCACAAAAAGTCAATGAGAAGAATGCCTTAAATGGCAGAATTGGCCAAATGGAAAAAATAGGCACAAAAATCATTAAAGACAACAACTCCTCAAAAATTAAAATTGAGCAATTTGAAAAGGAAGTACAGAAGCTCACTGAAGAAAATCTTTAAAAATTAGAAATGATCAAATGAAAGCAAACGACTATATGAGAAATCAAGAAACAACAAAACAAAACCAAAAGAATGGAAAAGTAGAAGATAATGTGAAATATTTCATTGGAAAAACAACTGACCTGGAAAACAAATCCAGATCAGATCATTTGAGAATTTTTGTACTATTTGAAAGCCAAGATAGAAAAAGAGACCAGACATCATCCTTCAAGAAACTATCAAGGAAAACTTCCATGATAGTCTAGAACCAGAGGGTAAAATAAAAATGAAAAGAATCCAACTGATCACCTCTGGAAAGAGATCCCAAAATGAAATCTCCCAGGAATTTTGTAGCCAAATTCCAAAGCTCCCAGGTCAAGGAGAAAATATTGCAAGCAGCCAGAAAGAAACAATTCTAGTATTGTGGAGCCAAAGAGAGAATAACACAAGATAGCAGCTTCTACATTAAAGAATCAGAGGGTTTGGAATGTGATATTCCATAGGGAAAAGTAGTTAGGATTACAACCAAGAATCACCTACCCAGCAAAATTGAATACAATCCTTCAGGGGAAAAATGATATTCAATGAAATAAAGGATTTTCAAGCATTCTTAATGAAAAGACCAGCGGTGAATAGAAAATTTGACTTTCAAATACAAGGCTCAAGAGAAGCATAAAAAGATAAACAGGAAAGGTATATCATAAGGAACATAATAAGGTTAAACTGTTTACATGCCTAAGTGGGAAGATGATACTTGTAACTCATAAGAACTTTCCCATTATAGAGGAATTTGGAGTATATGTAGACAGAGGGAACAAATGTGAGCTGAATATGAAGAGATGATATCTAAAACAATAAAATTAAGTGGTAAGAAATGAATGCACTGGGCAAAAGATAAAGGTGAAGATAGAATGGGGTAAATTATCTTACATTAAAGAGGCAAGAAAAAGCTTTTACAGTAGAGAGGAAAAGGGGGGAAGTAAGGGAGAGTGAGTGAACCTTACTCTCATCAGAATTGGCTCAAAGAAGGAATAACACACATTCAATTGGGTATCAAAATCTATCTTACCCTACAGGAAAATAGAAGAGGAAGGGGATAAGGGAAAGGGGAGTGATAGAAGAAAGGTCAGCTTGGGAGAGGGGGTAGTCAGAAGCAAAACATTTTTGAAGAGGAACAGGGTGAAAGGAGAGAGAGAATAAAATAAATGGGGGGAATAGGATGGAGGGAAATACAGTTGGCAATGGTAGCTATGAAATTTTTTTGAAGCAAGTTTCTCTAATAAAGGCCTCATTTCTCAAACATAAAGAAATGAGTCTAATTTATAAAAATAAGATCCATTCCCCAATTGATCAAACTGATCAAAAGATATGAACAGTTTTTAGATAAAATAATCAAAGCTATCTATAGCCAAATGAGAAAAAATGCTCTAACTCACTGTTGTTTGGAGAAACACAAATTGAAACAATTCAGAGGTAATACATCATCATTTTTTTTTTGGCTAATATGACACTAAAGAAAAATTACAAATATTGGAGGGAATGTGGGGAAAATGAGGCATTAATGCATTGTTGGTAGAGTTGTGAACTGATTCAATCATTCTGTAGTGCAATCTGGAACTATGCCCAAAGGGCTATAAAACCATACATACCCTTTGGCATAGCAATATCAATCCTAGGTCTGTATCTCGAAAAAGATTTTTAAAAAATTAAAAGGACTTATATGTACAAAGATATTTATAGAAGCTCTTTTCTGGGGGCAAAGAATTGGAAACTGAAGGGATGCCCACCAATTGGGGAATGACTGAACAAATTGTGGTATGTGATTATGATGCAATACTATTGTGCTATAAGAAATGATGAGTAGGGTGCTCTCAGAAAGGAAAAAAACCTAGAAAGACTTGCATGAATGATGCAAAGTGAAATGTACTGTACAAAGTAACAGCAATATTATAAGATGATCGGTTGTGAATGACTTAGTTATTCTTAGCAATACAATGATCTGAGACAACTCTGAAGGACTTATGATGAAAAATGATATTCATCTCTAGAGAAAGAACTGATGGTGCCTTAATACAGATGGAAGCATACTTTTTTTTTTACTTTATTTTTCTTGAGGTGTACTTTTTGTCTATTCTTTCTTTTACAACATGACTGATATGGAAACGTTTTCCATGATTACACATTTATAACCTCTATCAAACTGCCTGCCTTCTCAATGAGGACTGGGGAGGGAGATAGGGAGAGAATTTGGAACTCAAAGTTTTAAAAACAAATGTTAAAAATTGTTTTTACATCTAACTAGGAAAAAATGAACTACTAAATAATTTTTTTAAAAAGGAAAGAAATGACCAACTTGAGACCTCCACATTGAATTAGTATTCTCGATAGGTCTGGATCTAGCCAAGTTCAGTCTCTATTTCTCCATCTTGTCTAAAGGATATTGTGTGCCTTTATCAAATATTTTACTGAAAAATCATGAAGATAATTCAATAAACACATCTTAAGCTCCTATGTTCTATGCATTGTGCTAAGTGCCAGAGATACAAAGAAAGGAAAAAGAAAGTCCCTGTTCTCAAGGAGCACTCTGTCTCCTGAGGAAGACAACATGCGAACAACTTTGTACAAACAAGCCACACACAGGATAAATTGGAGATAGTCAGTAGAGTACTGGCATTAACCAGATAGAGTGTGAGCATTTTTGGTTTTTGGTAGTCTAGTAATCCTGTCAAAAATAGGGAAGAACTTACCTGGTATTAAATAATAACCATGAATAATCTACAAAAGTAATAAACCCCCTGGAGAGAATCACAGCTGACAGTAATGTTTCTATATGTCTGCCTAACATATAGCAGCTGTGTGACCTTGGGCAAGTTATTTAACCTCTTAGTGTCCCCAGAAAATTCCCTTTTCTAAGATTCCAAATTACTGAAATGCTTCTGATCTGTTTGGGAGAATTCATTATGCTGATAAAGTCACTAGTCCAGCCAGATGTGGTGGCTTGTTCAGTCATTTCAGTTGTGTGTGACTCTCTGTGACCCCCATTTGAGGTTTTCTTGGTAGAAATACTGGAGTGGTTTGCTATCTCTTTTCCAGTTCATTTTACAAATGAGGAAACTGAGGCAAATAGGGTTTACATGACTTGCCCAGGGTCAAGAGCTTGTATCTGAAGCTGGATTTTAACTCAGGCTTCCTGACTCAACACTCTATCCATTGCATGACCTAGCTGCCCTCAGATGTGGTAGCCCTCTCCTGTCAGAGAGGATGAAAATGTTGGATATCTCAAGCTTAGGGATCATGGATTTCAGTGAGCTAAGTTGCTTGCGTGGGCACACAAAGTCCAGTATTAACTTGGTGTGGCTCCAGGAGGTGGGGGCTACCAGATTGGGAAAGGAAGGAAGGAAGGAACAAGAGAAGGAAGGAAGGAAGGAAGGAAGAGAGGGAGGTAGGATAAAAGGGAGGGAGGGAGATGGAAGGAAGGAGGGTGGAATGAAGGGAAGAAGGAAGGATGTAGCTAATTACAATAATTATGAGAGGTTGTATGGATAGAGGGCTGGCCTTGAAGTATTGGAGACCTAGATTGAAGTTTAATGCTTTCTTATTTTGGAAAAGTGATAACCTCTGTGATTCAGGCAACTCTCTACCTCTATAAATTACTGATGAGTTGTGGATCTATGTTAGTGTGGTGATTTTTCACCCTGGTAGTTCCCTGTGTCAGTGAAATCACACCTTCATCTCCCTCTACTAGACTGCTAATTTATAATATAATAACTGTTATTCTTTTAAAATTTTCTAAAAATTGAACTTGTCGCTAATTCAAACTGTCAGTCTACTCAATAAGTTCAACTTAGTGATGCTACAGTTTTCAAAACTCTTTTCTTTTCTCTTTCCATATTTTTTCCCAAATCATCTCAATTATGTTGTTGATGCTAATTAGATAGTCTGCTTCCCAGGTGTTACCACTTACTTTGAAATATTGAAATTGAAACAATGATAATGTAAATAATTTGAAGTATATGAAGTCTTGCTTCAATTGATGTTAACATTCTGATTTTCAGACAGTCTGATTTCTTTCAGCCTTTGACAACTTTTTAAATAAACAATTTATTCATCTGACATAGCAGTAGCAGGATTAGATCATGGATCATAGAATTTTAGAGCTTATTATTTGTGGCTGAATTCTTCTATTCCTTGCAAAACATTAGTGAGCAGTCCCATTGTGCATTTAAAAGTCCCTGCGGAGGGACTCAATCTTTTGTGACAAACTGAATGGAAGGCTGATGGTAAAGAGCAGTGGAATAGGAAGGTATGTATATTTCATTACTGCCCAGAATTATCAGAGAAAGGATAGCTTACACTATGCAGCCAAGCAGAGGCATTGAGATCAAACACTGGCTGCCACACATCCAGGAAACGAACAGAGCTGCCAGGGGAAGTAGGAGGAAAGCAGATGTCAAAATCAAAGAAATGTGAAAAAGGCTTGGTAAACTACTCCTAACGGGTCACTGGGGACAGCTCTGCAGGAAAAGCCGAGACAAGTCTTGACAGGTTGGGGAGATTAGTGGGTTTTCTCTCATCTTTTCCTTTTGCCTCTTGCTCTTTTGCCACTCTTCCAATCTCAAGGGGCAGACAATTAGTTGACTGAGCCACAATAGTTCCCTGGGTGGATGTTGACTTTCATCAGCTCGGTTCTCTCCTCCATCACTTGGACCAGTGAGAAAAACTACAGTAGAGAAATGTATCATCCTCTAGACAGATCCTAGAATCCTAGAATCATTTGCCCAAAGATTTGGGAGAACCATAAAGAAGCATTCTTAAGTCAATAGTTCAGAATCTGTTCATAGGTGGAACCTTAGTAGAAAGGAAAGAATAAGAGATGTCCAGTGAGAGGGTTTCCTACACACAAGTCTGCAAATTCCTATTTTTATAACTTTTCTTGGCCTATTTAAACTTCATGTGTAGAAAAATCATTTGTTAAGCACTTAATATGTGCAAAGAACTGCCACACAAGAAGAGTATAAATAAAAGCAATGCAAGAAAACAAGGCATTCCCTACTCTCAAGGAGCTTATATTCTGACGGGAAGAGACAATACGTAAACTGGAGCACACTTTGAAAATCAGGGGGTTGAGAAGTAGGTAGAGGCATGGCTGGAGTTCCTCATGAAATGCTGGTCTGGGTTAGAGACTCACCAATCAGGAGAGTGGACGTCAGTAAGGCTGCTGATGAGGAGGTGAGGTCTAGAGAGTGAACTAAACTAGGAGTGAGTATAATGATAATAGTGTACATGGTTTTACACTTTGGAAAGAGCTTTACATCTTTCCCAGACACATGTGAACACCTAACTATTTGATCTTTGGGTTGACTGGCTTACTCCAACCTGCTCTTGCCTTTGCCAGGGCTAGTTTCCCAGTGATAGATCACCATTACAAGATTACACTCCAATTTTCTCATCATCTTAGAGGTAACTTTATTTAGGCAAATACACTGTATTATCTCACCACTTCTATTCTTTTTTTTTTT
>CM053584.1:354544826-354555060 GCA_028627135.1 Pseudochirops cupreus
AGATGTTCTGCATAACTACATATGTACAGCCTGTATTGAATTGCTTGTCTTTCCAGTAGGGGTGGGTGATGAGGGAAGAAGGGAAAGAATCTAATATTTAAAGTTTTATAATCAAATGTTAAATATATATATATATGTATATGCATCAAATATATATATATGTATATAATCAAATGTTAAATAAATAAATAAATAAATACACACACACACACACACACACACACACACACACACACAAATTCATTATTATTTACATGTGACTGGGAATTAAGATATACAGGCACTGGGGTAGGGAGATCCATCTTGCCCCACTGGAAAGTCAGTGGGGTGATGGGGGAGGATATAGGAGAGAACAGATTGGGGAAGGGGTATACAGTGGAATCACTGTTTTGGGGTGGTGGATAGGGGAAAGATGGGGAGAAAATTTGTAACTCAAAATCTTGTGGAAATGAATGATGTAATCTAAAAATAAACAAAAGTTAATTAAAAAAGAAAAGAATGGGACCTTAAAAATAATCTGACTCAAGTCTCCCCACCCACCCCAGGGGTAAAAATCCAGTCTCTATTTGAATATCTTAATGAAAGGGAACTCATTGTTTTCCATTTTTGATGAGCCTATTGATTAGATGATGCTTTCTAAAACTGAACTGAAAGTTTCCTCATTTACAAAATGATTTGGTTTGCTTAGTTGAGGCCCTTTCTCAAGCTAAGATTCTATGGAATCTACCTCCTTATAACTTTGTCACGTTAGGCTCTCTGGAGCTACAAATAATTCTAAGTAGTCGTTCTTAATCATGGCAGTCCTTACCATATTTGAAAACAGACATCTTGTCCCAACCAAATGTCCTCTTTATCCAAATTAAACATCACCCTATATCTTTCAACATTCATTATGTGACATGCAGGGAATCTAAATCATAGTCTCTTTACCTTGGGTGACCTCACTATTGTGTACCTCCTAAAATGTGGAAGGGCCTGTGAGATCCCAGTTGGAGAACTTTGATTGTTGTTTCCCTCAGGAAAAGTTCAGGTTTGGGACTAAGGAGAGAAATTCAAAGTATGGCTTGAAGGGAGGCAGAGAAAAAAAAAACAGCCTACAAGAATTATAGTGGTGGTCTCAACTCCACCCTTGATTTCTAATTGCTGAGTACAGCAGCCCCTCCAATACAGAACTGGGTCAAGGGCCTCTGTCCTCAATGGTGGTCCATTTGAGCTCCCCATCTGTTGCTGGTTAACATTCCCTGACAATAGGTCTCTTACTGAGCCTACATCAACTCCCTTGGTTCAAATTGGCCTAGATTCCCCTAAAGTGAAGCTGGGAGGAAGAGATCTGGGGGATGGTCCAGAACCAGAATTAAAACTAGTAAGATGCTGGCCCTCAGCATTCACTCCTTTAATATCCCTGTTTCTTTGCCCTATGAGGCCATTCCCAGGGTAGTCTAGTATCAGACCCCTGGGAAAATTCTCAGCTTAGCACAGGTGTTGCCCAACTCTGAGCAAAACATGCCTATCTAGATCCATAGCCATCAGCAACACCCGGTTTGTACATTCTCCCAAGCCAAGCCCTGTATCAAATTTTGTCCTCTCTGAATGAAACCTGGCACTTTTGTCCCACATAATCACCAGCACCCTGGTGGGGAGAAAAACCTACTCAATTCTGGCCTACACCACAATGTAACCACACCTGGGAATCTACTCCTCAAATGAAGAGTAAAGGTTGCTAATCTGCGGTGACACCTCAGGCTTGATTTTGTTTTATTGGAAGGATTTTATAAGGGCTATTATCTCCTGGTTTACATAATCCTACACTTCCCTCCAGGCAGTAAGAATTGAGGTTCATAAGATGCTCAGTTTACAGTCCCATGCAGCTGGCAGAGCTGGGATTCAAATTCATGAACCACAGAACACCAAACTACTGGATACTTCTCAGAAAGTAGGGGGGAAAGCTCCTGTGATGTGATCCATCATATTGTCTGAGGTGAGGTGTTTGGGAATTTGTACTACAAGGAAGATAAACTTCAGCTAATTTGACTCAAAGGTTCTGTGACCTCTCTTAAGTGAGGGACTCCCTCTCTCTATTTTGTCTGCCTTCCATCTTTGTCTGTTCTTAATAATTTAGCCAGCGACAAGGTACACTCGACTTTTTCTACTACAAACATGACTTCAGTCCAAGTATTTAAGCACCTGAACTCAAGTGAGGATAATAAATGTCAGAGGAATATTTATAGCTTGGTATATGGAGAATTTCCAGGTCCCCATACTGCAATAACACAGATCCATCTGCTAATGGCATTAGAACTGTGTGTGCTTTTTTTCCTCCTTCAGTTGATAGGCTCTGAAAATAGAAAACTACACCCAGGACAAAGATAGCCATCAAGAGTTTAACTCTTTCCCACTTGGCTAATTATTGAATTAGAAGTTAATTGCCAAGAGCCAAGTTTTTCGATGTTTTTCAAAGAATGGAAGTGAACCCAGATGAAATATTAACTCAACCTCCTCTGATTTCCTTGGTTGCCATTATGGCAAACTCTAACCCTGAATATTTACTGTATGGTACAGAAATTTTCTGATTTACAGTTCGTCCATGTCCTCCTTCATTATTGGGATCATGATTAAGATTACTGGAATAAAGTGATATATGATTCCTACCACTATTAGTACAAGAGCATAACCCCCACACCTTTAGCAAATGTATTGGAGAACTGGATTTGAGCAAACCCACAGAGGAAGTACTCATTAAGATTATACAATGGTGAGATATTTAACTTCAATCCTTCTTATAGGCAAGGTGAGAAGAAAACTTCCAGTTTCCCGTTACCTTTCTTCCCTGTAAATTTCCCAGGGGACAGAGAGATGATTTCTGACCACTCTCAGGACCATGGGAGTGCCAGAGTTGGCTGATACATACTAGGCAGCTGGCTGCTGATTTCAGCAATTCTCGGAACTGGGTGTAAGCCTGGAAGACAAGTTCAGAATCTGGAAGCAGGGCAGGAGAATCTCCCCGCTTCTCCAACTGGTGAATGCCCAATGCCTGGGGCATAGGGAGGATGGTGCGCCATGCTTTTTATCATTATTTAGGCCCTGAAGATGTGCTTTATCTTATACAATGGGACTGTTGTTTTTTTTAAACTAATGCATATATCATATTTTTAAAATAAAATTTTGCTATCATCTTATACTCTGTTGCCTTATTGCAGCTTAAAGTTTTTCTGGTCTTTCTATCCATAGTAAATGGCTAACAAGTGTAACCAGGTGCACTTCCCAAGTATTCGCTTGGTTTCTATTGATGTATTTTGTTTTTACATCATTTCCTTTTTCAGCATATCCCAGAGAGCTATCCCTGATAACAAAGAATAAAAGAGAAGTAAAATCAGTCAAACTAACACTTTAATCAAATATGACATTAAATGTAGTGTTCCACACCCATGGTTCCTCACCCTTAACAAAAGAAACCAAGGAAGGTACAAACTCACATCTCTTTTTTGGGTCATACTTGGCCGTTATAATGCCACAGCTTTCAGTTTTGAGTGTTTTGTTATTATTTCCACTCGCATGGCCATAGTCACTGTGTATATTTTCCTTACCTTGCTTACTTAACATTGCATCAGTTCACATAAGTCTTTTTATGCTTCTCTGAATTTATCATATTCATCATGTTACATCACAATAATGCATCATCATGCTCATGTGCCACAATTTGCTTAGCCATTCCCTAATCAAAGGACACCTATTTTTTCCCATCGGCTTTCTATTTAAAGGAAATCTATAGAATATATATGTATAAATATATAAGGAAATCTATAGAATATATATATATAATAGAGGAAATAATCTTCATACACAAATAATCACCTTTAATTTTACTGTTTTGTAGGTTTGGATTCATGTACAACAGATTTTCTGAAAGTGAGAGACATAAATAGATGGAGTAGATTTAAGCATAACCCATACTCAGTGAACTTAATGGTTTGTTCCCTTTCATTTAAAATATCTTAAATGATTAACTTCTCTCATTGAGCCACTTCACAGATATCCAATAGATAGCAATGCCTGGGGGCACTAATACTTGGCTTAGATTTTCATTTTCTTAAATCTGTCTCAAGAAAATAATGTGTAAAAATGAGGATGGTGAACCAAGAAATCTTAAAAGTTCCTTCCAATTCTGAGATCTTATGACCTTATGATCCCCTTAAGCCAATAAATTTCCATGAAAAAGTAAGCACTATTTAAGTCTAACTTGAATGGCATGACATAAGAACTTAGTAATGAAAGCAGCTAGGTAGCACAAATGATAAGTGATGTTTCTAGTTTGAAAGACTCGAGTTCAAATCCCACCTCAGACCCTTAATACCTATGTGAAACTAGGAAAGTCAATTAACCTATCTATGCCTTGGTTTCTGCACTTGTGAAATAGGGTTACTTACATCATTAGATTGCTGTGAGGATCAAATGACATACTATTTGTAAAACATTTGCAAATGTTAAAGCTCCATAAAAATGTTAGTTATAGCATTTGGCTTGTGTTTGAGACTAAGCATAAAAAAAGAAAAACATTAAATACCTGTGTAGAAGGCAACTTACATCTATGTCCCATCAATAAACATTTTTAAACACCAGGCACTGTACTAGGTACAATATGGTAATTCATCACTTCTCTATAATACTTTGATTTTTTTTTTTTTTTGCTTTCTGTAGGGGGAAAGTTAAGTGACTTGCCCAAGGTCACACAGCTAGTTTTTTTTGTGTTAAGTGTCTGAGGCCAGATTTGAACTCAGGTTCTCCTGTCTCCAGGGCCAGTACTCTATTCACTGCGCCATCTACCCACCCCCATACTTTGATTTTTCAAATGATGACTCATCTCATTGTAGTGGCCAGATTTCTTCAATGGTATAGAGAACATGTGATGAGAAGCTCAATCCTGAGACATATTTTAGGTTTTATTTCTTTCACTGTCCTAGGCTTTGTCTACTTTTCCTTTGAGGTTATTGAGTGTTAAAGTATGGGTTTATTTAATTTTGAATATATTAGTAAGTTCTTCATTGACTTTCTCTACTTCACCCTCTGCAATGACATTGGCATCTAAGCTGCAAATATTCCTGGAGGTCTTTTTGCTTGTTTATCAAATTTCTTTTCAAATGATCATTTTTGTTGCACTTGGATGTATAATAAAACAAACTGTTGTTCAGTCGTTTTTCAGTCATGTCTGGTTCTTCATGATCTCCTTTGGGGTTTTCTTGTCAAAGATACCAGAGCGGTTTGCCATTTCCTTCTCCAGCTCATTTTACAGATGAGAAAATTGAGGCAAACAGGGTTAAGTGATTTGCTCAGGGTCACAAAGCTAATAAGTAATCTGAGGCCAGATTTGAACTCAGAAGATAAGTTTTTTTGACTCCAGGTCCACCACTCTATCTACTGTGCCACCTAGCTGCTCAAAACCAACTTCACTAATTCCATCACTTACTTCCATAAAGAACCTGAGATATTCTTTGATTTAGATGCCACTTCTCTCTTTCTTCTGGTTTCAATTATAGTGAGAATCTCAATATTAATATGATTCTGGGGTGGCTAGGTGGTGCAATGAATAGAGCACCAACCCTGGAGTCAAGAGGACCTGAGTTCAAATCCGTCCTCAGACACTTAATACTTAATAGCCGTGTGAGCTTGGGCCCCACTTAACTCCAATTGCCCCTTCAAAAAGCATATTAATATGATACAGTTCCTCCAGAAGTATGCCCATTCATTTGTCATTGGACAAAGATCTCAAGTTTGGAGAACCAACAGCTGAGATAATGTTAATAGCTGCTTTAAAAGTGATGTGATTTTTAATACCCTCTGTCTCATTCTCTGCAAGACTAAAACATTGAAATGTATAAGGTCAACCTAGGTTATGGAGTGTCTTGAAGAGTCAGAAAGAGGAGCTTGGACATGATATGGCAGACAGTTGGGTGCCACTATGGGATCTCAGTCATGGGAATGATGTGATGAAAATACTGTTTTAGGAGGATTAATTTAGTTCCAGTAGGAGTACAAAGGATGAATTGGAGTGCTGAGATGGATGCAGGGAAACCAGTTAGGAAGATATAAATAATCTAAGTGTGAAATGATTAGGCCTTGAAATAGGATGGTGGCAGCGGGAATGGAAAGGAAACGACAGATGCGAGAAATTTAAGCAGGGAACATTGGCAGGGCTTGGTAACTGACTGAATATAGAAGGAACCAGAGAGGGAGAAATTAAGAATGTCTCAGTATGATAGAGTTGGAAGAAAACTCAGAGATCATGTAGTGTTGACCCTTTATTTCAACAGATCAAGGAAATAAGACCCAGAAGAGAGGTGACAAATATAAGGTCATACAAGTTGCAGAACCACGCTTTAACTTTGGCCTTTAACTCGAGAGAGGCAAGAGGGTTCAGTGGAAAGATCCAGTTGTGGAGTCAGAGGATTTGGGTTTAAATTCCACCTCTGATATTTGTGACCTTACATAGGGCACTTAACTTCCCTGGGTCTCAATGTACTAATCTATAAAATGGGGTCAGTGTAGAGGTTGAAAGAAATCGTACAATGTGATCTCTGAGGTCCTTCCCAGGTCTATGTCTATAATCCTGTTGCTATACTCTGTTGCCTCTTCCAATCACTCTTTTCTTAAAACAGAATTCACTGTGGTCACATGGTCCTCTCATTCACGAGTGAGATGATTACAGTTTGTTTAATCTTTCTTCACAAGTCTGATGATACAACCATCTGTCCTCAATCCACTTTATCCACAAAGCAATGTAGTTATACTTTAGACTTCACCATCATCAGCAACTGTGCTGCCTCCAAGATTCCAAACTCCAGAACTGTTCTTTAATCATAATTCTCTTTCCTTTAACTTTTCCCTCTCATTCCTTCTCAATAAACTTGATTTCTGTCTTCATCCTGATTTCCAATCAATTAATCATTCAATAAACAGAGTTCTCCAGTGTCACTTGCCAGTCTTGACACCTTCTTTGGTCAGTGGCTTCAATGATCTTTGTTTGTTCTTCTAATCTTCCCTGGGTCATTTCTACCATTCCATTCTTCCCTCTGAACATGATCCTGGGGTGCTGACTATGTCCAGAGAAAATCACCATATCACACTTTTTGGGAAATAACTGAACAAATTATGGTATGTGAATGCATAAAGGAGGACTGACCAATGAGGGTTCAGGCCTTAGAATATCAGTACATATGCCCTTGATGATGTTTCAAACAGAGCATGGAGGATATTCCCTTTTAATTAAAAAAAACCCTCAGAGAATCTTAATGAGTCTTCTGGCAGTGAGTAACTGAGGGGCTGCTGCTATATGGTGGTGAATTTTCTGATTGACTTTGGAGCTTGAAGGACTTTTGATGGAACTGAAACAGAGTACAAATACAGAAGGACTAATGTTCCCCTTCCCACTCTGGTATTTTTATTTCACTTTTTCTTCCTGGTAACAGGAAAAGCAGGAGCTTTCATGAACTTCTGGGTATGAGGGGGATGGGAATGAAAGGGAACCTTCATTTGACCACCATGTATCCTTAAGTACATGGTGCCTGTGTCCCCTGTGTTTATTCTTTCCTGGTCTTAGATAAGTATCTCAAGGCATATTGGACAAGCTTAAGACCTTGTATGCTACAAAAAATCAGAAGAGTCATCAGAGATTCTTTCAGTAACCAAAGTCAGTATCATTGAATGAATCTTATGAGGAAAGAGTCCTGAAGAATGACCTTTGTGACCAAGACCAGAAGTAGGTTGCCAAATCCTGCAAGGAGCTAACCCAGTTAAGTAAGGAGTATCTCATTCTAAAAATTTAGTGAGGACTCCTCAAAGGGAGAAAATGGCTCCCAAAGCTAGGAGTCAGGAAGCACCCTTCAACCATATCTTCCCTATAGATATCTTTTAATGTATCTGTGCTTCAATTCTGAGGTCACTAAAAAAAACTGTAGGGAAAAATGTGGCTAATGGGAACTATGTCTCTCATGACTGAGAGTAACTTTTCAGTAAAAGGACTGTTTTTTTTTTCTCCATTGCTTTTCTTTGTTACAAGGAAAGTCATTAAAAAGGGGAAGGATATATTGGAAAATAAATGGTAGTAAAAAAAAACTCAAAAAATCATGGTTGTTTTACTAATTATAAATGTATTGCATATAATCCTAACTGATTCTTCATTGCTACTATGTAATATTTCTATTTAGCTTTCATTGACTTTCTCACACATCCCTCAGAATAATTATTTCAATCACTTTGCCTTCTTTTCAAGCGCCCAAATATATCTCCACTGCTTACACTCAAAAATTTATTTTTCTTTCTATTTCCTTGAAAAAAATTGAGACCATCTGACTTTGGCTCCCTCAAGTCCCATCCTCCACACCTCAAATCTTTATGGTATCTTCACTGAGAATTGTCATGTATGAGCCCTTTCTACAAATCCTCAATACCCATGGCAAAACGATTTAAGTATGTGGCCTTCTGACAATGGGATGGCTCAGATATCATATGACTCCAGCTCAGTGGTTCAGTCTGCTGGTCATTGAAGAAGTATCAAGGTTCAGAATGCCAAGCAGTTGAACAGAGCCAATGCTAGATGAGATTGTGAGATGCGTAGTTTGTTTTATAACAACCTAGTTTTCTCTTATTCACCTTTGCCCTTCTTTTGTAGGATGTCCTTCTTGTCCCCCAGGAAACCAATGAGCTTTTTTTCTTTCCATCCACTTGCTATCAAAATTTGTTCTCAGGAAAGAATCAGAGAAGTTCATTCACACTAAAGTAAAGTAAAGTTGGCATCAGCATGCCAACAGAGGTATTTTGAGGGGCAAGGAGAACTTCCTACATGTCCTGAATCTTAGTGGCATTATATATAAGAGTTAGAATTCACCCTAGGATGTCATCATCCCATGGAGGACAAATGTTGGGGTTTTGTGCCACATGAACAATATGTTACAACTGTTAGGCATCTGAATGAAGGAATGTGTAGCCTATTTGAAGAAAGAATTGTACCTGTTTTTCCATTGGCATGGAGAAGTATAGATTTTCCTTCTCAACCAAACTCCATTAAAAAGTTTTCCACTCTTATACTGCCTACATTTCTTCTCTTACTCACTCCTCATCCCTCTGCAGTCTGGTTTCTGACCTCATCACTCAACTGAAACTCCTTTTTCCCAACCCTGTCAATGCTCTTTTAATCGTCAAACGTGATGATCTTTCCTCAGCCCTCATCCTTTTTTTTCCCTATCTGCTACATTTAACATTGTTGACCACTCTTTGCTCCTACCTTTCTAACTTCTCTTTCTGAGGATCTTTTCTGTCTCGTTATCCACATCAAGCCCCCTAACTGTTCTCCAAGGTTCTGTTCTGTGCCATCTTTTCCCTCTATGTTTTTTCTTGGAAATCTCAATAGCTGGCATGGGTTTAACTATCCTCTTTATGCATGTGACTCCCATATTTACATATCCATCATGAGACTTTCCCCTAACTTCAACTGACTATTAGACATTTAAAACTAGTGTTCCCATAGACATCTTAAACTCATCACATCTAAAACTGAACTCACTATCTTTGTCCGTAAACCTCTCTCTTCAAGGCTTCCCTGTTTCTCTTGAAGACCTTCCAGCATCTCAGGTTTGTTATCTTGGTATTATGTTGACTCCTCATTTTTCCACAACATATCAAATTGGTTGCCAACTTTGCAATGTTTACCCATTTCTCCTAGTTTTGCCTTCCTGAAGTCAAATAGAATAAACATAATTTCTTTTGTTAGCTTTTTGAATACTTGAAGGTAGTGCTATCACTTCTCCTCACCTCCAGTCTTCTTTACACCAGGCTACCTTAGTTCCTTTATCCCTATATGACGCTGAAACTTTTTGTCATTTTGTTTGAATTGCTCTGGACATTCTCTAATTTGCCAATGTACTTAAAATCTGGTGCTCTGAGCTAAATACTTTAAATGTGATTTGATGAGGGCAGAATACAGTAAAACAATCACCTCCTTATTTCTAAAAGCCATTCATGCCTTTCTTAATTCAATGGGACATCAAATGACCATTTTGAGTGTCATACCCACACTTGTATTTCTTTTTTTTCTTTTAAATGACTTGTTTATTTACTTTTAATTTACAAGATTCAGTTCCACATTCACTTGAGTTTCAGATTTTCTCCTCTCCCTTCCCCTCCCCCCACCTCGTGGTGGCATGCAATCATGTATAGGATCTGCAAATACTTTCACATTGTACAA
>CM053584.1:354555160-354573302 GCA_028627135.1 Pseudochirops cupreus
TTGTTCAGCCATTCCCCAATTGATGGGCATCCCCTATATTTCCAGTTTTTTGCAACCACAAAGAGAGCTGCAATAAATATTTTTGTACATATGGGACCTTTTCCCACTTCTGTGATCTCTTTGGGATATAATCCCAACAGACCCACACTTGTATTTCACTAAAACCCAAAACCTTTTTTATACAAATGATCTAACCCTGTCTACACCTCCCTGAACCTGTGAACTTATTGTCATTTTTAAACACATGTATAAGACTTTACATCTTTCTCTATACAATTTCCTTTTATTAGATTCATTTCCACTTTCTTAGCTGTCAAGATCTTTTTAGATCCTGAGTGTCATCCTTAAGCTATCTCCACCAGCTTCTTGTCACCTAGATTTGGTGATCATAGTATCTATGCCTTTATCCATGTCATGGATAAAATATATTAAATAGCACAGTACCTGGCACAGACCTATGGGACACTCCACTGGAGATTTTCTGGCATGTCAAAGTTGACCCATTAACAAATATTCTTTGAGTTCTGTCATTGAACCAGTATTTAATCCATCTGTGTTGCCGTAATCAAATCCACATCTTACTATCTTTTTCACAAAAAAGTGAGATACTTTGTGAAATTCTTTGCTAAAATCTAGATGTGCTCTATGTACAACATTTATTTTCCCCATTTATTTTCTTAGTAATACCATCAAAAAATGAAATAAGATTAGCCAAGTATGACCTGATCTAGATGAAGCCATGCTGGCCCTTTGTAGTCACGGCTTCCTTTTCCAATTAGTCATTAGATATCTCTTTAATGATCCATTTTAGAATTTTTCCAGGATTTATAGTCAAACTCATTTGGCTTATCATTTGCAGATTCTCTTTTCTTCTTTTTAAGAAAACTGTGAAAACATATGCCCTTCTCCAGTTCTATGGTCCCACTCTTGTTTTCCATTATCTTTCAGATATTAGATCCTGGTTTGGAAGTGTCAGTTTCATGAGTTCTTTTAGTACCCAAGGATGTAGTTCATCTGAACCAAGTGAACTGAAGACATATGCCAGTGGCCTCCATTTTAGAAGCATTGCTAGATAAGGGTGGGCTGAATCAGAGCTGATAGTTTATGCATTATTATTCTCCAGTATGGACTATTCCTGGTGCTCTTACACCTAGTGGTCCAAAGATTACCTAAGCTCTTACGCAGATATTTGGAAATGGGCAAAGCATGAAATTGACATAGAAGGTCCTTAAAGATTATTTTACTAGTGAAATAAGCCTGGATTCTTTGTGCTATGCATCAACTATTCTTTTTATTTGGAAATAAAGGTAATGAAAAGACAAAAGATATTATCTTTTTTAAAAGAACAAATAAAAAACAACAGAGATCATTACTTTCTACACAATGGTACATGAAATGATCCTTTCTCTGTCCTCTCTTCATGAAAAACCTTCAGCTAAAGGTCAAAGAATCAGGCAGAACGAATATTTTTTTTTCCAAGTGGACAAAGTAACTTAATTTTCTTCATATATACTTAACTCAACAACAGTGAATGAATTTTACTCAGAATTTCCAGAAACCCCACTGGGTCAAGACTTGAGTGTGTGAAATTTCAACTCTAAATGGATTTGTCTGGAAAGTTACCAGCAACTGAAAACAAGGATTCTTACACACACAGAAAAAAGCCTCTGCTCACATTAAGTAATAGAGTTGCTACTGGCAACATGTACACATGGGTCCTTGTAAACTACCCAACACTTCATCATTTGTTAGACTCTATAATCTCTATATATCATTGTGACTTGTGAAGATGTGAGGAAAGGGATGAGTTGAGGAAGAAAGTTTGAAAAAAAAAGTCTGAGTTGGTGGAGTTAAGGCAAACATGAAATTTTCCCTAATACATTTCAGTGGATTTGTTATCCTGACTTAATGAAGAGTTACTCTCCAATGGGGGTGGCAGATGTGGAACTGATAGGCAGAAGTGGGATATGGGGGATGTGTAAAGGTTGAGGGACAATTATCTTCCAACATGTCATAAATGAGGAAATATTGATAAGTAAAAGGGTACCACATTCCAACATACGACAACAGTAAGAAATCCACATACTTTGTTGCCTACACAAGGGTATCCTCCTTCTACCTAACCACATATACCTCCATCCCCACAGATTATATTTTATCCAGGACTCAAAGACTTCCTCGGACACAGAGGCACAACATATTTTGAAAAAGTGGGTGAAGAGATGAAGAAAAAAAGGGTTGGAGGATCTGTGGAGAGAAAGAAAGAGGTTGGAGTCTTGGCTTGTAGTCAAAGTTCCCGGGCTGTCAGCAGCCAATCTCCATTGTGATGAGTCAGAGGCTGTATGTAAAGCTCCCATGGGGCATCCAGTTCAGGATTTCAGCTGGATAAGGGCATTATCCTCCTTTCATCACAGTACTGCTTTCAGCACATCAGGAAACACCATATCACTCCCTGACAGAGGCTGGCAATTGAAACTGGGGAGATAATCTGATGCCTTTAAAGCAGCCTGATATTTTCATTTATGATTCTTCATGGCAAGACCCCTATTTTTTCCCCCTATGTCATCTCCCCCATGGTGCATTTTGGCAGCCAAATCTCCTTTAAAGAGGAAGGCCAGGGAACAGAAAGAAGAGAGGGTGGAAAGTGTAGAAGAGCACTTGTAGTTCTGGTATTTGAGAAAGCTGACATAGACGCACTTAAGATTCTGATGTAGAGGGGGAAAGGTTCTCATGGGAATAATAGAAAGTTGGAGGAGCCAAGTATCCAAATCCTGAAGGTATCTTCTAGTGTACCAATGAATAAAGGAAAAATGGGGCTATGGAGCTCACAATTTCTTTTATTTAGTTTCCTGTTGATTTACAGGACTTTGGAGTATTTGGAGAGAAGGCAAGTTGGCCCTTCTGTCTGATTTAAGGAAACTGTAAGAGCATTATTAGTTAGATGGGGGGGGGGGACAATCAACAAAATCAAGCAGAGGAAGACATGGATCCTGAGAAAAATGAACTCACAAAAAAGAATAGAGAGAGGCAAATCTTGTTCTAATTTTCATAGAAGGTGAAGAAATAGAGTCTGTACACTATAGGTCAGTGACCTTGACTTCAATTCCTAGGAAAATTCTAGGCCAAAACATTAAAGAAATGTTTAGTGAACATTTGGAAAAGGAAGCATTGATTACAGAGGCAATTACAAAGTTAAGCCAGACTAACTTTATTTCCTTTTTTGGCAGGAAACTAGCAGACCTAAATGAAATCAACAGATTAAAGAAATGCTATAGATAAAGTTTAACTAGATTTTAAGCAAAAAATTTGATAAAGTAGTTCATAATACCTTTGTGGAAAAAATGGAGAGATTCATACTAGCCAAAAAATTAAATTTCATGGATTTGAACAAGTAAAATGCTCAGGCACAAGAGTAGTTGTGAACAATGGCTCATTGTCATTTTAGTAAGAGATCTCTAGTCAGGTGCCCCAAGGATATTTGGTTAACTCTGTGTCATTTACCACATACAAGAACCAAGAAGATGAAGGTTTGAGTACTATTTCTTACACAACTAACTGTGTCACTCTGGTCAAGTCATTTAATCTCCAGTGCCTCAAGCAGCTGTCCAAGATCAAAGTTGCAGAGAAGGTACCTGTCTTCATTGATAGACTGGGAGCTTCTTTGGTAGAAGGTTTGAATACCAAGGCAGTCACAGTTCTGGTTCAAAAAACATACCAACAGGGGCAGTTAGGTGGTGCAGTGAATAGAGCACTGACCCTGGAGTTAGGAGGACTTGAGTTCAAATCCGGCCTCAGACACTTGACACTTATTAGCTGTGTGACATTGGGCTAGTCACTTAATCGCAATTGCTCTACCTTTTCCCTTCCAAAAAACAAACAAAAACAAAAACAAAAACATACCAACATTTTAGATAACAGCCCAGATGTCATACTTATCAAATTTTCAAGTGACACCAAGCTGGGAAGGACAGTGAGCACAATGGATGACAAAGTAGAGATCTAGGAAAGATCTCAATAGGTCATAATATTGGGCTGAAACTAATCAGATGTAAATCAGAAGGTATAAATTGAAAATTCCATACTTGTTTTAAAAACAATCTACTTCACAAGTAGAGGATGGTACTAAAAAATGTTTGTAAAGAAATCTACTTCATAAGACATGGTTTAGCCAACATCATAGGGGAAGGCATGATGAGCAGCCCTAGATACTGGTTTGCCTGGAGAAGTTCTAGAGGGCTTTGTGAACTGTAAGATTAATATGAATTCCTGCAATCAAAGAAGCTAAGGTGATTTTAGGCTAAATTCCTAAAGGCATGGCTTCCAAGAATAAGGAGGGGAATATTTCCTCTGTACTCTACCCACATTCCATCACGTTATGAACTCCTTGAAGGCAGGGACTATCTTTTGCCCCGTTTTGCATCTCCAGTGCTTAGTAACATAGTAGATACTGTATAAATGTTAGCTATTAGTATTTTAGGCACTTAACAAATACTTATTAATTAACCAGATCACAACTAGAGTACTGTGTTCAGTTCAGGACAACACAGTTTAAGAGGCACATTAGAGTCCAGAGTGAGACAACCAGGGTGGTGAAGAGCCTCTGCACAATATAAGGATATGTTGAAACAACTGGGGGCATTTAACCTGGGAAAGAGAAGACTCAGGAGGGGAAATGACAACTGGTTTTTAAGTATTGATAGAGCTAAAACAAAGAAGAGGAACTTAATGTGTTCTATTTGTCTCTAGAGGGCAGAACCAGGAACAATGAGTGAACATAAGAAAAGAAGAAATTTGGACTTGATGTTAGGAAAGATCTACTAACATTTGGCACTATTGAATAGCTTGATGGACTGATTCAAGAGATGGAAGGTTCCCTTCAACAAGAGACTTAGCACTTAACAGACACATTATAGAGGGATTCCTTTTAGTTATGTGTTTTACTAGCACAGCTAATCACTGAAGTTGCAACTCTAAAAATTCTGTGAATGATAAGTAATAGGTCTGGCAATAAGACTAATCTGTCATTTAGGATAATCTCTTATCATAGGGCCAAACCAGCTATGTAATTTCTACCTGGTCCCTCAAAGAAACTTATCTATCTTTCCCCATTCATTTGCTGTTAACTGTCCTCTGTTATGAGACTTGTATGTAGACAAGTACTTCAACGAGGTGGAATATTTCTGATGAGTCTTCTATGAGATAAGATCTTTGGCCTCTTCCAACCTTTCATCTCCTTTGAGCAGTAAATCCATTTGCTCTTTCAGAAAGCCCTTAAGAATGGACTGACATAAATAGCAGACTATGCCAAGAAGCATTCATCTCCTTTTAGAAGAGGTGCCTAGAGAATGTGTGATTAGATGGCTAGAAGGTGGGAAAATGTATCACTAAAGGACCACAGGTGACATGACTAACTAGCTTTGTGTTGGGCATTCGGAATTGGTTGGAGGGGAAGATGGGTTCAAAAAAGACAGATAAGGCGATCAATCAAGTCACTCTGAATAGCAACAGCTTCCCCCCATTTCATAGGAAATTGTCTTGGTTTGTACTTAAGGCAACAGTTTTCTTGTTTTAGTTATCACCTAACTAAAATTCAGACTATTAATTTATTTTGGTGGTAGCAGATTCAAAGTTGAACTGAAACTGATCAATTCTTTTCAATCTCAGACAGGACTGAACCTTCATAAGGACTCATTGGTGAATGGTACGACTCCCCACTAATATTGTTCTTTCCTTGCTCTGGGTCCAAGAAAATTCATTTTATTCTGCAGAGGATCCTATTTGAATACTGAATGCCATTCAAATAATGAAAATTATTTGTCTTAAATTCAGATAGTACACTCACTAATGTTCTGCTGATCCTTTCTCTGCCCTGACCCTCCAACATACCTGTCCACTCTTCTCTGTCCTCTCTTGGATCCTCCTCCATATCATGCCCAATAACCATGGGTATCCCATAAGGTTCTATCCTGGCATCTATTTTCTCCTCCATCTACACTATTTCGCTTAGTGATCTCATCAGCTTTCATAGATTGAATTACCATCTCTATACTGGCAATTCTCAAATCTCCCCATCCTAACCTAGCCTTTCTGCTGACTTCCAATCTCACATACCCAATTGTCTTTCAGATATATTGAACTGGATTCCCAATAAACATCATAAACTCATCATGTCCCAAACTGAACTCATTATCTTCTCCTCTAAATCCTCCCTATGTCCTATTCAGTAATTTCCTATTGTAGAGGGCAACACAATCCTCCTGGTTTGTCAGGCTCAAAGCTTCACTTTTGCAACATCTCTCAAATATGCCCACTTCTCTCCTCTGGGGACTAGAATTATACAGAAGAAATTTATTATCTTCCATAGATTTCTGACAGACAACCAATTCCCACACTACACAGAGATTTCAAATATTTTAGATGACCCAATAAACGCTGAAAAAGAACATTTTCACAGACCAAAGTACTGCTTACAATCACTTGGATACAATTCTGATCCATAGACTTATGAACTTTTTGTTTTTTATATAAATTTCCAATCTACATGGAACAGAAATAAAAGATATTCCACAGAGACCTAGCAAAGGAGATCAATATCACATGAAAACAGAACAAGGTACATATGATATATGCTGCTCTGTTTGCTACTTGTAGTTGTATCCTTGCACCAGGGATGTTATCAGTGAACCTACAAAGCATGAGCTTATGTCCTAACACTTTTATCTAACTGCAGAAGCTGTTATTTTATCCAAATTTGCAAGTCTCTAGAGCATTAAATATAAAAGAATAATAAGAGGAAAATGGTATGTTCTAGGACTCTATCTGAATCCTATTAAAATGAGAATGAAATAATAATATTAAACAAACAAAAACTGAAACTACAATAATCCTATCTCCTTGTTATTAATTATGGTTTAGTAGTCTAGCAGAATAAATCCAATCACAATTCCACATGATTGTCTTTGAACTACTTGAAGATAGTTATCATTTTCCTTCTAAGTCTTCTCTTCCCCAAACTAAACATCCTTCAGTTCCTTCAACTAATCCCCAAATGGCACAATTTCCAGCCACTGTGGTTACTCGCTTTTGCATTTGCTCCAGTTTGGCAACATTCTTTGTACAATGTGGTTCCCAGAACTAAACACGATATTCCAGATGTGGCTGGACAGGAGAGAGGACAGTGAAACTATGACATCCTTCATGTTGAATATTATAACTCCCCTAATGAAGTCTAAGAGCAAATTAACTTTTTTTCCCCCACCATGTACTATTTTATCACCACGCTGTACTCAGGACTTCTAATCATGCCCTAGAAAATTCTTGATTCTGGAAGATCACTTCAGTCCTGAAATTCAGACCTCAAAATTACCCTCAGACCCTGTGTCCATCCCTTTGGTTGAATGGGTCCTCCCAGAACCTCCATTTACGAAGCATGCCCAAGCCAGGAATTTCTTTATTTCTCAGGAGACTACAATTCATCATGCTTCTACCTCTTTCCCTTCTCCCACTTTTCACATTTTTTATGCATGGTCTTCCCCATTAGAATGTAAGCTCCCTGAGGTCAGGAGTTATCTTTCTTTTTCCTTGTATTTGTATTCCCAGTACTTAGCACAGTGCCTGCCACATAGAAAGCACTTAAAAATTGTTGTTGACTGACCACTCATCATATAATTATTAAAATCCCTAGATTGTTTTCACATGAACTAGTATCTACTCATACCTCCCTCACTCCAGTTGTAAAGGTAATTTTTTAACCAAAGTATAGAATTTTATTTTCATCACTGCTATATTTCATCATTATTTAGCCTGCCAAAGTCTTTGTGGATCCTGACTTTCTCATCTATTATGTTAGTTATTCTACCAAGTTCTGTGCCATCTGAAAAGTTAATAATCATGCCTTCATCTATTCTAAATCATCAATAGAGATTAAGACCAGACCTGTCTTTTCAGTGGTATAAGGAAGTCCTAGCGAGAAGACTCCTTCTATTAAGATAAGTTGACATTTTCTCTGTAAATTATAGTCTTAGAGTGTTGTCTAGAGCACTGAAAAGCTAAGTAAATTGCCCAGAGTAATATAACCTATACATGTCAGAAGCTAGACTTAAACACAAATCTTCCTGGCTATGAGACATGCTCCCTATTCATTATACTGCACTACCACCCAATAAAAATGTTAAATGGCATATGACCTAGGCTAGACCTGAGACATTTCATTGAAAATTTCCCTCCAATTTGATGAGTCCATTGATGACCTCTTTGAGACTGATTAATCAATTTGTTTTGAATCTACCATTCTGAGTAACAAAAACGGCTATTAGATACAGTACCCTTTTCTTTAAGTAGTCAAAGCCTTGCTGAGAGTTATTTGGCCTTTTACTATTATTGTCTTCTTTTTCAAAGAATCATAGGGATCTGAATAGGCATTTAGTCTAATTCATGTATGACTGAGATTGCCATTATAGCATATCCAATAAGTATAGCCTCTGTTTAAAGATCTCCAAGGTGGGGACCTTTCCACCTCTTGAAACAAACCAATCTACTTGTGGCCAGCACTGTTACTGTTTTCTTGACATTAAATATGAAATTTCCAATTTGCAACTTATACCCATTGCTCCTGGTTCTGCCCTCCAGGACGTAGAGAAGTCTAATCCTTTCTCCATATGACAGTACTTGAACACAGCTATTAAATATCTCATGAGTTCTCTCTTTTCTTGGCTAAACATCCTCAGTTCCTTCAACTGAACCTATTATGGCATAGATTCAGTTCCCTTCATCATTCCAATTATTTCCTTCCCTCCTTTGGATACCCAGAACTAAACATAATACTCCAGGTGAGATGTGAGAAGGGCAAAATATACAGAATCAATATTCCTCTAAGTTAGGCCTCTGTTAATGAAACCTCAGATCACTTTAGCATTTTTTTCCAACTGGCACATTGCACAGCTAGCTCATATTTATCATATAGTCCATTAAAGCCACCCAATCTTTTGCAGAATACCTGCTATCTAAGCATCCCACCACCATCTTGTACTTGTCAAGTTTATTTTTGTGTCTGGGTATAAGAGTTCATATGTATCTCTGTCAAATTTCAATTCAGCCCAATACTCTAGCCTGACGAGATCTTTTTGGACGTTAACAGTTTCATCTAGTGGATTAGCTATCCTCCTAGCTTTGTGTCATCTCTGTATTTAGGTGAGCATGCCTCCTATGTCTTTGCCAAAGTTATTGGCAAAAATGTTAAATAGCAAAGGACCATGCACAGAATCCTGGGCTACTCCACTGGGACCTCTGCTCATATTCACATTGAGTCATCAACAACTACTCTTTGCATCTGGCCATTAAACTAATTCTGAACATACCTAATTATATCATCATCTAATCCATATTTTCCACAAAAAAAATCTGAAATTCTTTGTCAAAATCTAGGTGAATTATATCCACCCCATTGCCTTCAACTGCTAGCTTATTAGTCCCATCGAAAAAATCAATGAGGTTAGCTGGCCAGAACTAATCTCTGATAAAGGCATCATGGCTCCCTTTGATCACTTCTTTCTTCCTTAGATATTCACCACACATCACTTTAATGATACATTCCAGAATTTTTTCTAGAAACCAAAGCCAAGCTCACTGGTCTCCAATGTGAAGGCTTTGTTCTCTTTCCTTTTGTGAAAATTAGGAAAAGATTTGCTCTTTTCCAGTCTTGGTCCATTTCTCTTAGTTTCCATCGTCATTCGAAGATCACTGTTCACGTGTAAGTAATTACATCTGTTAGGTGGGGTTTTTTGTTTGTTTTGTTGTTGTTGTTTTGTCCCAGTAGCCTGACAATATCTCAGCCATGTAAGATGAATTCATCAAGGGGATAGATATGTGTTCTCACCCTCTCTTCTTCCTTATGTTAGATAATAACTCCTTATTTTTATCCAGTCATTTCCAACACAAAAGTTATTCTCCATGTTTGAAAAACAGAAACAATTAAAACTGAGTGGTTCTATCTTCTTTCTGTTGTTGGTTATCTTTTTCCCATCAAACCCCCCAAAAACTTTGGTCTTTTCTTTAATCTTTCATTTTCTCCCAAGATAGCTAAACAATAAACACACACACACACACACACACACACACACACACACACACACACACACAAACACACACACATCCCATAAAACAAAACAAAAAACCAATCCCTGACCAAAAAGTCCTCTTTTTATTGCCTTTAGCTTCCCTTGCCACGTCCTGCTCATTCTGAACTTTAACATTCCTAATAATATTTTTACAGGGTAATGCTGCACTTTTAAAGTTGTCTTCCATTACCTGGCTTTGCTTCCATCTTCTACACTTTTCTTCATTTTAAATCTACTTTTTGAAGAAGAAAGGCAGGTTTTTCACCCACTTCACTCCATTTTTTCCACTATAACGGCATGAGAGACTCTGTCAAATACTTTGCTGAAATCTAGATATAATGTCTACAGTATGCTCCGATCTACTATTTTAATGATCTCTGTCCAAAAAAAGCAAAAAGGTTAGTCTGGCATTCCTTATTCCTGATGAAGCCATGCTGGCTCTTAGTGATCACCATTAGCAAACTGCATTAGCAAACTTTAATAAGTCAATATAATTTAAAAGCCTACTATTGGCGAGGCACTCTTACAGGTGCTGGGAATACAAAGGTAAAACTGAGACAATCTCTTCCACTTAAGAAGCTTATGTTCACTGAGGAAAAAACAGCTTCTACACAGATATGATACATCCTAGATTCTGGCAGAAGTCAAAAGACAGTCCTAGAGTGGGAAGAGAGAACCCTCTTTCTTTTTAAAATTTTATTTGGGATGTGGAAAGGAGATTTAATTTTGCTACTCTTCTCCCATCTCTCATCCACTACAATCTTTCAAAAATCATTGATAGGACCTCATCAATCATTTCCGCCAGATCTTTTAAAGCATGCTGAGATGTTATTTGTCTAGGCCCAACGACAAAAACTCATTAGTGGAAACTGGATAATATTTAACCATGTGCTTACTTATCTTTGGCTTAAATTCCTTCTTAATTATTTGTTATACTACTTCCTCAGTGGGAAGATCTATCTTCTTACAAAACAAAAGCGAAGCAGTAATAGCAATAAACATTTATGGTGGCACAGTGAGTAGAGCACCAGCCCTGGAGTCAGGAGGACCTGAGTTCAAATCCGGCCCCAGACACTTGACATTTACTAGCCATGTGACCTTAGGCAAGTCACTTAACCCCAATTGCCCTCCAAAAAGCAAAAAAAAATTTTTTTAATGAACAATAAGCATTTATGTAGAGAACTTTACTTGTAAAATACTTCTTAAATGTCTCATTTTATACACTTAACAACCTGGGGAGGTAGGTCCTGTTATTATTTTCATTTTACAGTGAGGTAACTGAGGTGAATACAGGTTAAGTAACATGTCCAGGGTCACACAGTGAGCAAGTGTAAGTATTTGAGGTGGTTTTTGAATTCTGGTCTTTTGTACCACCTAACTGCCCAGCAGTTCAGGCAAACCCTAATCTCAGCAACTTCAGAAGGTAAGAGGGTCCCAAGAAACACACCAGGCCAGTACATGCCCAATAACACAAGTCTCTAAATTCCCTTACATTTTGCTCTCACCTCATGCCCTGAACTTGAATGGCTTTGATTCTGGGGTCACCTTGTAAGATTCACCCTATTACAACACAGTAGCACCAACCAATGGTACAGATGAACTCAGAATCATAGTGGGTTAAAGGGAGTGTTGTTAGTTGAGAGATGGGGAGAGAATGGGGGTAATCATTTCATTTGGGCCTTAATTTTCATTATCTGAAACTTCCTCACTTTCCATTCTACTCATGCCAAAAGCAAACAAACCAAAAACAAAAAAAAGTTGTGTTGCCGAGATCGGTGTCAATTAGAAACTGTTTGTGGATACTGGCTTTCGAAATGGAAAATGTGAATTTATCTAAAGGCATTAGAAATTCAATCTATAGAGCAGGGGACTATGGTAGGGAGTTAGGCACAAAATGGGAAAGGAGCGGCAGGTTGGAAGTGGGATGCCTGAGGGATGGATCCAAGAAAATGAAACTTACAGATGGAGTCTCAGCTATACTCATACTTGTGTCTCTCCAGGTAAATGCCAAAGGCAATGTGCTGGGTGTGGAGGAAAATACTTCTATTACAACCAGGAAAAGAAGGCCCAGAAATGTTACCCTGTTTAATAGTAAAGCCACCCCGAGATTGGTGAAGGTCTGGTCCCTAGTTAGTCACCCTGGCATCATTATTCATTAGCATCATGGCCATATCAAGTGTTATGCATAGCACATTTCCATAGCTCTTTCCATGTCTATAATAATCCCTTTTGCAGTTTCCTGGACCCCAGCATATTTCAAAAGACTAAAAGCATGGACAGAAAAGAACAACTAGTAATCCAGCCTTCCTTCCCCAGGGCCCACTTCCTATTTCCACTACCCAAGCATAAGAACATGCATATTAACCTGGGGGATGTGGACATGGAGAAATGAAGTCAACTACATGGTACTTTCTTTCCTTGGCCTGAAGCTCATTAACAACTGAGTTTAGGGAGGGATTTAATAAGTAAGTACCTAGTGAAGAGCATTTTTTTTAATATTTTTTTTTCTCCCAGGCCTGCTTTTTGCAGAAAAGCTATTAGTCTGGCTGCAAGAGCTGGACAAGAGTACTTAATTAGAGCTATAGGGAACTGCTTGGGGTCTAAGCCAGTTGGCTCAAATTGACCTACTTGTGACTGGAAAGTCAGTTTGGCTCCTATAACATCTTCGGTACTTTCAAATTATTCTTCTCTTAAATGACATGATTTCGTAAGCTCCAGAAAGTCAGAAATTGTGGAAGCAATAAGCAAACAACGGTGCCAACATTCTGGCATAGAGACATTTAGCTGTAGTTAAACCACTCTGACCCTATTCCCACTATAGAACCTGCTCCCTTTCTCATATCTACCCCCACCTCAACCCAGAGCAACTTTCCAGCCAGCGCTACGAGATCACATCTCAAATTTTGTACTGAGGCACTGCCATGAGTTTTGTCAGTCCTGAAATAAATGGAACCACTTTGGGGAGCTATACTACCACGGTGGGAACACAGACCCACTACACTTAAAAGTAAAATAATACTAAATCTGTAATGGATTGTGGTGAAAATATGAGAAAAAATGGCCCCTCGGGCTACAAAACACAAGAAGGCTAGCTACATCACATAACTGTTATATATGATACTTCTTTTTAGAACAGTTACTGCATGGAGCCAAAGCAGATTGGACACAAAAGATAAACTTTTCTTCCTTCAAAGTTTTGCCAAGAACTGGTCCTAGCTACTTCTTGGGGGTACCACCAAATATCTTCTGTGATTTTCAAAGGGCAAGAGAGTATATTTACATATGCTTAGGAACACAAGAGATTCATTAAAAGATGTACTTTGTAGAGTTGCCCTAAGTGTACAGAGACTCCCAGAGGTATAGGATTTAGAGATGAACTGGTATATTTGATGTGCCTAAGGAGGCAAGGTGAGACAGTGGAGAGAGCAAAGTGAGAGAATCTGGGTTCAAATTCCACCTCATATTAAGCTTATGTATGACCTTAGAAAAATCCCTTAACTGTACTGTAACTGTAATCCCCATTGGTCTCAGTTTCCTCATCTGTAAAATATTCCAGGTTGGCCACTGATATCTCTTCTAGCTGTGGCTCTGTGATCTTATAGTCATTCAGGCCAATCTTCTCAATTAAATTTATTTTAAAAACATTTATTAAGGTCTACTGTGTGCAAAGCATTGTAGGTAGTACGGAAAAATATAGTTTGAAGATCACAGATTAAGAGCTTAAAGGGACCATTGAAACCATGTAGCTCAATCTCTTTATTTTACAGGTAAAGAAACAGGATCAGAGATACTAAGTGATTTACCCATGGTCACACAGGTTGTAAATTGCACGACTGGCATTTCAACACAGGCCACCTGACTGTGAACCCACTGATCTTTGGCTCTTCTTACTCAACCAGAACTCATAGTCTAATTAGTGTAAATGACACAAAAGAGCAACCATAATCCAAAATAATACTGGACGGATGAGTGTGGATGTCTGAAAGGAGAGGGGACAACATTTCAGAAGTAGAGATAACTTTAACTAATTTGTTCATACTCTCATAATGGTGCTCTTTGTGACTATGGAATTAAAAGAATTATGGAAAGGTAGACTTTAGAGGTCATTTAGTACAAATTGCTACCCCGAATCATTATAATTTTATTGGACAGGTGGTTTTCCAGTCTCTAATTTTAACACTGTTGGTGAGAGGGTATATTCTATGGGGAAAGATCACTGTATTTTTAGTTCAAATCCTGGCTCTACTGGTATGACAAGCAACTTAACCTGTCTGTTCATTTTCCTTGTATTTCAAAATGAAGAGATTAGACTAGATTACCTCTCGTCTCTCCTAGCTCTAAATCTCTGACCTTATGATACTATCAACCACCTACCATGGGGCCATCTCCAGTCATCCTTATCTATATCTTGCCAGTGGACCTAGATGGCTCCAGAGAAGAAAGTGAGGCTAGTGACTTTGCACAGTCCTGCCTCACTTAAATCCAATTCACTTGCATGTCATGATGTCATCTCTCTGACATCATGATCCTCTTTGAGAACAAAGGACAAACAACAACAACAACAGCCTTGGGAGACAGCCCATCCCATTGTGCAAAGCTCTGTTTTCTCCTCATGTAAGGGAGCACCAGAGCTAAAGTCCACTGGCAGACAACATCTTCTACTAGAGCTCCTAGAGAGTCATCTGGACCTCATGACTAATATGGGAAGAAGAGCCCCTAAGCAACAAGCATTTATTCAGTGCCTGCTATTTTCCAGGCACTATGCTAAGTGCCGGAAATATAAAGAAGGCAAAAGACAGTGCCTACCCTCAAGGTGCTCACATTCTAATGGGAGAAGCCATATGAGAACAACTATGTAAAAATAATACATTTACAGGAATCAATATCCATATGCAGCTATTGATCTGGATATAGGCATAAGTGTAGATATAGATGTGGATACTGATAAAGATATAGATATAGATATGAATATGAACATAGTTACAGATATAGACCTAGATATGGATATACCTGTGGAGGGACACAGATATAGACACAGACATAACTAACAGACAGAAGTTGCTAATACTGAGGAGGGCAGAAACCTTGTGAGAGAAGGGAAACACAAGCGTTTTTGTAATGCAACCTAAGATTGCACTCACTCTCTTGGCTTCCATGTCCCATTGGCAATTTACATGAATCCTGAAGTCCACTAAAACACCCACATGTTTTCCAGACAACTTGTTATCTATCCATGGCCCCCTTATCTTGTACTTGCAAAGTTGATTCTTTAACCTAAGTATAATACTTTGCATTTATCCCTTTTAAATGTCATCCAACTAGGTTCAGACCATTATTTTAACCTGTCAGGATTTCCTAATTCTGTTATTCAACATGTTAGATAATTCTGTAAGTATACTTGTGTTCTATATGTATATGTACATATACGTGTGTGTACATATATGTGTGGGCACTTATACACTCCTTCATTCCAGTTATGGGTAAAAATGTAAAGCAGCACAGGGATAAGGACAGGTCACTTGAGCACTGTGCACTCTACCTTTCTCCAAGATGGCATCACCTCACTCTTGTCTGCTCTTTGCAACTAATTCTGAATCCACCTAACTAAGCCATGACCTAGATCATTCTCTCCATCTTCCCCATTAGGATAGCATGAGAGAGTTTTGTTAAATGCTTTGTTGATATCATGATAGACTGTGTCTATAGCATTCCACTGGTATACTATTCTAATGACCACAAAAACAAAAGGAAATGAACTTATTCTAGTATGACTTGTTCTTGATAATGCTAAGTCTACCCTTGGCTACTGCCACTTCCTTTCCTAAAAATTCAGAAACCATACTTTTAATGAGATGTTCTAGAATTTTTATATGATGATATGTTCTAGAATTTGATAATAATTTAATAATAATGATATATTCTACAATTACAAGTCTCTACATTACTGACATCCTCTCCTTCTCCAGTCTAGCAGTACCTCTTCCATTTTTTATGATCTTTCAAATATCACTGACAAGTACTTAGCCATCATATGTGACAGCCTTTTCAGTATCCCGGAATGCAGTTTGACAGCCAGGTCATAATGACTTGAAATTACTGAGGAAAATTAGGCACTTTCTTACTATCTTTCTTACTGACCTTGGGTTTCATATCACTATTAAATACTTTTGTTTTGAGTTAAGTAGATTAAATGGCTCAAATATCTTGGTTTCATCCTATTAATTGATATTCATATTCTTGGCCATAGCCCCCAAATAATTCAAATCCCATCCTACTTTGTAAATATTCATATATTTATTTGTGCTTAATAAATATTTGTGGAGTTGAGTTGGGTTGAACTGAAAACTCCCTGGAAGAGGACACCTTTTACTCTTACTCAAACAGAAAGGATTATACAAGGTGACCACTAGATAGAGATAAATAGGCAAAATTAAATAATTAGATAAATTAGATAGATGAAAGTGATTTATAAATATTAGACAACAGGGCTGGTTGGTGGAGCATTTCAAAGGTAGGAGGAAGCCCGGGGGGGACTGTGAGTCTTGGAGTATCACGCTCAAAGCATTGGACATGGAAAATGATGTTAGCATGATCGCTGGCAGTTAAGAGTAAATGTTCATTTTGGAATTGACAGGGAGGTCCCTGTGGTCTCCAAAGGTTCCATAAATGTCTGTTGACAGGAAGCAGCTGAATGAAGGAGATCTGTTTAGGGTACCTCCGGGCCTCTAACACTCCAAGGAATGTTGTGTTAATAAGGAACTGGGGAAAGGCCTGAGCTGGTCACAACAACCTTTAAGTAATGACCAAAGACAAACAGCTCTCTCGAAAGCTGAGGCCAAGGAAGATGAAACCTGGCAGACTCTGGCCCATCCTGTGCCTTCCTGCACCACCCTGCTAAATACCCTACACTAAGCTATATGGAACACATGCTCTTTGTGAGTTGCCTAATCTGCTTGCAAAATAAATGTTTTAAGTCATTGGGGGAAATTTTATATGTACCCAGGAGCCCATTTTTCTGTTGCCATTCATGCTCTCTGAGCTGTTGAGCTCTAAAATCCTTTATTGCAGTGATCTAAGACCAAAGGGCTTACTGAAACATCTGACTCGCAGCCTTTTGCGAGGCATCATATGGACAAACAAGATGAGGATGGAGCTGGGGATAGTGATTTTAAAAGGCAAGGAAAAGTGGAGATCCCAGTTACTGGCATTCACATCCTCATCAAATCAGCAGTTAGAGCCTGGAGTCTCAAGTGTTCATTAGAGCCAAAGAATTAAGTCATCTCCCAAGGGAAGCATTAAAGCTAAGCTCAGAGCCTAGAACTTTGCCATCTCTCCAGGAAGACACTAAGACTGAAGCTTGGGGCAGGGAAGGAATAGAGAAGAATGAAAATGGACTGAACACCAGGAGTGTGAACAAAAGGAAGAACATTATGTAACTGGAGAAAACAGGAAGGAGAAGGAAGGAAATGGCAGCAAGGTAGAAATCACAGCACTGTGCAGACACAATCTATGGTGCAACTAGGCGAGAACTCACTAATTTGAAGTTTGTTGCTGACTTTAAAAATACTAAATTATAGCAATTTTCAATATTTTATTATTACTACTAATATACTAATATCATTGTTATTAATATATTAATGTATTTACTACTAATAGCTAGTATTTAAAAACATTCTAAGGTTTATAAAGTACTTTATATACATTAAATAAAATCCTGGCTTTGCTACTCGCTGGACACAGAACTTTGGAAAACTCATTTAAACTCAGACCTTCAGTTTTCTAATCTGTAAAATGGTGGGAAAACTGTCTGAGTTTATAAGCTCCATTGCTGAGTTGTTGTAAGACCTGAATGAAATAATACATATTACAGTACTTTGTAAAGAGCTACTTAAAATGCAAGGAATTATCAATGCTCAGCAGGGCCAATCACTAGGAATAGCACAGAGACCTGGGAAGTTCATCCCTTTCCCTACAACTGTCTGTGGTGTAGTTGGGTGTAACGATACTGGGATTTGAAGATCTTCCAC
>CM053584.1:354573802-354584524 GCA_028627135.1 Pseudochirops cupreus
AGAAATATAATTTTTGTTTTTAAAATCAACATTGAATTTGCTTTTTACAAATTTTATTTTTAATCTTTCAATGGGTATTTTCTGTCTGAAACATAATTGCTTCAAGAAATGGGTCTCATGTTTTTACAGGTTTTTTTTCCCCCAAAATATGTTTTTTAAAATGCATTATTTATTTATTTTAAAACATCCTTTTCTCTACATTTAGAATTCCAAATTATTCCCTCCCTCCCAAATTAACTAAGAAGACAAGTAATATGATATCAATTATACATATGAAATCATGCAAAACATATTTCCATATGAGCCATATTTCAAAAACTGCAAGAAAGACAAAGAAAGTGAGAAAATTATACTTCGTTTTGCACTCAGAATTCATCCGTTCTTCCTCTGGATGTGGATAGCATTTTTTTTTCTTCATAAGTCCTTTGGAACTATCTTGGATCATTGCATTAATCAGAATAGCAAGTGTTTCACAGTCAATCATCATCAAAACCATTGCTGTTACTATGAACAATGATTTCCTAATTCTTCTCACTTCATTTTGACTCAGTTCGTATGGGTCTTGTCATGTTTTTCCTGAAACCATCTTACTCATCATTTCTTATAACAGAACAGTATTCCACCACAATCATATACCACAACTTGTTCAGCCATTCCCCGATTGACAGACATCCCCTCAATTTTCAATTCTTTGCCACTACAAAGAAAAAAAAACTGCTATAAATGTTTTTGTACATATGGGTTCTTTACATTCTCTTTGATCTCTTTGGTGTAGAGTTACATGGCTGGGTCAAAGGGTATGCACAGTTGTATGGTACTTTGACCCTAGTTCCAAATTGTTCTCCAGAATGGTTGGTCCAGTTCACTACTCTACCAGCAGTTCATTAGTATACCTATTTTCCCCTAATCCCCTCCAGCATTTGTCATATCTGATAGGTATGAGATGGTACCTAGAGTTCTTTTCATTTGTATTTCTTTAGCCAGTAGTGGTTTAGAGCATTTTTTCACGTAATTATAGATGGCTTTGATTTCTTCAACTGAAACCTGTCTGTTTATATCCTATGATGATGTATCAATTGAGGAATGGCTATAATTTTTATAAATTTGACTCAGTTCTATTATCAGTATGTATTTGAGAAACGAAGCCTTTGTCAGAGAAATTTATTGTAATTTTTAAATATTATTTCATTTTCTGTGGTACTTTTAGCATAGTTGTTTTCCTGATTGCCCCTTTTAATTAGTTTATTTTTGCTTTTCATTTGCTTAAGATCGTGACAATATCTCTGTCTTTTTTTGTCAGTTGGAGCAGATTAGATTCTCCTCAAGTCCTGTGTTTTAACTCCATGTGTGTCTGTTTCAAGTGTGTCTCTTGTAAACAATATATTGTTGGATTCTGTTTTCTAATCTTTTCTGATATCTGTTTCCATTTTATGGGTGACCTCACCCCATTCACAGTCACAGCTATAATTACTATGTATTTCCTTTTATCCCATTTTCTTCTTCTCCCTCTTGCATTTTATCCTGTCTCTCCTCAAAAGTTCCTCCCCTTAATCCATCTTCCTTTTTTATCATCCCTTCCCCTCCTCCAATTTCCCATTTGGGTAAGTTATATTTTTATTATAAACAAATAAGTATGTTATACAAACACACACACACATTTTTCCTTCTTTTAATAAATTCAGTTAAAGTGAAATTAAAGAATTACTTGCCAATACTCCCCCATTTTCCCTTCTAGTGTAAAAACTCTTCCTTGTGTGTCTCTTTGATCTGAGAAAATTTTCCTCTTTTTACCTGCCCCTTCCCCCTTCTCTTAATACATTTGTCTTTCTCACCTCTCCTTTTTTTGGATCATTCCAGCATAATCAACTCAGAACCATGCCTTCTATGTAGACTCATTTTAACTGCCACAATAATGCTAAACCTCAAAATAAAAGACTTAAATAATGCTACTTAGAAAAAGAAATTGAATAAGCTATCAATGAGCTCTCTAAGAAAAAAATCACCAGGACCATATGGATTCACAAGTGAATTTGGCCAGTCATTTAAAGAATAAATAATTCCAATGCTATATTAACTATTTGGAAAAATAGGAAAATAAAAAGTCCTACCAAGTTCCTTTAATGATACAAATATGGTGTTGGTATCTAAATTAGGAATACCTAAAACAGCAGAAGAAAACATAGACAAATTTCCCTAATAAATAATGATGCAAAAATTTAAATAAAATACTAGCAAGGAGAAATATATCACAAAAATCATGCACTACAACTGAGTGTGATTTCTACCAGGAATAGAGGACTGATCTATTAGGAAAAGTATTCATATAATTGACCATATCAATAACAAAATCAATGGAAATTGTATAATCATTTCAATTGACTCAGAAAGAGCTTTTGACAAACTACAACACTCATTCTTACTAAAAACACTAGAAAGCATAGGAATAAACAGAAATTTCTCTAAAATAATAAGTAGTATCTATCTAAAACCATCAGCAAGCATTACCTGTAATGGGGACAAGATAGAAGCCTTCCCAATAAGATCAAGGATGAAACAATGATGCCCATTTTCATCACTATTATTCAATATTGTACTAGAAATGCTAGGTATAGTGATAAAGGAAGAAAATATTAAGGCATTAGAATAGTCAATGAAGAAACAAAACCATTACTCTTCAAGATGATATAATGGTACACTTACAGAATCCTAGAGAGTCAACTAAAAAACTAGTTGAAATAATTAATAACTTGAACAAAATTGCAGTATACAAAATAAACCTATAAAAATACCCACATTTCTATGTATTACCAAGAAAATCTAGTAGCTAAAGATAGAGAAATTCCATATAGAACCTTCCGTTTTTTCTACATGAGCACAATTACAAAACACTTTTCACACAAATGAAGTCAGACCTAAACAGAATGAAAAACATCAATTGCTTTTAGGTAATCTAAGTAAATATAATAAAAATGACCATTCTATCTAAATTAATTTGCTTATTCAGTGCCATGCCAATCAAACTATCAATAATATTTTATAGAGCAAGAAAAAGTAATAATAAAATTCATCTAGAAAAACAAGAAGTCAAGAATATCAATGGAATTATTAAAAAAAACAAAAGGTGAAGATGGCCTAGTCATACCAGATTTAAAACTGTATCATAGAGCTGTAATAATCAAAGCAGTCTGGTACTGAATAAGAAATAGGGTGGTAGATCAGTAAGGTATATGATGTAAATGACTATAATAATCTAGTGTTTGATAAACTCAAAGAACAAAGATTTTGGGACAAGAATTCACAATTTGACAAAAAACTGCTGGTAAAACTGGAAAATGGTATGACAAGAAACTAGTATAGATCAACATCTTATATCGTATACCAAGATAAAGTCAAAATGAGTGCATGATTTAGACATAAATAGTGATAGCACAAACAAATTAGGAGAGCAAGGAATATTTTTATTATCAGATTGATTAAAAAAGGAAGATTTTATGACCAAAAAAGAGAGAGCATTACTAGATAAATCTAGAAAGAATAATTTTGATCATATTAAATTAAAGAATTTTTTCACAAACAAAATCAATGCACCCAAGATTAGAAGGAAAGAAGAAACCTGGGGGATAGGACAGAGGATTTTACAACAAATATTTCTGATAGAGGTTTCATTTCTCAAATATGTAGAGAACTGAGTCAAATTTATAAGAATGCAGGTCATTTCCCGATTAACAAATGGTCAAATGATATCAACAGTCAGTTTTCAGATGAAGAAATCAAAGCTCTCTATAGTCAGATGAAAAAAAATGCCCTCAATCACTTTTGGTTAGAATGCAAATTAAAACAATTCTCATATAACTCCTCACACTTATCAAATTGGCTAATATGAGAGAAAAGGAAAATGACAAATGTAGAGGATGTGGGAAAACCGGGACATTAGTGCCCTTTTGGTGGAGTTATGAACTGATCCAAGCATTCTGGAGAGCAATTTAGAACAATGTCCATTTCTGGTTTTTAAGGTGCTATTTTCTTCAGTGTTTTTGGGACTTTCACCAACCTACTAATTCCCTTTTCATCATTTTCTTGCATTTCTTTTCCAAATTTTCCTTCTTTTAACTCTTCCAGGAATTTTGGTTGGGTTTGGGTCTAATTAGCATGTTTCTCTGAAGCTTTTTTTGTAAACTGTTTTCACACTATCATCTTCTGAGTTTATATCTTGGTATTCTCTGTCAATATAGAGTAACTTTTTATAATAAAATTTTTTTTATTCTTTGCTTATTTTTCCAGTCTATTACTTGACTTTGAACTTTATGTTAAAGTTGGGTTTTGCTCACTGACTTATGCTTCCGATTTGTTTGTTTTTTTTGTGCTGCTGTTTTCAGAGCTAGGTCTACAAGTTTTTGGTGCTTCCAATGTGGTGTGATCCTAGGAGAGGTTTGATTACTGCTTTCCTGGTCTGAATTCTGGTCTTTACCCAGGATGGGCCCCTGTTCCCCTGTTCCCCTACAGCCATAAATGCTAGCCTTAGGGTGCCTGCTACTTTGTAACTGATATACTCCTCTCCTCCCTGGAAGTATGACCCAGAACTGCTTATGGGCAACAGAGTTGCCAGTCAACACCAGCTATACCCAGTGCCAGCAAAGGGTCCCCTGTAATCTCTTTCTGACCAGTTATCTGACCCCTTTACCATCTCTGGGATGAGAGCTCTTGAAGCTGATGTTGCTGCTGCAGCTGCTGTTACCACCACCGTATGTGTGGGCTCTGGACAGACCCCCACCCTGATGTCATGGACTTCTCCTGCTGACCTCTCAAGTTTTCTTAGGCTGAAAAAAATATCTCACCCTGACCTTTTGTTGGCTCTGCTGCTCTGAAATTTTATTTGAGGGGATATTTTAAAATTATTCAGAGAGAAATGTTGGAAGAGTTCAGTTGGGTGGCTGCCACTAATCTGCCCTCTTGTCTCCACCTCAAATGTGCTTTTTAAATCAGAAGTTACATAGGAAGAATTTGTAGCTACTCATTAATTGAATATCCTCTTCACTTACTGGAAAAATCAACAAAATAGCTTTTACCCAGCTCTATATCACTGTTGTTTTAATTTAGGTATGTAAAATGACTAATATCCAGACTATGCTTGGGATAGAGAAGGGGGATGTCCATCTTCTTTGCTATAACTCATTTATCTTTTCATTTCTATCTTTAAAACGCTTGGAAAATAAAACATAAGCATGGCAAAATACCATCAGTGTGTTAGAAATAAAACTTACATTTAAACCATTTGAAGTAGATTTTTTCCCTCAAATATATTACATACTTCCCTGCCTTCTTAAATAGAGTATATAGATGTAATTTAATCCTTCCTTGATGATGTAGGATCTTTATTAGTAACAGGGATTATTTATTAGGCTGAATTATGGTTTATTCTGGTCTAAGTGGGCTCTTTTCATAAAACCAAGTGACATTACAAGATGAACTACCAACAGAGGAAAAATATTGCTCAACACATGATCTACTATTACTGTATTGTTAATAGAACGGATTCTCACTACACCCCACCCACTCCGCCTTATCAGTCTTCACTCATTCTTATATTTTATTTATACTGTTAATGCACTCAGGTGTGAAAGAGGAATATTTTCTGGCCACTTCCAGAAATTGTGTTAAGGTGTTTTGAAGAGGGTTTACTCCAGAGTCCATAAACCCTTTTCCCCAGGCATCTAGGAGGCACAGTGCTGGGAATAGAGTCAATCTCTGATACTTATTATTTTGTGACTTTGGGTAGGCCACTTCATTGCTGTTTGCCTCAGTGTCCTCATCTATACAATGGGAATGACAATAGCACTTACCTTGTGCGGGTCATTGTGAGACACTATTTGTAAAGTGTTTAGCACAGTATTTGGCATATAGCAGGCACTTAATTAAAAAAAAAAACTCATTTCCTTTCCATCTAATCTGGACATTTTGCAGGCATGTGACCCAGTCCCAGCGTTCACATGAGCCATCCCCCAGTCTTGCTTCTAAATAAATGGCAGGTACAAGCAACATTTAAAACTCATAGAGTGATTTTCACTGAAATAATTATATTCAAACATCCTACCCAATATGCACATGGTAGAAGTCTTTTCTCATGAAACTTTTCCTGCATGATCATTTTATATTTTGAAAGACATTTAGATCCATAGCTCAATTCAATGAGGAAATGTTCTTGTTTAGTCACTTCAATCGCGTCTGACTCTTCATGACCCCATTTGGGGTTTTCTTGGCAAAGCTCCTGGAGTGGTTTGCCATTTCCTTCTTCAGCTCATTTTACAGATGAGGAAACTGAGGCAAACAGGGTTAAGTAACTTACCCAAGGTCACACAGCTAGGAAGTATCCGAGGCTGGATTTGAATTCAGCAAGATGAGCCTGCCTTACTCCAGGCTAAGCATTCTATCTACTGAAGTAATACAGGAAGGCAAAAGGTGACAAAAATGTTACAAAAGTAGTACTCACCCTGCTCCCTCGGAGTAAGGCCTGAAATTATCTGGCAGTGATATAGTTTCATCATATTCAGAAAATAATTGGCACATTGGAAAGAGCACTACACTTGGTGTCAGGAATACCTGAGTTCAAAACCTACCTCAAACACTTTACCATTGTAAGCCTCAGCTTCCTCAACTATAAAATGGGGATTAAAATAAAACCTATATCAAAAGGTTGTTGTGAGGATCAAATGAGATAACTTATGTAAACTTACATATTCTTTCTTTGTAAAGTTTAAAGTGTGCTTAGGGTATAAGTTTTTAGTTCCAAAATTACCTTTCACCAAAGTTATAAAAAGATAATTACTCCTAGTCAGAAAAAAAATGTCATGATATATTCATGTGTTAATTTGAGGCATCATGGTATAATGGATAGGGCGCTGGATTTAGAGTTCAGAGGATCTGGGTTCAAACCTTTGGCAAGTCAAGTGAGGGAGAAAGATTTGGTGGACTCTCCTGTCCCTTTCAGTTCTAAATATACAATCAGTGATTTTGTGCTCTCCATTAGCAAGTAAAGCGTGGGGGTTTTAACCCACTGCTCTCTTCTTCACGTGTTGTCATTCTATTTATCCTTTGGGGCTTCCCTCAAATCCTGCCTTCAACAAACCTTCCAGTTTTCCCTTCTTTCCCCTCTCTTAGCTGACTCTTCTTTATTCTTGCTGAAGCCCACTCCCACCCAAAATGATAGTTGCCTTCTATGCTCCAAGCTGGGAAATTTTAGAATTCCCTTTCTCCTTCCCTTCTAGCAAGAAGAAGAATTGGAAAACTTCCTACTTTTTCAGCACTGGACCTTCTCTACCTCCCTTCATTGTCTTAGGTAATATCTTATGTCCAACACAGGGTCAAGATGTGATTAGAAATATGTGTTTTCTGATGGTCTTAGGCAACCCCTGTGAAAGGATCATTCAACCCCCAAAGGGGTCGTGACCCACAGATTGAGGACCGCTGTCTTAGACCATGTCCCCAGAATGTCCTATACCCTTGCTGGTTTATAAACTCCATGAAAGTAGACATCGTATTATATTTAGTCTTTGTGTCTCCTACAATCCTTAATATGTTATAGGCAATTAACAAATGTTTGCTGAAGGAAGTGATGCCTTTTGAAGTTCTACAATGATAGCATTTTCCAGTTGCCAAAGGTTGTATTTTACAAAGTTCTACAGAGGTAGAATATAAGCCTCTTAAGGGCAGGCTACATCTGTTTTCTTTTTTGCTTTTCCTTTTGTCTCCAGAGCCTACTACAGTGTCTGACATACAGTAGAGACTGATCTTATTGAAATAGCACAGAAAAGAAAAAGAAATTCTTCTTGAGCCTGAAGACATTTGATTCACTATCATTATTATCTATGGGAGAAAAGCTATCATTCCCATCAATCATTTTTTATAAGGAACTTCCCTAGGAGATAAGATTGTTCAGAAATGAGGTCCTTGGAAAACAACACTGCATTCTTTTGGAGCCTTTACAGTTAGCATGGGACCCAGGATATAGGCACTCTAAAATTCTCATCAAGAACATTATAATGGAGCTGTTGCATGGTCTGTAGCTAAAAGAATGATTTTGAGAGTGGATTTAACATGGCTGGTCTTTTCAAAACTTCCTTGTGTGCATAAACATTCCCCCTATCTTTTCACAAAGGCCCTGGATTTTGATCACTCACCTTCTATCAATTCAAACACTGAACTAAACAACTACAAAATCTATCCCAGGTTGGGCAGTCATGATGGAAGCCAATGCATGGCTACTCCAAATCTCCTGCTTCCCATACCAGTCATTTGAGAGATGTTATTTTAAAAAGGGACAGAAAAAGCATAAACAAAGAGACTATATCTACCCCAAAAAGGAAGTTGAGCATTGGGGGGAAAGCCAAAATTGGAAGAATAAAGCTCCCAAATATGTTCACTTAAAATATCTAGACAATTTTTTTAACCTGATATTTCTTTTGGCTAGAATATTCATCTGCATAATTGCTCCAACATTCTGCCTCACCTTCTGCCAGAAACCAAGGAATTGTTCAGGATACTCTTTTGAAAGCATCTTATTTTTCTTATTTAAGCAGAACGTCATCACCTGGAGGAAGCCAGGATGGGTTGGGAATCTTCCTGTGGCCCAGGAGGTTCCAGCTCACATGATGCAATGGAAAAGAAACACATGAGAGAGGAAAATGGTTCAATTTTGTTTTTACAAACTGAGGCTCTTGGGTGGGCTATATACCATGCGAGAAATTGGACCCTGCACCCTGGGATGCAATTGCTGTCTCTCTGCCCTCTCATTTTTCTCTGTCAGATTGCTGGAACTGTAATTACCTTCAAGAATTTCCTGGCGCCATATATGTTCGGATATGTGCAATCGTGTTTCCTTATTGTACTGATGCAGATGATTCGCTGCATGAATGAAAAACAAACAGTTACAGATTAAGGAATGCAACCCCAGAGGAATAATGAACTAGATTATGTGGTTTGCCCCACCCACTACACCTCTTCCTTCACCCTCCTGAGTCCCCAAAGGGTCCAGACCCTCTTCTGAGTATTCACTATTATCAGACTTCCTCTAATCCAATCAAATCCTTCAAGTTCTGTGTCCCACTCTATTTGCCTGGGGCTAGCTGTCAGTGTGGAAGTTATCCAAGAGGCTAATTTACTGTAAGGTATGAAAGACTAATAATGGCAATGTGGTACCTTTTCCAATACCCTGAGAAAGGTATAAACCAAGCATTATGGGAGTTCTGAGGAAGTAAAGATTGCTTCCAGCTGTGGTGATCAAGGAAGGTTTTCTAAAGAAGGTGATGATTCTAAATCAGTTTTATGTATATACTGCAATGGGACCCCTGAGAACATCAATTAGTTGGGGCCCTCATTACTTCTTGCGTGGACTATTGAAGCATTCTAATTGGCTTCTTTGCCTCCAGCTTCTTCCTCCTCATAATCCAGCCTAAACACCTGCTAAATTAATCTTCCCAAAGCATAGCTCTGATCATGTCATTCACCTCTTAAAAAAGTCTTCATGGCTCCCTGTTGAGTACTTAATAAAGTTGAAGTTCCTTAGCCTGGTATTCAAAACCATGTCTCCAACTACCCCTCCATGTCTGTCTTCGACTATTTCCCTTCACATACACGATGCTTCAGCTGAACCTGATCATTTCTTGAATATGTTCAATGTTTTCCTACCTTTAGGGCTTTTGCTCCCCAAATTCCCTCTGTTTCTTAAATGCTCTTGCCTTGTCTTTGCCGATTGAAACTCTCCTCCTGCAGAATACAAAATAAAATTCCCACTGAGATGCCTATCTTCTAGTATGTCTCCCCTGTCCTTCACATCCAGGAGTAATATCTTCATCAGATTCTACATTACCACATTACTTGGTCTATACTACTCACACAGCATTTATCATTATCATATATGCTTCCTTTCTCCTCTATTAAAATGTAAGCTATTTGAGAACAAAGGTTATGTCACTTAGAACTGTATAGCTTACGCAACACAAGCTTGGTACCTTGATGTTTGCTGAATAAAATAAAAAAATCTCATAAAACTTTTTCAAAGATTAGAAAGTGAGAGGATAGATGGGTAATTATTAAGATTCTCTCTGGTCCCCTTTCTGGAAGGAAGGATATTGAAGATTTTTCCCGTCATGGAAAAATACCACGATTATTTTGGTATCTTCCACTTTTTAGAAGATATTACAATTGATTCCTTAATACCATCAAAGTTGCATTATTCCCAGCGCAGACCTACTCTGTATATGTTTGTTCTAGTCAAGTTTCTTTATTTTATCATTATAATAATTATATCATGTTACATTACATTACATTATGTTTATTATTATATGATTATCAAGTATCTTTATTTTCTGTAGTCAAGTCTGAGCAACAAGTGTGTATTATAAAGAATCAGAGAAGGAAGATGGAATGTTACATGGAAAGGGAAGCAAGGAGGACAGTTTGGATGAAGCAAAGCAATGTGTAAAGGGAAGCAATGTATAAAGAGCCTGGAGCAATAGATTGGGACCATGTTTTGAAGGTATTTAAATACCAGGTTAAGGAGTTTGTATTTGATGTTAGAAGCAAATACACTTGAGCACAATGTTTGGCCCATAATAGGTGCTTAATAAACTCTTGACTCGACTTCAGGACATAGTGGACTCCTCATTGTTGTAGGTATTTAGTGGGACAAGGATAAATTCTTGTCAGGAATGTTGCAAACTGTATTTA
>CM053584.1:354584624-354622023 GCA_028627135.1 Pseudochirops cupreus
AGGAAAGAAGGAAGGAAGGAAGGAAAGAAGGAAAGAAGGAAGGAAAGAAGGAAAGAAGGAAGGGAGGAAAGAAGGAAAGAAGGAAGGGAGGAAGGAAGGAAAGAAGGAAAGAAGGAAGGAAAGAAGGAAGGAAGGAAGGAAGGAAGGAAAGAAGGAGGGAAGGAAGGAAAGAAGGAAGGAAAGAAGAAAAGGAAGGAAGGAAGGAAGGATAGCAGGGAGTATAGGAATGAGGAAAGGAAAGAAGGAAGAAAAGAAACAAGCATTTATTGTCTACTATGTGCCAGGCATTGTGCTAAGCACTTTATAACTATTATCTCATTTGATCCTTACAGCAACCCTGAGAGATAGGTGCTATTATTAGCCTCATATTACAGTTGAGGAAACTGAGGCAAGCAAGTTAAATGATTTGCCCAAAGTCACACAGCTAAGAGTCTGAGGTTAAATTTAGACTCATCTTTCTGAGTCTATAATTGAACCCTTTCTGAAAAGCCTTGGTCAAATGAGATGTATTTGCTACTTTAGCCACATAACCCTTAAGAAACCAGAGTATTTGAGTAAGATTTTAGCGGAGTCAATTTGAACATTTTTATATTCATGATAACACCTACTGAATAAATTCAATGTTTTATTAAAGGATTCTTAGTGTTAGATATTTTATACTAGAATGCTTCCACAACAAAGTGTTATGATAAATTGAACGTTCTTAATTAAACGGATGTTTTCAAAAACTCCTTTTGTTTTGAATCCTTACCATTGAAAATCTTTCTTAAATGCATTTGCTACCTTTTCTGTCTTAAATATAATATAACAATATAATTTAGTCTTTCTTTAATGTGATATTATTTTCCAGCCCCTGAGGATCATCATTATGATTATCAATACTTTTAAAGCACAGGTCACTCCTTTGCCCAAGAAACTTCATGGATTCTCCATTGCCTTCAGGCTAAAATACAAATTCCTCTTTCATTTAATGCAGTAGTTCTCAACCTTCCTAACGCCGTTACCCCTTTGATACTCATATGTGGATGTATCTGCATGTGGGCAGACCTGTCTGGAGATGGAGAGAGGAGCAGTGTCTCGGTTCCTAAGACCATGGGAAATATGTGTTTTCCCATGGTCTTAGGCAACCCCCAAAGGGATCACGACCTGCAGGTTGAGAACCGCTGATTTAATGTCTTCACAATGTGATTTTAGTTTCTCTTTTTGTGCTAATTACACTTTGCTCCCCACCACCACCACATAAACACACCCTACACACCAGCTAAATTGTCCTGCTCACTGTTTCCCATATTTGACCTTTCATTTCTAATCTCCAAGTTTTTACATAGGTTCTCCACCATTTGGCTTACTCCTCTTCCTCATTTACACCTCTAGCTTAAGCCCTAGCTCTCTTCAAAACTCAACTTTCACCTCTTTCAAGAGGACTTTCCTGATTTTCTCTCCCTCACTCCATGTTAGCACACCAACTATCCCCAAATACCGGACATTTAAAAAAATAGAGAAAGAGACTGTATTTGTGAACCTGTTGCCTTCTTGTAGACTTTCTGTCTCTCTGGATTTCTCTGTCTCTTGTCAGTCTGCTTCTGTCTTTTCTATATATTTCTGTCTGCCTCATTGTTTGTGTCTGCTTCTGTCTCAGTTTCCTTGTCTGTCTCTCTCTATCTCTCTCTGTATCTGTCTATCTTTCCTTCCTCCCCTCTCTATTTTTCCTTTTCTCCTTCTCTCCCTCTCTCTCTCTCCTTCTCTCCTTCTCTCCTCCATCCTCCCTCCTCCCTGTGTGAATTGGGAAGTCTGGGAAGTCTCTAATCTATTAATTATAATCCACTGTAATCTTCTTTACAAAAATAATTATGTGCTTTCTTCCCAGAATTCATCATATATAAATAATTCTCATAGATTTGTATGTTCATTATTGAGTTACTATTTCACCTAACAGTCAAAGTTCAATATGTGTGTATTTCCTTCTTTCCTTTCCTCCCTCCTATAGTTCCTATGTATAATATATAATATGAAATATATATTCATATATAAATAAAATATACAAGATTTTTATGTTCATTTATGCCCATTTTCTCCTGTAGCCCATATGTTTATAATTCCCACAAAGTCTCTTCCTTGGACAATATTGTATAATTGTTTTTGTGGATTTCTGCTTTTTCAGACATTCTATGACCAAAGCCTAAAGGAGTCCTGCTCCCTGACAGGTTTGGGAATATAGTTGACTCAGTGACTAAGAGCTTGCCTTCATTATAACAGACTGGTTAACATTCAGCATCTCCTTGCAAATCTGAAATTTCTATGATTATTTCCTGTTATAGACAACAGACTCTGGAGAAGAAGAAAGACAAGCACTGGTTCACTATGAGATAAAATCCGCAAACAATTAAAAACATCCAAAAAGTGGAGGGGCTGGCTGTCTCCTGAGGTAGCTTTATTTAATTTTATCACTGAAAGTGAGGAAACAGACACCAAATGACCACCCTACATGTTTCTGTAGAAGGTGCAAATATATATCAGTAGGGACTTAGCCTATATGAGCCTTGTGATCCATTCCAACTCTACATTCTATGTTGCCATGAGAAATTACTTGTTTCCATTTCATTTATAGCCACAGAAAATTTCAAATTTAAGATTGCTCTGAGTCTCCATTTTCTTGCACCAAATGTTCATGGTTTATGATATTAGGGAGATAGAAAGCTATGGGGTCCTATTTGCTTCACACTGAGACCTTTCACGTTGAAAAAAAAATTGTGCAATTACTATTTCCAAACATCTGTTGAGCAATCAGGAATATTAGTGGGGGGAAGGAGCTATTATTCTTTTAAATACTAAATGATTAGGTTGCTATTATATTGTCATCACTAAATCTAGGGAGTGAAGGCTAGAAAATTGCATCATTGACACCATGTGAGGTCCAGAAAATTCATCACCACTTTTACTGCTCCAACATCATCAGGTAACCAGATTGTTATTGAATCTGGGACTTCAGGACCCTCCACTAATATGAATTTATATTCTAAGTTCCAGATTCAGAGTACTGGGAATGTTCCTCTCAGATATTCTTTGAAGAGCTTCCGTTCCTAGGTTACCATACAAAATATCACTCTTACCAGTAGTCAAGACCACTTCATTTGTGTCTTCAAAGGTCAATAAAATTGTCCAGGGGTATTCATGTTATCACTTTCCTTCTTAGAATTTCAGAAGCTACATTATTTTAAAAGCCTTGTTTCACTTTTCCTCATTTGTTATGTTCAATCAACTTTCTGCAAAAACAAAGGCAATGGAATAATGCCTTATGCCTGTCTCAACAATGCTCTATATATTCTTATTAATTTGACCTCCTGTATACGTTTGGGAAATGAGGCCCATATCAGAGACAATTGCTGCAAATATTTATTTCCTCCATTTATCTGTTACTTTTCTAATTTTAGCTGCATTTGTTTTGTTTGTACAAAAACTTACTTTTAATTAAAACTTTCCATTTTGCTTTCTACAGTCCTCTCTATCCCTTATTTGGTCATGAATTCTTCCTTTATCCATAAATCTGAGAGGCAAATTATTCTTTGCTCCTCTAATTTGTTTTTGTTATGACCCTTTATGTCTAAGTAATAAAGCCATTTAGAGCTTATCTTGCTATATGGTGTGAGATATTTGTCTATACCTACTTTTGGCCAGATTGCTTTCCAGTTTTCCCAACACCTTCAACAAATAATGAGACCTTGCCTCACTTGCTGAGACATCTGGATTTATTGAATGCTAGGTTACCATGTATGTTTGCTTCTGTGTATAATCTGCTCCACTGAGCAATTTCTTTATTTCTTTTTATACATTTATTCATTTATGTTTTAGTTTTCAACATTCATTTCCACAGAATTTTGAGTTACAAATTTTCTCTCCATCTCTCCCTTACCCTCCACCCCAAGATGGCAAGATGGAGTGATTTGCCATTTCCTTCTCAAGCTTATTTTACAGATGAGGAAACTGAGGCAGAGTTATGTGACTTGTTCAGGGTTACAGAGTTATTAAGTGTCTGAAGCCAGATTTGAACCTTCCTGATTTCAGGCCTGGCACTCTTAGTGACTTAATGACTCAGTAGTCATTAAAAAAGTAGCAGTCTTATCACCTTACAGCCTAATGAGCTCTTAGATTTATGACCTGAATAAAAAATGTTATTCCATAAAAAACAACATTTTATGAAAAAAGATATACCTTTCATAGCTAGGGGAAAAATTATTAAACAGATATGTAATGAAGGGCTTTATTATAGATTAAATAGATAACATTGAGTATGTAAAATTAAAGCTCTTTTGCAGGGATAAAATCATTGAAGACAGAATTAGATGCATAGATTTAGAGATAGATTTGGCCTTAGTGACCATTAAGGACATTGTCTTCATTTTACAGATCAAAAAACTGAGGCTGAGAAAGGTTAAGTGACTTGATCTGAGTCATGAAGTTAGTAACTGTCCATGGTAGGATTTTAACCCCGGCTTTCCTGACTGCCAGCAGAATATATTATCCACTAAAAGGACATGCTTCCTCTCAGAGAAATCATAAGGTCAGAAAATATTGTCATCAAACATCACTGTTAAAAGTTTGACATTCAAAGTATGAAGAGATATGACACAAGTATAAAATACCAAGAGCCATTCCCCAATAGATAAGCGGTGAAAGGATATGAATAAATAATTTTCAAAAGAAGATTTGCAAACCATAAAAGATCACAGGAAACTATTAATAATAAGATGCTTCACACTATTCATAATAAGATAGATAAAAATTCAGATAACTCTTATCTTTCCTCTCACTTCATGCAAGTTGACAAAGATGAGAAATATGAGAATAGTCAATGATAGAGGAACTGTGGAAATACGGATACTCTGATACACTCATGATGCATCATGTGAAGTGGTCCAGCCATTCTGGATATCAATTTGAAATTATCCAAGAAAAGTAAACCAATTCTCCAAAACCTTCAACTCAGCACTCAGGCATATTCATCAAGGAAATAAAAGACAAACTCAAAGGTCCAACATATATGCACTTAAGAACTAGATCATGCATATATTCAGAATAGCCTTCTTTGAGGTAGCAAAGAATTAGAAGTCTTATTGATTGGGATGAATGACTGAAAAGAAAAACACACTTTGGTAGAGAAGTATCAAAGCAAAGTGAATCTGGGTTCAAGTCCTATATTTGACCTTTATGGGCTGTGTGACCCTGGACAAGTCACTTAATCTCTTGGTGCTCCAGGCAACTCTGCAATGCTACAAGTTGGAGAAAAGTCACCACTCTGTACTGGTAGAAGGAATTCTTTACCAGAAGCTCCCTATGTTGATAAAATTGCAGGTCCTCCTAACAATAACCACATGTAACCACAACAACAGCAACAATGGCATCTATATAGCACTTTAAGGTTTTTAAAACAATATAGAATTGTTGTTACCTCAGTTGATTCTGATGTCACCCTTATGAGGTAGGTATTATCATTATTATCCCCATTTTACAGGTGAGGAGAATAAGGTTGAGAGAAACTTGGGTTTTGGGGGATTTCTCCAGGGTCACACGGTCAAGAAGTATCTGGAGGAGGATTAGACAGACAGACAGTCAGACAGACAGACAGTTCATATATGACATATATGTTCCATTCTAGTTTGAAATCTATGTATCTAATTCTGTCTTAATTTATTTTATTCATGCAAAAGAGTTTTAATTTTATACACTTAGCATTGTCTGTTTAATCCTCAGTAATCTCCTTCATACCACATCTGGTTAAGAATTTCCCTGTAGCCATAGTTACAAAAAGTATGTGATCTTATTTTCTTTTTCAAAAAATTATGGAATATCCTTTTATATATAAACACAGCTGTATATGCATATGTGATACATATATACACATACACATAATGTGCATATACATACATGTATACTGTATATACATGTGTGTTATAGTATATTACATATGTTTACATATATGTATATACAAGGTGATATTCATGAAGGAATGCCATGGCCTATGTGGGAAGAAATGATAAATATAAAGAATTCAGAAAAATATAGGAAGATTTATATGAACTTGTGCCTAAATAAACAAACAAAAGTAAGAGAGTTTGCATGATCACTACATTATATAATGAAAGGTCACTAAAAAGAAATTAACCTCTGAGTTGATGGAAAAGTCAATGAAGATGCTAGAGAAATTAATGACAAAAACTTATGTTCCGCCTCAGAGAGGTGAGAGGTTACTAGGACACAATATTGTATATATTATTGAACTGGGTTTCTATATCAGGTGTTTTTGCTTAATTGGCTTTCTTTGCACAAAGGAGGTTTAAATCTGAAAGGAGATGGGAAATAACTGTAATAATTTAATATAATGTATAATATAATAACATATTAAATAATACTATAATATAGAGTATCAATAAAAATTATAAAATAAAAAATGTGATAATGATGGTGGAAAAGGTTATCCATAAAATTGTTTTAAACAAAAAAGAGAATTCAGTAATCCATTTACCTGTTAGGAAAAGAAGAGTCCTTTTAGGCCTCTGTCCCTGATACCAATATATTGAGTAACACTTCTGCCCTCCTACCTCCCTTTACAATTCAACATAGTTGAACTGACACCTAAATGTGGACACCAATTCCAACCCAGGCCATAACCTCTTTCAAGATATTTCACTTGGACAAAAAAAGAAATGTCGCTGCCCTTAAAACACCTTCATGTAAATCCATGTCGGATTTCCTGGCAAGTGTTGACGATAGCATGCTTTCCTTTTCAGAGCAGGATAAGGGGCAGGGAAAGGATATAGAGCTGAGTTTTCATATTCTTTTTTCTTCATGTTACTTTAGGAATGTGCCATCTCGATTCTCTTTGCAGGGATTCCCATCAATCCAAGCAAGAGTTAAAATGGTCTAGTTGATCTCAGCCATAATCATGAAGCTGAAAACTCCTGCTCACTGATTGATGGGTTCATATGGGGTGACCTTCATGCCAGCAACACAACTTTGGTTGCTAGATAAACACACGCAGATGGATCCATCTCCAGTGGTGTTCAAGAGTGACAGATGGCAAAGGCATTCCTGATTCTCATTGCACCATAGAGAGAGCCCACCAGAATGACTTGGCAAGACAGGGGAAAAGTATTAGATTCAGATGGCAAATAATTGCTTCATATCAGCTGAGATTCCTCTGAGAAGTTATCATCAAGCTGCAAATAGCCAGTGTTCCTGAGTTTGATTTTGCTAATTTACTAGGAGAACTGGGAGAATCAATAATAATTAGGGAAAGGCAAACTATAACTGAGGTCCACTTTATACCTAACATATTGGCAAAAATAATAAAGACCAAAAACAACAATTGCTAGAGGGGATACCAGAAGACAGACACATTGGTGCATTGTTGTTAGAGCTGTGAATTGCCCCAACCATTCTGGAAACAAACTGGAACCATTCCTCAAAATTCACTAAACTGTGCATATCCTTTGGCCCTTTGATAACTTTATTATGCCTATACCTGCCAAAGAGGTAAGAAAAAGAAGGAAAAGACCCATAGACACAAATATGTTTATAGTAGTTTCATTGTTGAAACAAAAAACTGGAAACAAACAAGGTGATCAGTTGGGGAATGGAGAAATAAATCATGGTATTTGGACATAATAGAATATTATTGTTACATGAGAAATGATGAAAGGACACTGGAGATCAGAGGAATAACTGGAGTCTTCCTTAAAATGCTAAGTAGCATCTACCTAAAACCATCAGCAAGCATTATATGTAATGAGTATAAGCTAGAAGCATTTCCAATAAGATCAGGGGTGAAACAAAGATGTTCACTCTCACCCCTGTTATTTAATTTGGAAGATTTCTATAAACATATCCATAGTGAAGTGAATAGAGTCAGGAGGATAATTTGTATAGTAACACACTCACAAAAAAGGTTTAAGCATATAAAATTCCTGAAACAAATAGGGCACACATTTTATCCTCTAAGATTTTATGAAAAACATAGGAAATTCAACTGGAAGTCCAAAAAATAATCTCTAGGTATCTATATGAGACATATGAGACATAACAAATGTCTCATGAGACATAACAATATGAGACATAACAAAATACTCTGGGTCTCTGAAACAATATGGGTGACCCATAATTTTCTCTATGAATCTCCTAGATATAATTTACCCAATTTACATTGATTAGCTCTTACAAAGAAATATTTACTGGAAAGTTAGAGTAAGAACAAAAAATATAAATACATCCCCCTGAGGTAGTACACACACTCTGCCTTACTCATACACTCAGTCCCTAGGAGAGCTAGCTCATATGTAAAGTGGTTCTATAAAGCAATGCGTTCATGGCCACATGGTGAGCAAATGGGAAAGGAGTTGTCCCACATGGGGGCTCACAGAATTTCTTCTTTCTCACTCAGAAGTCATCAGGAAGAGAGATTTTGTCTGTGCCTTTTGACTATAAACTAAGTCTTGGCACAGCTGCCAATTAAAAGGCATTTTATCACCAAGGCAAGCTGACGAAAAACAACAACAACAACAATCAGAATACTTTCAAGTCCTCTGAATCAAGGAGGTAAAGAACCAACTCTCTATCACACACTGATGGAAACAGAAACCAAACAACCTGAAATGTGCATGTTCTAAGCACTTCTATGGATTCATCATCCAGTTGTCCTGTTACATAAAGAGAAAATCTTAAAAATTCTTATCTATGCGATAACCAAACACAACTCCAAAGGATTAATCATTAAGCACAATATCCACCTCCTGACAAATGGGCAATGGACCCAAGATGCAAACAAGACATATATTTTTGGACATGACAAATCTATGGATTTGTTTTGCTTGATTATAAATATCAATTTGCCCAGGTTTTCCACTTTTCTAGACAACCAGGTGGCCCCCCACTACATAGGGCTCATTATATTAATGCCAGACTTAATACAGATACCTGATTGGTATAGCTCACTATAGCTCAGAATTCCTGAGTCAAGAAATCTGCCAACCACAACCTTCACAGTTTATTAGAGTTTTGCAAGCTGCTTCTCTTTATATTTAAGAAGAATTTAAGCAACATAGCAGCATAGCATCATCGGGCACCTAGGAGGTTTTGAACACTAAAAAATGAGGACAAGAAAAAAAATTCCACTTCACAGTTTTACCTAAGGCAATCCTTTCCTGGTGTAGGAATGGAGAAATTATTTTAAAAAAAAAAAAAAAAAAGAAGAGTAGAGCCATTTTAGAAATATATTAGATGACTAAAATGGTGATCTTGCTTTTTTCTCTGAGCTTCCTAGTCACGCTATCAGCTCCAGGGGAACAGGTAGGCTACACAACAAACTCTTGAACCTCTCTTTATTGGAAGTCCAGTAACTTTCTTTATGTGGAATATCAATATCTCATTGATGCAGTAAAATTGTGCATATTATATGTATATATATTTTTGCTCTAGAAGCCAGGAGAAGGGGTGTGTGTGTGTGTGTGTGTGTGTGTGTGTGTGTGTGTGTGTGTGTGTGAAGAGACTACTAAGTTTATTTGATCTTAAGACTTATGAACCCATTGGTGAGTCAAATTCTCCCTGAGTTCTCTAGCAATCTGGGTAAAGATATATTCTAACACACAATGATAAAGTTTGCAAACTTGCACTTTATAGGAAGGAAAACTTAATAAATAGATATTAAATGACTTGTGAGTGGTAAATGCTGTCAATTCAAACATTTATTTCAATTCAGACTTCTTACTATCCTTTTCTGTTTTCCTTCATTACAACCATGAATTAAGGACAAATCTGTATGATTCATAAAATTAAGCTGGGAACTTCAGCTGGGAACTCACCACTCCAATGTAAACTTTCTATTCTACTCTTATTGATTCCCTATCCCATTCCCCACAATGATAGTATCTTACTTTTGCCCTTTCTTCAAGTCACCAATTCCATCCCTAATCCCAATCCTAAATATGCCTACAGTCAATTTACCATTTTATTTCACTTAAAGGATTAAGGGCCACAGAGGTTCCTTAAATTCCATTCCTTCACTCTTAAAAACTTCCAAACATTATCATTCATTATCTTTATTTTTATCTCCTGTCTCACAGCAAGAAATTGCTTTATTCCTTGTTAAAATTAATTCCTCTGGCTGTGCCACTAATTCTATTCCTTCCTGTCTCCTTTAAGTCCTTACTCCAAGTGACGTTTCCTCTCTCTCATGCATCTTTAATCTTTCTCATTCTTCTGGCTCCATCTTACATGACTACAAAAATGAACAGTTCTACCTACTCATCAAAAAGCCTTCCATTGATCCTTCTAACACATTCAGGTTATCATCCCACCTCTCTCATTTTCTTCACTGTTAAGCTTATTGAAAAAGTTGTCAATACCTGATGCCTCTACACCTCTATTTCCTCCTAAATTTCTTGCAGACTCTGGTCTCCAATGTTCTACTAAACCCACACTCTCTAACATCACCAGTACCTTTTCAAATTTCAAATAAATTTGTATGGACAGATATTAATTTTATATCAGCTACATTTTCAACTGTTTACTTCTTCCCATTCCTCTTCCAGAGAGCCGTCTTTTATAAGAAGGAATTTAAACAGGGGAAGACAAAAAAGGAGATAAAATTATTCAATATATTGAAAAAGTCTGACACAATATAGCATTTTCCATATCCCTAGTCTTCAAAGATATGGGTGAAAGTATCTTCTCATATCTGTTTTTTTTGGGGGGGGGCTAAATTTCCTAATTGTAATTTTAAAGTATGTAGTTTTGATTTTGAGTATTGTTGCTTTTTCCAGTTACATTGTTGTAGTCATTGAGGGCATTATTCTCCTAGTTCTGTAGACTTAACTTTGCATCAGTTTGTATGAGTCTTTAAATGATTCTCTAATCATTTTATTTATCATTCCCTACAACACATGTAAAATCCATGACATTCATGCATCACAGTTGATTAACCATCCTCAAACCAATAGGCATTTACTTTATTTCTAGTTCTTTACTACCACAAAAAGCACTGCTATAAATATTTTATTGCATATAATGTCTTTCTTTTTGACAGTCATCTCTTTCAGATATGTGTCTAGCAGTGGAATCTCTGGAGGAAATGAAACGAACATGCTAATCACTTTTTCACACAATTCCATTTACTTTCCAGAATGGCTGGATGAATAGACAGCTCCACCACAAAACGTTGCTGTTCCTGCTTTCTTGCAACTCTTCGACATTGAAAATTACCTTCATTTATCATCTTTCCAATTTACTGAATGTGTAGAAACTTCAGGGTTATTTTGATTTCTAAATCTTTTATTATTAATAATTTGGAACATGTGTAATCACAGAAAGTTTAGGGTCAATGAATTTCCCAACAGCAACCCAGCCCACTCTCTTCCTCTTTTTCCAACTCTAGACCCACGTCATTGTCCACTTACACTATCACAGATTTATACATACTATTGGGTAAAATTATAGAGGGTTCATCTGAATGCACATTGAAATCTGGGCAATAGGCATTCTTTATCTGCTTGGTATTTCTTGTTAGGATGGACACATCAAGTTCCTTTGAGTGATGATGATAGATTTCTTCCAGGAAGCTCCCTCATATTCTGGTGCTTGGTACAATCACCATGTCATCCAAAAACAGAGCACATGGTGGACCTCACCAGGGTGAGGGAATCCTTCTTCAACCTGGAATCTCTGCTGTATCTCCTTAATCACAAGGATAAATATCTTTAACAGGAGTTTATCTCCCTGTGTTATGCATACCTTAAGGTGTATTATCAGAGGGTCATCAAACAGGGCTATTTTCCAAGGATACATATACCTTTTGGGTTTTTTAAACCAAATTTTATCAATTTAAGAAGTTTCCTATGTATAAATTCCTCTAACAATATGAATTGGAGCTTTCTCTGACTTTTGTAGTCTTAGAGAGTTCCCTGGAGCCCTGTGATATGAAATGTCAGAACTGATTTGAATCTTGGTCTACCTGACTCTGAGGCTAGCTCTTTTCTCTTTCTAATATTCCATATGGCCTCCCATGAATCCCTTTACAAAATATACACAAAATGAATATGAGGCAGTTTCGGAAGAGAGGGCGTTAACATCTGGAACACTCAAAAAAGCTTCTTGTAAGAAGTTGGAACTTGAGCTGATTTTGAAGGAAACCAGAGTTTACAAAAGGCAGAGGTGAGACAAATTTCAGGGTATATATCATTAGGTAAGTAGAAGAGGTATTCTGAAGTAGAAGTATTAATGTTGTGATCAGTCGAGTTCCAATTTTGGCCTCAGTGACACTAAATAGAGTCAAGGGGGACTAGCTGTTGTTGTATGGTATATTGTCTAGATTCAATTAATTTGAAATATACTTAGAATTTTTTTTTAAAAAAATAGCAACAATTCAAAAATTACATACACATAAGTAAAAAAAAAAACATACTCTACATGCATGTGCCAATGTTAGTATTCTCAGATACTGTGATTTCCTTAGTGTTAGCACCTATTTCACTAAACCAGATCACCCTCCACATCATAGGGAAAAATACAAGATCTAGTAGCCAATGCTGTGGTAATAAACCTCTCTCTGTTTTGGTGAGGCTGGTTCTTGGACAGTGGACATATAGTCCATAATTATCTGATACCAGAGATTTTCAGGTTGGTAGAACCATCAGGATTTCCATCTTTGTCTCCAATACAAAAATACCATAAAAATTGCTAATCATTCTCTTTGAGGTACAAGAAGTTCTAACCTGTCCCTTCCTCAGAGTCTCACGGACAAAGACCCTCCTTCACCTTGCAAAAACTCTTCCCTATTTTCTTCATCTGTTTCCATTGTTCTTTTTGTACTGCTCAAAGGAACTGAATTTTTTTGTTTTTCATTCCATTTCTCAGAATTTTGTGTTTGACTTTTCTAGAACTGTCCAAAAAGTTCACCATTTTTACAAACAAAATCGATATATTATTAAAGGCCCATAGGATTATAAAATTACAAATTTAGAGTTGGGAAAGACCTTACAGGTTCATTTGTAGTGGGTTTTTTTTTTCATCCAAACTTTCATTTTACAAATGAGGAAAGTGAAGGTATCAATTTGTGGACTAGTCTACCAACTTGAAATAAAATAGAAGTCAAAATTGCCAAACAGATAATTCTGCTATTGCTAATAGCTTTCAATGAAATCTGGCATATAAGCTTAGGTCTCAGAGATAGGATTGTAATACATTATATATAAAAGTTCATAGGACTACAATAGCAAATGATGGGTTGGCAACATTCAAATATGACCTAAAAGTGGTGTGAGGAACATTGTGTCCTCTCATGAGATAGAAATATAACACTATTGTCAAATAGGGAAGAAGATATCAGAGCATCTAAAACCTGAAGAAAATTTGATCCAAAAATTACCAGGTAGATTGGGTAGAAAACTCCAACAGATGTCACTTTCTTAACACAGACCTAGGAAGGGTCTATATATGTTAAGATCATAAGTCTCCAAGGAATCTTTGATATGAATGCCTTCACACATGGAAGCCTCATTTAGCCATGGAGTGAGTGGCCAGTTCTTCAGCTGACAGCACCTAGATTCTTCTTTCCATGTGCCTTCCATGAGTGTCATTGGTTTTTACACTTGTCTCAAGTACATCAACACTTGACTTTGTTTCTGTCTTCTTGAATTCCCTGTCACTGAAACAGCCATCCTCCTATTTGGCAAGCAGCATACCTTTGGCCCTGTCTTCAACTCAATCATATCATTTTTCAGCTGTTACATTATTACCATTCTTCTCCCAAACCTCAAATTCCAGGAACTTAGTTTTAATGCCTCTCTTCACTTTCAGCCAATCATCAACCTTCGGTCATCTAGCTCTTCTCAGCTCTAACTTTACATCCTTTGGTGTCAGGTGTTCCTTTCTGTAGAGAATTTCACTCTAGGAGCCTTTCAAAATGTCTCCTTTTCTCATAATTCTCTATATCACATCCTTACCAGAACCAATCTGTGTCTTCAAAAATTGTTCCCATGCTAAAAAGCATGAAATAAAATCACTAACTACCTGACCAACACTAAAAAGGTTTTCTTCTTTGGCTATCACTTTCTCTGCTCTTATTTCCCAGCTCATAGCCACTGTCATTGAATTTCTCTCACAATAGAGAGTTCCCAAGCAAAACACAATACAGCTTTCTTCTGATCGGCTGAGCAGCTGTATGCCACACCCACCATTAATTTTTATGAGTTGATTTTAGTTTTCCATGTGCTCTTCCACATGGTTTTCTAATGCTGACACTGGACTTTTCATGCTGTTTAGTTTATTTTCCCTCGTTGTTAGAGGCAGATGAAGAATCATTTCAAGGGTAAAATAATAAAGAACGGCTATAATTTCAGGTTGAGTCATCTGCAAACAGACAAAAGTTGGATATCAAGGATGGACATGCTCCACTTTCCTTTATGATATGAATCCCAAATCAAAGCCAGAACTCAACTCACTCAGATTTTGTTCATCTCTAATGAAGATGAAAAACTTTCTTTAAGGAGTTGGAGAGGAGCCAGGAAGGATCACATGAGGAATATAATCTTACTCTAAAAGGAATTACAGTGGGGATGAGGAGCAGCGACTTATGCCAAGCATCTGCTGTTCAGTTTTGGATTCCTCTCAGCCCAGGTCAAGGCTGCCATAAAGGACCTCAACTAGTTGGATATCTGCTCCCTAGAGCCAGTAAAGGCAATGATGTCTGAGTACTCCACCAAAGATCATGCCCTAGCCTAGAAGAATTTCCAGTTTGGGGATCTATTCTACTGGATGACTGCTTCTCCAGGTCCACTATTTTAGGAAAGCCCTGGTCACAATGTTGTATTTCACTCAAACCTCTCCAACCACTTCTTAACAGCTTTACCAACTCTCTGAAAGAGCACATTTGCACACTTACTTTTTCCTCTTCCACAAGCCCACTCTCCAGTTCTGAAGCCATGAACTCCAATGAAATCATAATCTAGACAATTATACTAGTTACCATGTTATAAACAATTATGTTGTGGTCTAAAAAAATGACATTATTCCTATACGGGATGTGTCAACCCTTTCCCCTTCTGCCCCACTCACTATTTCTTTAATTTCCCAACCAAAGCAAACTGGCTTCCTCTCCCCTATATGTGTTGTTTCTGCATTTAGAACACAAGTTCCTTGAGGGCAAGGATTGTCTTTGTTTTCATACTTGTGCCCCCAACCTTAGCATAGGTGTTAGCAAAGATTATATAATATATGATAAATGCATTTAACATGCATCTATTCATATGCCAGGCATATTCCATTATAATTATCTCTCAGGTTCTCAATGAAATGCTTGATTAGGGATAGTCAAACAGCATTTTTAATTCTCACTTTAATTTTACTAGGTTAAGTGTTTTTTGCCTGGAAACAGAAAAAAAGAGACTTATCTCCAAAAGATCTTTCACTTAGAACCATACATTTTAAAATTGTATTTGTTATATGTCTTTAATTTATGAGGTAAAGCAAGCTTTTCTATAACATAGTAGAATTTTTTAAAAAGATGATTGCACATGAAGCTGCAAATCTATTATGTACAACTTATTATTCCTTTAAAACATTTAATAAAGTTAACATGCAAATTTCTTTATTTTTTTCTTTTTTTTCTTCTCTCCCACGAAATTTTAGAGCTTGAAAAAGCCCTTAAAATTACCCAACTCAACCTCCTCATTTTACAAATGAAGAAATGAGACCCCATAGAGTTAAGCGACTTTCCTAAAATGACATTCCTAAGAAAGAGAGACCAAGACAGACATAGAAAGACAGAGAAACAAAAACAGAGACACAGACAGACAGAGACAAAGAAAGACAGTCAGAGACAGAGACACAGAGATAGAGAGAAAGACAGAGACAGAGAGGGTGAGGGAAGGGAGGAAGGGAAAGAGGGAGAAAGGAAGGAAAGGGAGAGGGGGTAATGGGAGAGAGAGAGAGAGAGAGAGAGAGAGAGAGAGAGAGAGAGAGAGAGAGAGAGAGAGAGAGAGAGAGAGATTGAAGATGGATATGGAGAGGATGGGGGAAAAGAAGAGGGATACAGAGACAGAGGAGGTGGAACCCAGGTTTGTTCAATGGTTCTCAAAGCTCTTTCTACTATTCTGAATCTAATTTAAAAAGTTAGCCCTGGAATGTTTCCAGGGAACCTCTTGTTCAACATATTAAAATTCTACAAACATTTATCAAGTATTTACTCTCTATAAGATACTGTGCTGGGTGCCAGAGACACACACATGAGATAATACAGAATGTCTGTCCTCAAGGAGCTTACTCTTTCTTTGGATGGGTTTGAGAGGAGGGTGATCAAACATGATATTCATACAGAGAAGCCTATATATAAGACCGTAGTGTCTTAGTTTCAGAAGGCTATGCAGTTCATTAGATACAGAGAAAGAAATTTCCACTTCATGTCTTCTAGAGCATAAACTTACACTAGAATAAAAGAAATAAGAGCATGTTCTTTTTTATTTTTAATTTAAAGACTGTAACGCACCAGAAATACAAGGAATACTCACAGGCTCAGTCCCACTCTGATCTACACAGGAGCTTGTTCCCAACTTAGACTAATTTGCCCTTCAGTCAGCCTAGTGACCCCCCATACACTCACTCACTCCACTCCCAAGGGCCTAATATGTTATTGCCCAGCATAGTGCAGCCACCCAATCATCTTAACCCACTGATGGGCAGAGTACCCAAGCTCAATAGATCCTCTACCCTCAGCCTCCCTGTTTGAAGGGATTATAAGCATGTGCCACCACACCCAATGAACCGGAGCATATCTGTTTCACATGCACTGATTTCTATGGATAAGGCTACTAATTCTGAATCATTTCTAACCAAATATTACCTACCACCTTTGGGTGCACTGTCACACAGAGAAGACCTGACAGGGTCAAGATAAGAATTATTATTATAGCTCTTTTCTTTGGAGCTTTTCAACTTGGCCTCTGATCCCTTAAAAATAATATGATTTCCTAGCAGTTCCAAGTTGCTGAAGGACCCCTAAAGGCCTCTGGGATAACTAGGAAAAGCCTTAAAGGATACCACATAGCAAAAGGTTGGAAACATTCATCGTAATAAAATTATCACCTCTCCATGGGAAGAAAAAGACAGAGGCCTAAATCAGAGCTGGTAAGATTAACATGGGAGAAGACAAGAGCAGCTGGTAGACATGCCACCTCAAGCACATAATATCTGGGGGTTAGATGAGCCTGTCAGTCTTTCCCTGAAACCACACGCTCCTTCCACTCTTTTCAACAGCTGAGTTTCCCAGCTGGGAGGCAGGGGCAATTATCTCTCTTAGCATGTTCTCCTGTTTAACGATTGATTTTCCATCCTTCTCATTTGATGGGATAGTTTTACACAGAGAATAGTATCAATTGATCAGTATTAATTTACATAAGATATAAATGTGGGTGTTTAATGAACATTCACTGAATGAAATGAATTGGATAAACAAAAATGTTTCACTGAAGGTCAGTTCTTGGACCTGAGTTTTCATGAATATTATGCAAAATTAATGCCCCTAAAATAGGAAGGAAAATGGTTGAATGGGGGAAAAAAATCTTTGTATCACTTTCCTCTGATAAGGATTTGGCATCTAAGGGAAATAAGCAATTAACAAATAGATAGATACAAGTAAGGACATACATGTATATCTTTAACATAGATATAGATAAGACTAAATAGGCCTTTCCAAACAGATAAGTGATCAAAGGAAACGAATAAACAATTATCAAAGCAGAATCACAAACTATTAACAACTATATTAAAGAATGCTCCAAATCACTTGTAATAAGAGAAATGCAAATCAAAGCAACCCTGAGGTTTCACCTCATATCCTGTAAATTGGCAAAGATTATGGATAGGCACACTCATACATTATTGGTGGAACTATGGAATGATAGGACCATTTTGGGAAGCAATTTGAAATTATTCAAATAAAGTGACCAAGTTGTCCATACCCTTTGGCCAAGAGACTTCATTACCGGGCTTATAAAGGAAAGGAAGTCATTGATAAGAAGAAAGTCATATAACGTCAAAATATTTATAGTAGCACTTTTTGTAATTGCAAAGATTTGGAAACAAAGTGGATACTTATCTACTGGGAATGATTAACAAATTGTAGTGCATAAATGAAACTGAATATTTCTATACTACAAGAAATTATGCCGTGTGACCTTGGGCAAGTCACTTAACCCCAATTGCCCAGCCTTCCCCGCCTCCAAAAAATAAAAGCAAAAAACCAAAAGAAATTATGTATGGGAAGAATACAAAGAATCGTGGAAAGAGCTATATAAATAATGCAGAATAAAGCAAGTAGAACCAAGAAAATGATATACACAATAATTACCTCAGTACAAATAGAACAATCACATACCAAAAAAAAAAAATCTAAAGAGAATGTAGCAAATTTATAAAGATCAAGCATGACTCAAATAAAGAGGTTTGAGGGGACAAACGTGAACGATGTTGTACAGATAACAAGATTTGGCAACTGATTATGTACAGTGAAAGGGAGGGAGAGGGCAAGGATGACTGACTATAAGACTGCAAACCTAGGTGACTACGAGAATGGTGATGCCCTAGACAGAAATAGGGGATTTTTGGAAGAGGAGTAGATTTAGAGGGAAAGATAACAGGTATTGTAGGGATTGTCTCCTCTTTTGTACTTGTATTCCCAGAGCCTAGCAAAATGACTGGCACATGGTAGAATATTAGTAAATATTTTTAGTTCTTTTTATTGTTTTGGCTTGTTATTGATTTTGAGATACCTATGGGATACCCAATTTTAAATGTCCACTGGGCAGAGTCCAAAGGAATAACTAGGAGTGGTTGTATAGCTGTAGTAGCCGTAAATATAAAGATGATCATTAAATCTATGTGTGCTGATGAGGTCACCTAAAGAAAGACAGTTGGTTAGTTGGTTGTTTTCCTTCATTCTCTAAGAGGACCAAAGTGACATCACTATGTTGGGGTCAAAGTACAGTGTGTCCAACTCTGGCTGATCAGACCAATATAACCTCTCTGAGTCTTCTTATTTCTAGGCTAAACATGCCCAGTCCCTTCAACTGGGCAGCCAAAGAAAACTAATGTGATCTTAAGTTGCATTAAGAGAGGCATAACTTCTAAGAATAGGGAGGTGATAGTCCCAGTGTACTCTGCCCTTATCAGATCTTATTTGGAGAATCATTCCATGTTCTCAGCACCATGGTTTAAGGACACTGAAAAGCTGAACATTGCTCAGAGAAGGGCAACCAGGATGCTGAAGGGCATTAAGTCCATGTTATATGAGGATCGCATTGAAAGAAGTAGGCATATTTAACCTGGAGAAAAGAAGACTCAGAGGACATGATAGCTGTCTCCAAGTATTTGAAATGCTATCATGTGGAGAAGGAGATAGCTTATTCTGTTTGGCCACAGGGGTCAGAACCAAGAGCAATGTTTCAAAGGGTCTAATTTATGTTTGACATCAGAAAAAAAAAAACAAACCCTAACAATTAAAACTTTTCAAAGGTATAATTGTCTACCTTGTGAAGTGGTGGGTTCCCCTTCTTTGTAAGTCTTCAAACATAAATGGACAAACAGATCAGATAAATTATAATGAGGATCCCTTTTGTCTCTGGGGTGGTCTATGTGGTCCCAGAGGTCCTTTCCAGTTTCAAACTGACTCCCTTATCAATATGGAATTTTTACCTTCCCACTCTAAAGTGTCTGGCACAGGCTATAGTTAAAAGTAATGAATTCTCATCACTTGCTCAAAAAATGACAGATAGAGACCCAAATCTCCCCTAGTTTATTTTTTCTACCATTAAAATCCCATCATATTTCTATCTGTGAGACGTGACTCTTCAAAAGTATTATAGAAGGCTAAATAAGACCCTGACATTCCAGCTGAGAGCTACCATCTACAGTGAACCGCAACCAGAGAAGATGGGAACAAGTAGTGCTTCTCCACTCACATTCCCAGAGTGCCTGCCTATGCTCTAAAAATATGCCTTCTGCCACTGTAATTCAGGACTAATTGAACTTTCACTCTGCCTCCTGTGGAAGGTTTTCAGCCTAGTTTACAAAGGGTCATCATTCGACAACTGTTACAGTGTTAGCTGTTCCCCATCCCATTACTGCCTGCTCACGTATAGCTCACATTCCATCTAGATACACAATAAAAGACCAACTCTCTTATGTGCTGGACCAACAACAAAAACAAAAGCAAGTTAGTCCCTGAAACTAAACTGTAATTTCAACAGAATATGATTCATTTTTTTCTAGTTTTTTTAAATGTCCCTTTTCCCCCATGAGAGAGGAGTTGAGTCCAGACCCATTGTTTCATCAATATTAAGGACATCTGATTTGGAAAATCTCTGCACCGATGTTGACCAGTGGCTCCTCAGTAAATGTCTGAGAGAGCTACTAAGGGCACTGAGAATTAAGTCACTTCTCCATGGTAAGCATATACCTGACGGAAAAGTTAAACCCAGGTCTTTCTGATGCTGAGGATGGCCCTCTATAATCCATTTCATGTTGCTTCTTATGCTGTACCCATCAATGTTGTGATCTATTTAGCTTTGTACTCTTTTGGTTTTATGTTGCCTACATATTTCCCAAAGAAACTCTTCTTCCCTTTCCCCCCAGAAAGTCATTCTTTATAACAAAGCATAAAACAGATCAGAAAGGGGGAATAAGTCAGCAAAACTATCCAACAGTGCAGATCTGAAAGTAAAATAAAATTTGACTTAAAAAAAAATTAGCTAACATATCAGAGAGGGGTGACATTATCTGAGTGTTCCATCCTCACAGTCCCCCATCCCTGCAAAGAACCTGGAGAAATTTTTTCTCAAAAATTTCTCTGATTTCCAATAAATCTGTTCATAAAAATGAGAGTCGTCCCACAATTGGCAAACAAGAATAGCATCATTATACAAGGCTTTACAATTTGCAAAGTGCTTTACATATATTATCTCATTAAATCATCACAACAATTCTATGGAGTGGTTTTGTAATTAATGTGCCCACTTGTAATTAGGAAACTGAAGCTGAGTGGTGTTAAGTAACTTAGGTACGGTCATATAGTAAATGTCTGAGACAGGATTTGAAATCACTTTTCCTGACTGCAAATCCTGCACTTTACCCATTTTGTCACCTATCTGCCTCTAAATAATCAAAGACATGAACAGACAATTCTTGAGGGAAGAAATCTAATATATCTATATATTAGAAGACATCTAGATAGATATATAGATATATATATATATATAAATACACTAGAAGAAATCTAGATATATCTATATAGATATAGATAAATAGAGATATATTTTAAAAACCCAAAATTATGGGGCAGCTAGGTGGTGCAGTGAATAGAGCACTGACCCCGGAATCAGGAGGACCTGAGTTCAAATCTGGCCACTGACACTCAACACTTACTAGCTGTGACCTTGGACAAGTCATTTAACCCCAATTGCCCAACTTCCCCTCTCAAAAAAAAAACCTCAAGGTTACTAACAATTAGAAAAATTTAAATTAAAGCAGGTCTGAGGTTCCACCTTCAACCCATCAAATTGGCAAAACTGACAAAAAAGAAAAATGACAAGTTCTGAAGGGACTGCAGGAAAAGAGACACATTGATTCTTGATGGAACTCTTCCTTGATTGAACCATTCTGGAAAGCAGTTTGGAAGTATGTCCCATAAGTTACTAAATTATGCATATTCTTTGATATGGAAATAATAGACCTATACCTTAAGGAGATGAAACAAAGAAGAAAAGATTGTATATGCGCAAAAATATTTAAAGCCTCTCTTTTGATGTTGAAAAAGAACTGGAAACTAAAAGGTTGCCCATCAACAAGGGAATGGAATGAAATTATGTAAGAAATAAAGACAGTGCCAGTCTCAGAGAAACTTGAGCAGACATCTATGGTCTAATGCAGCAGTGGGGAACCTGTGGTCTCAAGGCCCTCAAGTAGGGCTCTTTGACTAAATCCAAACTTCGCAGAACAAATCCCCTCAATAAACAGATTTGTTCCATCAAACTTAGATTCAGTCAAAAACCCAAAGACCTACAAGGCCACAGATTCCCCACCCCTGGAATGCATAGGCAAGTGAGCAGAACCAGGAAACATCAACATTGCTAAAATGAACCATTCTGATAGCCTTAAAAACTGATCAGTAATATGACCATTATGATTCCAGAGGACCACTGATAAAGAATGTTACCTACTTTCTGATCGAAAGGTGGTAGACTAATATATAGACTCGTCACATATTTTTGACATGGTCAGTATGGGAATTTGTTGTTCAACTATGCTTATCAGTTAAAAGATTCCCTTCCCCACCCCACCCCCAGTGGGTGAGGGGAGTTAGAAGGAAGAAAAAAACTGGAAAGTAGTACATGTAGTGCATGAAGCTGTACTCATGTGGGCATGGTAGGATAGGTATGGTAACAGGAAGGCTAAGCTGAAAGTTCACCAATCAGATGCCAAGGTCTCAGCAACAAAAATTGGAATTTCATGGGGAAGGGGGGGAAAAGAAGAGGAGGATGCAAAAGTGCTAGCATTATAGCTTAAAAATGGCCAGGATCAGTCAAGATAAACCCAACCTTATCAATCATAGTTTGGATAAGAGACCAGAAGTCCAAGTTTCTTTAGTAGGAGGGGTAAGAAGCCAGAGTATAGACAACATGATTTGGAAATGAATGGGAAGCAAAAGTGTTGAGACTGCTGGGGGACAGGTGCTGAGTTTCACATTTTTTCAGTAATCCAGAGAAAGACATCAATTCAATTCAATTCAACAAATATTAATTAAGTGTCTGCTTTGTGCAAAGCTCTTTTCTAGTTATGAGATGAGAAAGGTATGAGTGAATGCCTTAAGGATTAGAGTTCTCCAGGGATAATTCATAAGAATTTTACTTTGTCAGGGTTCTCCTCTTATTTTTCTTATGGATTAATTGAAATCCACAGACATATAATTTCTCTACATCTGGCACATAATTCATCTTCAAGAGGATGAGAAATTTCAATAGCATAGTGGATATGGAAGCCAGATTGCAAGGAGCTCAAGAGTGAGCAGATCAAGAGACAGTAGAAATAGTAAAGGTAGATTCCTCTTGCTTTTCTTTTGAAAAGTTAGAAAGGTAAAGTGGTCTATAGAAAGTGACTTTTCTGCTAGGTTGCTAGTCCATGCTATGATTTAAATAGCATGTACAAATGAGCATTTCCCAGTGCCCTCCACCCCTAGGTGCTGGTTTCTTCCCTCAGTTATTACCTTACATCTACATTGTATATATCTTCTATGTATATAATTATTTGTATGTAGTCAGTCTTATTAGAATGTGAGCTCCTTGAGGACAGGGACCATGTTTTTGCCATTTTTTGTATCTCCAAAAAAAAAGAATACAATACCTCATACACAGTTAGAGCTTAATAAATGCTTGTTCAATGATTTACTTATCCTGCTATCCTCTCAAGTTACTGCTCTCTATTTCTCCTTCACTTCATTGCTAAATCTCCAAGAAAAAACATTTCCATTCTTAGGGAATAGTTAAGTAGAAAAATGTCTATCAAAACTGAACACACCCTAGTTTCCATTAACACCAAACAGAATAACAACAATAATGGTGGTGGTCGTGGTGAAGATGACAACAATGACAATGAAGATGATGATGATGATGATGACAATAATGACTAGAAAGTCAATATTATCATTGTAGCCAATGGGTTTAAGTTTAAATTCAGAGAGTCTAAGCTGAAATTATGCTAGAATTTTTATTCCAATCCAATTTTCCCCATGAATGCCTTTGTCAGGTACCCTGCTCCTGGACATTCTTGGAGTAATAAAAAGTTCAGCATACTGAAATCAAGAGCATCAGGTCTCAAGACTGGTCCTGCTAGCTATGCAACTAGCTATGCAACCTTGGGTAAGTCACTAGGGTGAGATGATTTCTAAGGCCTTTTCAATCTCTCGTTGTTCAGTCATTCAGTTGTGTTTGACTCTTTGTGACCCCGTTGATCATAGCATGCCAAGACTGTTCATGGAGTTTTCTTGGCAAAGAGACTGGAGTGGTTTGCCATTTCCTTCTCCAGTGAGTTAAAACAAATAGAGGTTCAGTGACTTGCCCAGAGTCATACAGCTAGTTAGTGTCTGACGCCAGATTTAAACTCGGGTCTTTCTGACTTAGAACCCAACTCTCTATCCACTGAGTTGTCTAGCTCTCTCTTTTTCAATCTCTATCATTCAATAACTCTATGGCTTTCAAATTCTTATCTTATTGCTTTCTTTACCTGTGATTATGGCTTATCAGGGGTCTCATATGCTGAGTTCACTGTTCACCACAGGCCAAAAGCAACAGAGGGTTGACAGAGTCTAAGATCGCCATTTCTTCTCTCAGTCCTAAGCAGAAGATTGATAGTTGGTCTGATCACTGAGGCCACCATTTTACTTCTTAGAGAAAACCCTACAAAAAAATTAAGTATACAGAAGTTGATAGGTATGCATAGACATGACCTAATCAGAACACATTCCTAGCTGAGAAGCAGTTAAGTGATATAATGAACAGAACCCTGGACCCAGAATCAGGAAGACTCAAGTGAAAATCCAGCCTCAGACACTAATTGGATGATGCAAGACAAATCACTAAGCCTCTGTCTGCCTTAGTTTCCTCATCTGTAAAATGGAGATAATAATAGTGCTTATCTCAGGGTAATGAAGACCAAATGAGATATTCATAAAGTGCTTAATAAAGAATTTAGTAGACATTTAAATCAGCATATCCAAAATAGAACTTACGTTATCTCTCTCTAAGCCCATGCTTCCTCCATACTTTCCTATTTCTGCTAAGGGGTACCACCACCCTTCCAGTCACCTAGATTCATTATTGCTTCCTCCATCCCTCTCAGTACCCCAGAACACTCCCTTCAAATATCAAATCTGTATCCAAATCTTTATTCTGGCTCTACAACTTGTTTCACATTCACGCCCTTCCTTATATTTACTTCTCCAGTTCAGGTTCTTGTCAGATATCATGTAGATTGTTACAAGAGTTTCCTTATTGGTCTGACTGCTTCTAGTTTCTCCGCTTTTTCATATATATTGTAATAGTACAAATAATTATATTTGCACTATCATACATTTAAAGGGAAGTGAACCTAATCCAACTTTGTCACTTTGTCACTTTACAGATGAGGAAACAAACCCAAGAGGTTAAGTGAATTGCCTAAGGTCACACAAGTAGTAAGTGGCAGAGCTTGGAATCAGAAACTCTGACTACTAATATAGTCCAGTCCCTACTGTACCACATAGTAAATATTTAATAAATATTTGCCAAATTGAATTGAAAATTGTTCCTCTAAGTTCCAAATAAATCTATTTATTACTCTGAATCTATAAGATCCTACCCTCTAACCCTCAGGTCTAAAAGTGTAAGGGTAAGATCAACTGAGTTAATACATCATCCTGACCCACCAAATTCTCCAGTCTTCCTACCTTCATCAGGTGAGCACACCTCTACTGAATTAATCAATTACTGACTCAATCAAAGACATTCAATTAATGTACACCCTTTAACACCTTTTTACTTAAAAATGCAAGTCAGTTCAGAACTCAACATTTAAATAACTTTCATCTTAGAGGAGAAAGCAAGTCTAGCCAAGCACCTGAGAAGAAATTACTTGGGGAAAGGGGCGAAGAAAAGCAGGGCGGATTAGAGCCTCTGTCCCTTCCCTCACTTTCATTAACCAAAGGACAATTTTGTCAATTTTGGCAAGCTGGAGGATTTCAACTTCTAATTGGTATACCAGAAGTATCCCAGGAAAAGCAGAGAGGAATAACAATGTCTACTTCAGAAGCCAAGGAAAAATCAGGCACCGAGGAAGGACTCTATAAAAATCCCAGAAGAAAGCTACACCCCACCTAAGGGGAAAATCTTGAGGACTTCCAAAAGAACTTTCAGGAGTTATGAGTTTTCCTCTTTGTCATTTGGGTTCTCTAAGCTTGAACTCACTTTCTTCAGAACTCTGTATGTATTTGTCACATTGTCTCATAGACTTTTGGCAGGAATATCTGTACCAACTATTATTATTATACCACCTTTGTCAAATCCATTTCTAAAAGTTAATTAAGTCTGGCTAGTTCATTGTTATGAACTAATAATCAATCAGGAAGCATATCAGTAGGGTGTCATGAACTATAGTATTAAAAACACCAGGGAACACTTCAAGATATCTTAGAACAATTCAAGAAGCAACCATTGTCTTCAAGGGACCCAGCCCGCCAGTTTAAATGGGGATCAGGACAGTAACTCCCAAACATAACCTATATAAGCAAGTTGAAACAACAGGACATTCACAGAAAAAGATAGTAATCAAAGTAATATTTGATCAAGGTATTAGTATAGATAATGCATGCTATAGGGGTTCTGAAGCTAAAGGGACTTCCATAGAGTAGGAAGGTTATAGAAGATTGGGCTTAAGAGGCAATGATATGAGTTGGGCTTTGAATCATGGGTAATATTCAAGTAATTGAGGAAAGGGGAAGATTGGATATAACAGGTAAGAAATGCAATCTTAGTAAAGGTTTGGAGGAAAGATTGTGCATGGTGCTTGTAGAAACACAAATAAAAGGAAAATCTTATTTACCCTCAAGGGACTTATAGTCTACTTGCAACTCACCTGAAAAAAAGTGAAATGATATCTGTCTTCTCAATTTGTAGTGCCCTTCAAACACACGGAAAAGATTGACATTGTTTAAGCAGAGAGTTAGAGGAATAATTGAAAGGAAATATTTGTGCCCCAAACAGCTTGGGGATTATTAAAATAATAACTAGTGATGCTGTTATAAAGATCAGAGGGACATTCAGGGGAGGGGGTAAGAAGAGATTTGGTGACTGAGGTAGGGAGGAAGTTGCAGTGAATGAGTTACAAAAGAGCAGCAGAGGGAGGAGAGAGAGGAGAAGGAAAAAGAGAGAAATGGGGGGAAATAAAGAAAGAGAAAGAGTTGGGGAAGAGGGAGAGATGGATAAATTGGAGAGGAAGAGATGGGAGGGGGAGAAAGAGACAAGGGAAGGAGGGAGAAAAGGGGAGAGGGAGAGACAGAGAGAACTTGGATCTTAACTGTTAGTTGTGTGGTTTTGAAACCTCTGAGACCTCAGTAGAGTTGGAAATCTTCAGGGAAATAAAATGTTGGGTGTTAGATTTGGATGCTATCAGAAGTAAATGCTTTGCTACTTTCAGCAGGCTTTAGATTAAGAAGTTAAATTGGGGTTGTTCAAACTTTAACTAGACCACTGACCCAAAGGAGTAACATATTAAATGTGCCTGTGTTGAAACCGGGACTGGGATTGGTTAAAGAGAAAAAAGGAAAGTATAGGCCAGAGAGAAAGCCATTGGCTTTTAATACATGCAGAGACCATAACCTAGAGAGGGAGAGAGCTGTGAACCATCCGCTGAAATAGCTCGTAAATGATAGGATAATCGGAAACAGATGTACCTCAGACTACTGGTGGGGTTTGAATTTGTGAGCTTTGTCAGGTGGTAATTTATCTTAGATTAGATGTCAATCAATGAAATGTCTCATTCTCAAATCCCAGGAATTGTTTCCATTTTCAGCCAAAGTAGTGTAAAAGACTATATATCTGTGGAATGATGAGGCTATAATATGGAACAACGAAACGGCCATAATGAAGATTATTGAAAAAGCTGAATTCAGTCAGAAAACACTGGCTTAAGAACTAATCATTTCATTCTTTGTAGCAAAAATTCAATAAGCATTTGTTTTTGTTGTTCAGGCATATCCAACTCTTCATGACTCCATTTGAGGTTTTCTTGGCAGATACTAGAGTAGTTTGCCACTTCTTTCTCCAGCTCATTTTTACAGATGAGGAAACTGAAGCAAACAGGGTTAAATGACTTGCTCCCGGTCACACAGCTAGTGAATGACTGAGGTCAGATTTGAACTCAGAAAGAGAAATCTTTCTGATTTCAGGCTAGCTACTCTAACCACTGTGCCACTTAGCTGCTCTAAGTATTTATAAAGTACCTACTATGTGTTAGGTATTGCTCTAGGCACTAAGAATACCCCCCCCAAAAGCCCTTAAAGGGCTTACATTCTAAAGGAATAACACAACACACACACACACACACACATATATACACATATTACATTTTTAGATAGTGCTAATAAGTATGTTATATATATATATATATATATATATATATATATATATAAAATGTACGTATAAATAAATGTGTATATATGTGTATGCGTTTATGCAATACTCATTAGAGCTATCCAAAAGACGAGCTGCCTCAGAACATGGTAGTTTCTGAGATCTTCAGGCAAAGGCTGAATGTCCGTATGGAATGTTGCAGAAGGAAATAATGTTCAGGTATATATTCAGAATTCAGATGGTTCCTGGTGTCCCTTCCATCTCTGAGGCTCTGTGACCCTTTCATGATTCCAGTTCCTCTGCTTGCTAGCTGTGTGACATTGAGGAAATAATTTGCCTCTCTGAGGAACAGTTTTCTCATCTCTTAAATGGAGACATTAACACAAGAGATAGTGTGGTGTGATGGATTGGCAACTGGACACGTAGATAAAAAGACCTAGGTTCAAATTTTGCCTCATTCCCTTCAAAATTTACTAGCTATCTAAGTGTGAGTTAGTCTCTCATCTTCTCTAAGCTTCAATTCCCTTACTTATAAAAATATGGAAAATAATTACTCTAGTATCTACTTCTCAGGTAGGGTCAAATAAGATGTCTGCAAAATACTTGCATGTCTCACCTAACAGTGTTAATGTTTTAAGATAGAATGAAAGGGTTTAGAAATCACATCATAAATGTGAGAGGAAGCATGGTTCGGTGAACAGAGAATCAGAAAGAGCTGTGTTCAAGTTCTGCTTCTGTAACATATTAGTATGTATCAAGCACTACTGTATGTTAGACACTGCCTTATACTTGTTGTCCAGTTGTTTTCAGTTATGTCCCACTCTTCATGACCCCTTTTTGGGGCTTTTTTGGCAAAAACACTGGAGTGGCCTGCTATTTCCTTCTCCAGCTCATTTTACAGATGAGGACATTGAGACAAACAGGGTTAAGGGACTTGTTCAGGATCACAAAACTAGTTAAGTGTCTGAAGCCAGATTTGAACTCAAGAAGATGAGTTTTCCTGATTTGAGGTTAGGTCCTCTATCAACTTTGCTACCTAGCTACCCTAACTGTATTACACACTAAGAATACAAATGCAAGAAAGTCAAATAGTCCCTGTCCTCAAGGAGAATACATTCTAATAGGTGAAGACAACACATACAGAGGAAACGTGGATAGGGAAGAGTGTTTTGTACAGGAAGGGCAGAGGGATGGTCATTGGAGTTAAAGAACAAATGACTGAAACAATCCTTTCAGGAATGGAAGCATTGTTTGATTTGATTACAAAACAACTACCATGATGTAGGCTTGTACATACCTCTTTTTTAAATCAAATTAACCAAAAGTTTGTCTATTTTATTGATTTTTTTCATAAAACCAGCTCTTAGTTTTATTTATTAGTGCAATAGTTTTCTTACTTTCGATTTTATTCATCTCTCCTTTGATTTTCAGAATTTCTAATTTAATATTTAATTTGTTCTTTTTCTAGCCTTTAAGTTACATACCCAATTCATTGATCTCCTCTTTTTCTATTTTATTCATTTTATAAATGCAAATATTTAGAGATATAAAATTTCCCCTAAGAACTGCTTTGGCTGCATCCCATAAGTTTGGTATGTTGTCTCATTACTGGCATTCTCTTAGATGAAGTTATTGATTTTTTTCTATGATTTGTCATTTGTCCTACTTATTCTTTAGGATTATATTATTTAGTTTCCAGTTAATTTTTAATTTCATTTAATTTTTTTCCAATTTAATTTTTACAATTTCTCCATGGCCCTTCATTACACATAATTTTTATTACATCATGATCTGAAGAGGATGCATTTAATATTTCTGCTTTTCTGCAATTGATTGTGAGGTTTTTATGCCTTAATAGATCGTCAATTTTTGTGTAGGTGCCATATATCACTGAGAAAAAGGTATATTCCTTTTTTTTTTATCTCCATTCAAGTTTCTCCAGAGGTCTATCATGTTTAACCTTTCTAAAATTGTATTCACCCTTCCAACTTCTTTCTTATTTATTTTGTAGGTAGATGTAATGATACTGGGATTTGAAGATCTTCCATGCCCCTTGAACTTGCTGACATAGCAGGAAGAGATGGAGCAAGAGAAAGCCAGAACCAAGCTAGCCTCCATGTGGTGTTGACTGGAAGCAGCAGCAGCAGCGGCAGCAGCTGCGGTTGCAGCATGAACTCCTTTTTCTTTGAGCCTGCCAGAATCTCTGCTAAGGACTCCTGCTGAGGACTGCCACGGACGAGAACTGCGGGGGGCCAGAGCTGCTGAGAGCAAGCTGCCTGGACACTGAGCAGTTGTCCTGAGTGAGGAGAGGAGGATATTTGCCTGAGGTAGCCTGTCCTGTTTTGAAGGCTTGAGAATGTGGGTGTCTACTACATTAACTACATGTGCCAACTTCATAACTACTGTGTTGGCTTTGACTTTCTGGTTTTGGGACTCAGTTTTCTGGTATCTAAATAAATGCTCTAGCTATATTTCTCATGTAGAAAGCCTGTTACATTTTGTGATTAATAACCATATCAGCATACTTACAGTTACTGTAGGCATTGTGAATACTGCATTGCTGATGCAGTAGATTTATCTAGTTCTGAGAGAGGGAGGTTAAGGTCCCCCTCTAGTATAGTTTTGCTGTCTATTTCTTCCTGTAACTCACTTAACTTTTCTTTTTTTTGAAGCTTTACATTGTTTACTTGTGGTCTGGTGAAAAATTATCTTCACAGATAAACATAATCCATAGTGCCTTTTGGTCCTTCTTTTTGCCAGCACCAACATTTGTCTTGGCAGTACCCCTGACTTTCTTCATTCTGTTTTTGTGTTTCTTTCACTGCTCACTTGATATCTTTTTCTTCTCATACAGACCATGCCTTGCAAGTCTGTGATTTGGTTCATTTTTCTTTGCATAGTTAAGGAAATCATAACTCATACTGAAGCCTGTTGTTTTGCCACCACCAAAATGAGTTCTGAATCCAAAGACAAAAATGAGTTGTCTTGTACATCTTGGCCAGTTTTTCTTGAATTTCAGTCTTGAGCACTGTGGCCTTTCCAGGATGAAGCACATCTATAACCATCTGTTTACGCTGAAGAAGTCTGTTTGTCATGAACTTCCTGGTTCTGATGGTTACAATATCTTTCATGGTGGTGGCTGGCTCCTTGAGCAGCAGGAAAGGGAAAGTTCACTTAACTTTTCTAAGAATTTAGACACTATACCACTTGGTGCATATATGTTTAGTATTAATATTACTTGTCTATTGTACTTCTTAGCCAAATGTAATTTCCTTCCTTATCTCTTTCAATTAGATCTATTTTTTGTTTTTGCTTTCTTTGAGATCAGGATTGCTACTCTCGTTTGTTGTTGTTTTTTTTTTAACTTCAGTTGAAGCATAACAGATTCTGCTCCAGCCTTTTAGCTTTATGCTGTGTGTATTTCTCTGCTTTAGATGTGTTTCTTGTAAACAACATATCGTAAGATCCCGGTTTTTAGGCCACTCTGCTATCTGCTTCCATTTTATGGGAGAGTTCATCCCATTGACATTCACAGCTATGATTGCCAACTGTATATTTCCCTTCATCCTATTTTTCTCCTGTTTATATTTTTCTCTCTACTTTCATCCAGTCCCTCCTCACCAGTATTTTGCTTCTGACTATCACCTCCCTCAATTTGCCTTCCCTTTTATCAACCCCCACTCTTTTTCTTTTTCCTTTCCCCTCCTACTTATCTGTAGGGTAAGATAAACTTCTATCCCCAACTGAGGGTGCATGTTATTCCCTCTATGAGCCAAATCCAATGAGTAACATTCAAACAATGCTCACCCCCTCCATTCTTTCCTTTTACTGTAATAAGTCTTTTGTGCCTCTTCATGTGCTGTAATTTACCCAATTCTGCCTCCTTCTTTCCTCTTCTCCCAGTATAGTCCTTTTTGTCAACCCTTAATTTTTTATATCATCACATCAAAGTCAACTTATACCCACACCCTCTGTCTATGTATACTCCTTCTAACTGTCCTAATAGAGATATAGTTCTCAAGAGTTGTATCAACTTTCCTGGTAGGGATGTAAACAGTTTAATCATATAACATTTTCTTTTCTTTTCTGTTTACCTTTTTTACTTCTCTTGTGTCTTGTATTTGCAGATCAAATTTTCTGTTCTTTTCATCAGGAAAATCTGAAAATTCCCTATTTCATTGAATGACCATCTATTCCCCTGAAAGATTATGTTCAGTGTTGGTAGGTAGTTGATTCTTGGTTGTAATCCGAGTTCCTTTGCCTTCCAGAATACCATATTCCAAGTCTTGTGACCCTTTAACGTAGAAGCTACTAAGCCCTGTGTAATCCTGAGGGTGGTTCCTTAATATTTGAATTGTTTTTTTCTGGATGTTTGCAGTATTATTTTCTCTGGGATCTGACAATTCTAAAATTTGGCTACAATATTCCTTGAAGTTTTCATTTTGGGATCTCTTTAAGGAGATGATCAGTGGATTCTTTCAATGACTATTCTACCCTCTGGTTTTCAGATATCAGGATAGTTTACCTTCATAATTTCTCGAAAGAGGTTATCCAGGCTATTTTTTTTTATCATGGCTTTCAGGTACTCCAGTAACTCTTAAATTATCTCTCTTAATCTATTTTCCAGGTCAGTTATTTTTCCAATGAGGTAGTTCACATTTTCTTCTATTTTTTTTATTCTTTTGATTTTGTTTGACTGATTCTTGATGTCTCATAGAGTCATTAGCTTCTACTTGCCTGATTTGAATTTTTAAGAAATTATTTTATTCAGTGAGCTTTTGGACCTCCTTTTCCATTTGACCAATTCTGTATTTTTGGAGGGGGCGGAATGCTAAACAATTGAGATTAAGTGACTTTCCAAGGTCACACAGCTAATAAGTGTCAAATGTCTGAGACTGAATTTGAACTCAAGTCCTCCTGACTCTAGGGCCAGTGTTCCATTCACTGTACCACCTAGCTGCCCTGACCAATTCTATTTTTAAGGAGTTATTTTTTTCAGTAAACTGTTGTGCTTTTTTACATAACCTGTTGGCTCTTTTTCATAATTCTCCTATATAACTCTCATTTCTTTTGCCAATTTTTGTTCTACTTTTTTTAATTTTATTTTTAAAATCTTTTTTGAACTTTTTGAACTTGAGAGCAATTCATGTTCCTTTCTAAGGCTTCTCATGTAGGTATTTTGATATTGTTGTCCTCTTCTGAGTTTATGTTTTGATATTTCCTGTTGTCATGGTGGCTTTCTATGGTCTGGACTCTTTTTTATTTTTTGCTCATTTTTTAAAGTAGAGATCTGCTCCTGGGGCACAGGGGACAGTGTCCTAAGTTTCTTGTGCTAAGGACCAGGGATCTGGTCACAGATTTTCTATGCCAGTGCCTCAGGTGCTGATGGCTTGCCCAGTGCACTGGGGTGGCCCAGCCTAGTCATGTGTGTTGTGCCAGGGTTCTGGGGCTGGCAATTTGCCTTCTGCCCTAGAGCTTGAGGCCTCACAGCTGGCCTGCTGTGACACTAGCCTGCTAAGCCAGGACCAAGGGGCCTTGGTTACTGATCTGTGCTGTGGCTAAGAGCCTCCCACTGGCTTTCCCTGACACCATCTGTGCTGGGCTATGCTCTCCTTTTACCTGAGACAGACCTTTCCTGAAATTCTTCTACATTATCTTAAACTGGAAAATTGTTTCACTCCATCTTTTTGTGGGTTCTGTAACTCCAGAATCTGTTTAGAGACTTGATTTAACATTGTTTCTGAGGGAAATGGGAGAGCTCAGGCAAATACATGGCTTCTCTCCACCATCTTGGCTCCAGCTGCATCTTGCACATATTTCTATAAATGCTATGGGCCTTATCTTTTAAGTTTTTAGAGCTACTACAGAAAAAGATTTTGTGTTAATCAGTTGTTCTATCATAGAAAAGTCTTGTTGACTCTGACACAGTTGTACACAATTCCATCCATATTGTCGTAGTCAAATTTTATAATCTCATAAATATTGTCAGACTAGAATAAGGATCCCATTTGCTAATCTGAAATCCACCATGCTCTGCCCACCATGGAAAAAATAACAGGAATTGATGGAAGGTCTTTCAATAATGTTAGTGTCAAGCACCTGCAATCTCACAAAGCCTTGGGTGACAGGATATTTCTCTAGCTAATTTAGCGGTATTCCCTGAAATGTTCCAATTCACATCTGGAATACATCCTCCAGCACATTAAAAAAAGCACAAAAACTATGCAATGGCTCAAGGTACTTTGAGGATTTTAGTCATTTAGTAGATTTGGGTTTGCAAAACAAGCCCTCAAGAATTTTCTTACTTCAACTTAGATACTATACCTGCAATTCTAATAGCTTCCAATAGATGCTTCAATTGACAGATTTGCTGAAAGGGGGTGGGGGGGGGAAGGAATGAGTATTTAATAATTTTCAGTTTTCTCTTTTTATATCACATTCATTTCCAAATTTGTCCTCTTCTTCCCCTACCCAGAAAGCCATCACTTAATCAAAAAACTTTTGTCAAGTGCCTACTATGTGCTATTAATATTAAGAAAAAAAATTAAGAATGGGAGAGTAAAAACCAGTTTATCAAACGTAACCAATCAACCAATACATACCATGGCCCACACTTAGAGTCTCTAACCTTTCCTAAGAAGGGAAGGAAGTACATTTTCTAATCTTCAGGATTAAATGGGGTTATTTTAAATACACAAAATTCCCCCATCCCTAAAGCTCTGAAATAACTGATCTGCTTTTTTTTTAAACTTTTTTTATGGTATCACCTTTAATAATTAGGTCATATAACTACTTGAGATTATTCTGGGTTTTGACATGAATATAATTTTTGATCAACTACTTCCCAGTTTTCCCAACAGTTCCCATCAAAAATAAAGCCCATTTTCCATCAATTTGTCTTGGTTTATTTCTAATTTTTGCTTATCTAGTCTGTTGCACTGACTTACTTTTCTGTTGTTTTCCAATATGAAATTATTTAGGTGGCCATTTCTTTATCACATAATTTGAGTTCTAGAAATGCTGGTCTTCATTCATTCCAGTTTTTTTTTCTATTTCTCTTAAGATTTGATACCTTTTATTCCTCCAAAGGAACTGAATTACTATTTTCTCAAGCTCTAAAAAGTGCTTTATTGGTAGCTTGATGCAGATTTAAACCTGTAAATTAATTTATATAGAATTTTCATTTAATTACATGGGCATTAGTTATCCTTTATTTAAAAGTGTTTTGTAATTGAATTTATACTTCTTGAGTATGTCCTGGTTGACTGTCAGCTGTTTTGTTCCTTTTTTTTTTTTTTTTAGCTATTTTAAATGAAGATTTACTTTTTAGTATTTCCTCCTGGATTTTGTTGTGCTATATAGAATAGTGTTGATTTTTGTGTATTTATTTTGTATTTTCCTACTTTATTAAAGCAAATAACTGTCTCAATTAGTTTCTTTGCTGATTCTTTGGTATTTAAAAAAAAACAAACAGAAAACATGGATAATTTTGCTTCTCTTTTGCCTATGCTTATTGCAATCAATAGCATTTCTAGAACTATGCCAAATATCTATGATAGATATTCTATATTCATAGATTCTATGGGGAAAGAAGTATTGTTAATTTATTCATGTATTTGTTATATATTAGTAATAGTATTCATTTAGTAAAATTACTATCACTAATACTATTTATTATAGCTTCTAGTGTTTTCTCATCACAAATAATGCTAGCTTTTGGTTTTAGAATGTTTTACTTAAACACTTTTAAATATTTTTAATTGCCCTTTTATACCTAAATTTTCTGGAATTTTCAGCCAAAATAAAAATGTCTGTAAAAAGATTTGGCAAAGACTTTTTAAATATCTATTTAATTAATCACATTTCGGGGGTTTGGGAATATATGAAATTTCAATAGAATTAATTTTGGTAAATTATTTCCTAATGTTGAACCATATTTCCCTCCAATTTGGTCATAGGGACAAAATTTTGGATACATAGCTATAATCTTTTTTTTTTTTAGCAGAGATTTCATATAAAACTTTTGAATCAATGTTAGTGACATTGATCTATAGTTCACTTTCTTTGCTTTCTATAATTCCCTGGGTTTAGACACTAAGACTATATTTTTCTCATACAAGAATTTATGACACCCTAGAAATCACATTGACACTGACTGTAATTGTTTGTTCAATTTAACCAATGCAAATGAAATTCCCATGATAAGAAAACCAAAAATTAAATGCTTTAGTGAACAAACATCTGATTTACTTTGCAAATGGAGAGAGAGAAAGCTAAAACTGAGTTAAAATAGAAATATCATTTGTAAAATCTCATGGAGAAGTATGCTGGATAATTACAAGCAGTATTGTTTCACAGGGTAGGTAGATAGGTGGTACAGTGGATAGACTCCAGGCCTTAGGCTCAGGAAGACTCATCTTCTTGAGCTTAAATCTGGCCTGAGATACTAGCTATGTGACTCTGGATAAGTCACTTAACCCTGTTTGCCTCAGTTTATTCATCTGTAACATTACCTGGAGAAAGAGTTAGCAAACCACTCCAGTATCTTTTCCAAGAAAACTTGGAAAAGAGGTCTTGAAGAGTTGGACGTGACTGAGAATGACTGAACAACAATTGCTTCATAAAAGAGGGAAACTGAGTGGGGTAAAACCAATTTAAAGAAAGTTTGGCAAGATATGCAACTAACCAAAGTTATCTCAGCATATTTAAGCATAGAGTGCTACAAAGAGGCAAAATGGAAAATATTTGCAATAAAAATACCAAACTTCTCTCCATCAAAAAACAAGGATTTTTTAAGTATTTACCATGTGCCAGGCACTGTGCTAAGTTCTTTATAATTATTTCAATTTTATCCTAATAAAAACCATGGAGGTGTAAGTACTATTATTATCCTCATGTTGCAAATGAGGAAACTGAGAAAAATAGAGGTTAAGTGACTTGTCCAGGATCACATAGCTAATAAGTGTCTGAGGCCAGATTTAAACACATCTGTCCAAGTCCATACCCAACACTCTATCTTTGTACTTTATTTATATAAATGAATACCAACTGAGAAAATATTAATAACATTCCATGTTCCTATTTTCCCATCTATACAAAATTTTCACGAGTTATACATGTGCAAATCACAGAAATCTTTGATTAAGGGATTTACTGGAAACAGGTTCTCACAAGTGACAGACATTCAATAATGGATCACATCTTTG
>CM053584.1:354622523-354643233 GCA_028627135.1 Pseudochirops cupreus
GAGAGCTCTGGCCTGAGAACAATTGCTCAGTCCTCCTGCTGCCTGCAGGCCGCGGGCGGGAAGCTGCAAAGCCGAGGCGGGTGCAAACCTCTGCCTTTCGCTTTTCCGCTCTGGAGGCCTTCTGGCTGGACTGCTTATCTCCCCCTTTTACAATTCCCACTGGCAGCTGCTGCTAATCCGCTCACCTGAGAGGCTCCTCTGCTCCTCCAGTCCAGCTGCCCCTGGGGCACAGCCACGGCTTCAGGCCAGGCTGGTTTCGGTTCGCAGTGCTGATATGATTCCTCGTAGCTGAGCTGACTTTAGTGGGAAGTATCTTTGTGTGCGTTTTGGAATTCCAGGATTGGTTTAGAGTCCTATTTTATGGGTATTTTGGGGTGGCTATGTGAGAGCTGCGATATGTTGCTGCTGCTACGCCGCCATCTTGGCTCCGCCCCCGGGATTTTTAATTTGTTCTTTTTTGAGTTTTTTTTTAATGTTGCTTAACTAATTCATTAATCTATTCTTTTTCTATTCCATTGGTGTAAGTGTTTAGAGATGTAAATTTTCCCCCAAGTACTGCTTTAGCTGCATTCCATGAATTTTTGTATGTTATTTTATTGTTGTCTTTCTCTTTAATGTTATTATTGATTGTTTATATGATTTGTTCTCTAACCTACCCATTCTTTAGGATTCGATTATTTAGCTTCCAACTAATTTTCCACCACCTCTTATTAAATGTATTTTTGTTGCATTTTGACCTCAAAAGGATGCACTTAATACTTCTATTTCTCTGCATTTGGTTGTGAGGGTTTTATGTCCTAATACATGATCTGTTTATATAGGTGCCACATACTACTGAGAAAAGGAACCTTCTTTTCTATTCCTATTCAGTATACTCCAGATGTCTATTATATTAAACTTTTTCAAAATTTTATTCATATCCTTAACTTCTTTCTCATTTATTTTTGTTAGATTTTCTTAGTTCTGAGAAGGGAAATTTAAGGTCCAGCAGTAGTATAGTTTTATTGTCCATTTCCTTCTGTAACTAATTTAACTTCTTCAAGAATTTGAATGCTATACCATTTCATGCATATATGTTTACCATTGCTATTACTTCATTGTCTCTGCTACCTTTTAGAAAAATGTAGTTTTCCTTCTCATATTTTTAATCATGTCTATTTTTCCTTTTGCTTTGTCTGAGATAATGATTGCTGCCCCTGATCTTTATTTCAGTTGAAGCATAATAGATTCTGTTCCAACCCCTTACCTTTACTCTATATGTATCTTTTTGATCCAAATCTGTTTCTTGTCAAAACCATATTATAGGATTCTGACTTTTAATCCAATCTGCTGCCTTCTTCCATTTTATGGGTGAGTTCATCCCATTCACATACACAGTTTTGACTACTAACTGTGCTTTTTCTCCTTCCTGCTTCCCCTCCTGTTTATCCATTACTCTCTTTTTCACTCCCCCACCTCTCTCTCCTTTCTACCAGTGCCTCCTTCTTTTATTGCTCTGCCCAGACTTTATTGTAGATTAAGAGAGATTTCTATACCCATGTGAGTTTGCATGTTATTATTTCTTTCAGATAGTAAGATGAGTAAGGATCAAGCATTGCAAACTCACTTTCACTGGAAAAAAAGATCTTTTGCACCTCTATTATATGAGATAATTTACCCCATTCTACCTCTTCCACCCCCCCTTTCCCAATGTATCCCTCTTTCTCACCCTGTAATTTTGGGAGGTTTTTGGATATCATTCCATCATAGATAACTCACAGCTGTGCCATCTTCCTATGTAGACACTATCTTCCCTAATAATGAAAAAATTCTTAGGAGCTATGAGAAACATCTTCCCATGTATGAATATAAACAGTTTAACCTTATTGAATCCATTATGACTTCTCTTTTCTGTTCATCTTTTTATGCTTCTCTTGAATCTCATATTTAAAAATAAAATTTTCTATTCAGCTCTGGTCTTTTCATCAGGAATGCTTAAAAGTCCTCTATTTCACTAAATCCCACTTCCCCCTGAAGGATTATACTCAGTTTTGCTAGGTAGGAGATTCTTGGCTGTAATCCCATCTCCTTTGCCCTATGGAATATCATATTCTAAGTCCTCTGTTCCTTTAATGTAGAAACTGCTAAATCTTGTGTTATTCTGACTGTGGCTCCATGGTATTTGAATTTTTCTTTCTGGCTGCTTGTAACATTTTCTCCTTGTTCTGCGACCTCTGGAATTTGGCTTTAATATTACTGGGAGTTTTTATTTTGGGGTCTCTTTCAGGTGATCAGTGGATTCTCTCAATTTCTACTTCACCCTCTGTTTCTAGAATATCAGGGCAGTTTTCCTTGATAAATTCTTGAAATATGATGTCTACATTCTTCTTTTGATCATGACTTTCAAGTAGCCCAACAATTCTTTAGTTATCTCTCCTTGATCTATTTTCTAGCTCAGTTGATTTTCAAATGAGATGGTTCACATTCTTTTTTTTTATTCTTTCATTTTGTTTTATTGTTTCTTTATGTTTTGTGAAGTAACTAGCTTCCACTTGCCCAATTCTAATTTGTAAGGAATCATTTTATTCATTGAGCTTTTTTGTACCTCCTTTAATATTTGATCAATTCTATTTTTTAAGGAGTTGTTTTCTTCAATGAATTTTTGTACACTGCCCCCCCCCAATTTAGTTAATTCTGCTTTTTAAGGAGTTCTCTTTAGTGAATCGTTGTACATCTTTTTCTGTTTGACCGTTTGTGCATTTTAAGGAGTTCTCCTCAGTGGCTTTTTATGCCTTTTTTGAAAAAAAAAGACTTATTCTGTTTTTTAAAGTGTTAATTTCTTTAGTAATTTTTGTACTTCCTTTATTAAGCTGTTGACTTTTCTTTTTTAAATGATTCCTTGCATCATTCTCATTTCTTTTTCCAATTTTTTCTACTTCTCTTCTTTTAAAAAATCTTTTTAAGCTCTTTCGACAGTTTTTTTTTGTCTTGAGACCTATTCACATTTTTCTTTGAACTTTTGCATGTAGTTGTTTTGATTTCATTGTCTTCTTCTGAAATTGTGTTTTGAACTTCTCTGTCACCACAGTAACTTTCCCTGGTCAAATTCCTTCCTTCCTTCCTTCCTTCCTTCCTTCCTTCCTTCCTTCCTTCCTTTCTATTGTTTGCTTATTTTTATAGCCTATTTCTTGATTTTTAACTTTATGTTAAAGTTGGACTCTGCTTGTCCAGTTACTCCAAGCTTCAGGCCTTTCTTGCTATTGTTGTTAGAGCTAGTTTTGAGGGTCTGTAAGTTTTTAGTTCTTTCAAGGTAGATTATCTCATTATCTAAGGAAAGGTGTTGTCACTGTTCATCTGGCCTGTGCTTTAGTTTGTGAGAAATTACAAAGCAATTACAAGCACTCTTTTCTACACTTTAACTGGGGCCAAGAGTCTTCACTCCTGCTAGTGCTCCCCCTCATCCTGGGATTATGAACTGGAACTATGCATAGGCAATGCAACAGAATCTTGTTCCTAGTGCCAACAAAGAGTCCCCTGTAATTTCCTTCTGACCAGCTTTCTGTCTGTGTGCTGTGAGCTCTTGAAGCCCCCATTGCTGTTGATTTAGTCTCTCTCTATCCCTCTTACTGGCTTGCCTTGGTGCAGCCTATGCTGGCCCAGCCTGAGCTGGACTGCACTCCACTCACATCCCAGTGAGACAGACCTTGCCTGCTGACCTTATAAATTGTTTTGGGAAGGAAAATATTACACCCTGACTTTTTGTTGGTTCTGCCACTCCAGAATTAATTTTGAGACATTATCTTAAAGGGGAATTTGGGAGCACTCAAGTGAGTCCATGCCTTTATTCTACTATCATGGCTACTCCCTCTATCTCCCCATTTTAAGAGACATTTTGGAAATTGGAAAATCTATATTTAAAAGAATTGCTGCATTTTTCTTCTTCTTCTTCTTCTTCTTCTTCTTCTTCTTCTTCTTCTTCTTCTTCCTCTTCCTCTTCTTCTTCCTCTCTCTCTCTCTCTCTCTCTCTCTCTCTCTCTCTCTCTCTGTATAATGTGATATAGTGTGTGGACAGACAACTTGTGCACAAAATCTAGGGATTGGCAATGTCCTAGGGATAAAGGCTCTGTTTCAGTGACCTCTGAGAACTAACTATAAAAGCCAGGAAAAAGGCAGGTTTGGGCATAGTAGAATGAATTATATTATTACTTTACTCAATGCAAACCCAAAATATAAAGGTCCAAAATTGCTACATTAGGGGATGATGACCCGTTTTCAGGTAGATTATTCATATGTTGTGTGCATGGGTGTGTGTGTGGGTGGGGGAGGGTGGATTCACCATAGGACCCTGATCAATTGAGCTCCCCCTTAATCCACTTAATGCAATTCCAGGATGTCAGGTGTAAGTAACAGATAAGATGAGGTTATTCACAACTGGTAAAGGAAGTATATCACTTTTTTGCTTCTCTAGGAGGTACAAAGAAGTTCCTCCATCTATAGTAACTCAGTTAAGAAACTAGTTAGTTAGGTTAGCAAATGTGACATTCTCCAAAGAGTCAGTGGAGACAGTTTGCTCTTAGAAGTTCTTTCTGAAGAGTTGGTCAAGGAGGGGTGGGAGAATTTATTTCTTTAATTTCTGTCCCCATGCTTTATGCCAATGTTCAATCAAACAGCATCCAACTGTGAGTCAAGAGAATCAAATCTGGGAGTAGAGAGAGGATTTAAGCTAATGGCTTTAAAAAGAAAAAATGAGTCTTTGCCTTTAAAGACTATATTTTAGTAGGAGAAATAATAATACGTAGTATGTTAAGATTTGCAAAATCCTTTCCATATATTATTTCTTATTATCCTCACAAGAACCCTAGGAAGTAGGTACTGTTATTATCCTCACTTTATAGAGTAGGAAACTGAGGCAGGGAGAATTTAGTGACTTACCTAGAGTCATATAGTCAGTAAGTATTTATGGCAAGTTTAAAATTGAAGTCTTCCTGACTCCAATTCTAGCTCTCTATCCAAAGTGCCACTTAGCTTCCTCATATATAAAACAGTTAAGTATAATTTGGGAAAGACTAGAACACTGACCATTGGAGGAGTTAACAAGGGCTTCCTTTTGGAAGTGGCAGCTGGGCTGAGCCTTGAAGGAAATTAAGTCAGGATTCTATGACCCAGAAGAAAGTGCATGGAGGACATGGTGGGCATGGTATATAGCTAGTGTAAAGGTGCAAAGATAAGAGTTACAAAGCTGAGTCTGGGGAATAATTAAGTAGACTGGTTTGGCTGGGATATATACATACATACATACATACATACATACATACATACATATATACATGCATACACACACACATATATGTTTAGTGTATGAAAGGGACTAATGTAAAATAAGTCTGGAAAAATTGGTTGGAACCAGAGTGTATATGGCTTTTCATTCCAGGCTGAGTCATTTGTATTTCATCCTGGAGAGGAATTGGGGTATCTGTTTTTTAGAGCAGGGAAGCAACACAGTTAAACCATGCCTTAAGGAGATTATTTTGACATTTGTGTAAAATAGACAAGAGGAGAGGGGCAGGAAGCAGGGAGATCAATTAGGAGGCTATTGCAATAGTCCAGGTAAGAGACGATGAGGGTTGGAACTTGGATAGTGGCCATGTGAATGGAGAGAAAAAGAGGGACTAAAGAGATGTTTTAATGCTAGAGTTGACCTTTGTTTTGTAGGAAGGATTCTAGCTCAAGTGGAAGGGATCTCTAATCCTAACCTAAGTTTCAGATACTGTGATTTTTATTATATAAAAGAGAGACTAGAGAAAGAAAAAAAACAAACACAATACCACCACCACCACAACAACAATGCCATTAATGCTGGGAGTGAGGAAATGATATTGGGGACAGAAAAGAATCATAACCTTGGAGGTTCGTTCTCTCATCTGCTTTTGCTATGGGCAGTTTTGCCACTGAGAACACTGCCTTAGATCAGCTCTCCATTTGCCCTAGGTGAGGTGAGAAACAGATACGTGAGGGGGAAGACTTGAGCTCAGATGGCATTGGGCTAAGAGAAAAGAAAGGGAAATCTAAATTTGTGACATCACGGAATCAAGGGCAATTCCCAGTTCAATTTCCAGTATCTCATCTGGGCTAGCTGTTCCGAGGCAGAAGCTCATATGTAAGGGAGAAGTATTAGTATATAGACTGCCATCCACTCTGCCTTCAGGTAGGGATTGTCCCATCCACAAGTGTGGGGATTATTGCATTAAATAGATACAACATATTTCCTATATGCTTCCTTTCAAACCATGTTTATTTAAAAAACTTTTCCAGATGGATTGTTAATTGGCTACATTTGGTCAGATGCCCACCCAGCCTTTCCATTAGTTTCTTCTCTAGTTAAACCTATATAGAGAAACATGGTAGTGATAGTGTGTTGTTAGGATGGTGAAAGTTGGGGACCAACAACACTACATTAAGGGGGAGAAAGAAATCTTCCATCCCCCTTCCTTGAACATATATCTAGTCAAATTTTTTAAATCTTTTCCCCCAAAATTAACAGAATTATTTTCCCCTTGATTTTTATTTGGGTCTTACTAGGAAGGATTAGCCTAGAGAGGAGATGATATGATTGTAGCAAGGCCTGAGCTTCATTGACTCTCAATGGTGGTGTTCTTTGGGGAAGGGGAGCAGTCATTTGCCAGTAGCAATTTTTCATCATTTCCTCCTGCCAGGCAATCCGAGGGGCCTGCAGAAAGCTGTGCATGACCCACGCCTTTCTCTAAGTCAGCTAATGATTGCCCAATCCACTGGAGAAAATTGATTGTGTCAAAATGAATGAATGGCTGAGAGGCTGATCAATGTCTCACTGAAGTCAAGTTTCACACAAAAGAGCCCGAAGCTGGGAATTAAATGTCAGGTACAATTTAGCCTGGGAACCCTAGAAGCATCTGACTGCCCTTTGGAGAGGGAACCTAGCAGCTCTCTTCCTGAAGTCAAATGAACTCTCTGATAGTGGGCTCCCCTGGTAAGAGATCATTGTCTGGCTGCCTGCCATACCACAAATCTCTGGGTGAAACCTTTGCAAAAATGGAAAGTTACTGCTCTGGGGTTGTGCTGTTGTTCTGTCAGGGCTGGAGGGAGATATCTGGGGGAAGGGGGAGGATGGAGGTGTTGAATGTCAGCCCTGATTTATGCTGGACCGCTGCACTGGGCAGAGTACCCTGGAGAGGAGTTTTTGAGATGGGCAGGGGGCAAGAGAAACATAGAGTGGAGGCAACTCAACAATTATTTATTAACTACTTACTGTGCTAGGCACTTTGCTAGGCACTGGAGATAAGAGTGCCACATGATCTGCCCTGATTAAAGGAGCACTCATCTTGTTGAAGAAAGCACAATTTACACAAGTAAGCCAATACAATAAATATCTTTTTTTTTTGGTAGCAAAGAACTGCAAACAAAGTAGATGATGATCAATTGGGGATAGCTAATCAAAGTTGTGGCACATGGATATAATGGAATAATAATGTACTGTTAAAAAACTCACGGATATGAAGAATTCAGAGAACCACAGAAAAATTCCTTTGATCTGATACAGAATGAAATAAGCAGAACAAGACAAACAATACTCATGATGTTTATAATAATTCAAAGGGAAAGAACAAAAACCCTGAAACTAAACACTCTGTATTATAATTAATTTAATTCAATAAACATTTGTTATGCTTACTATATTCCAGGCACTGTGCTAATCACCAGAGGCATGGTACTAAGTGCCATTATAAGGAGTGAGCTTGTTCCCAAAGAAATACAACTCTCTTTCTTCTTTGATGAGGTAGGGAACCATGGGTGTGGAGCAAGCATATATGATAACGGTTGGTTGGTATATTGATTGGTTTTGCTGAACTTGAGACAGGAGGGTAACACCTTAGACAGTAGAACGGGACCTGTAGTCAGAAAGACCCAAGTTCAAATCCCACCTCCAACACTTAGCAGCATTGATGCAGTGCAAATCACTTAATCTCTGCTTTCATTCCCCCATCTGCAAAATGGGAATGATGAGAACAACATTTACCTCTCAAGGTTATTCTGAGGATCACATGAAATAATGTTTGTAAAAATGTTTTGCAAATCTTAAATGCCATCTGTTATTGTTAACGTTATAATTATTTTCTATTACTCTGGATGGTTCTCTGGAATAAAGAAAGAAGACTTCTATTTGGAAATGAAGGTGATGTACAAAGCAAAGATATCAACAAAAAAGCACATAACCGCAGTGTATGCAAAGCAAGAAATGAAGGTTTGAGAGCAGAGGGTTTGCTTCTGAGCGTTTTATCGTAAACTTTTGAGGAGATAGACTTTCATAGCTTCTAGAACTAGGAAAGACCTGGATCTTATCTAATCTAATAGTTCCCAATTTCTTTGCATGAGAACCTCCTTTTAACATTAGGTTTCACAGTCTCCTCACAACTAGCAGTTGTATTATTAGTAGCTATTGATTGAGAAAATATATGCTGACAAAAAGCTATTGTGAATTCAGAAATGATTTTAAAATGAGTTTGTATTTTATTGATCACAAAAGCATCTTCATATATTTGAAAGATTAGATATTGGGGAAGACACATCTACTGACTTAATCATTGTTGCTTCCTTATTTTATTGTTATATTACCTATTTTTCAGAACTAAATAAGGTTACAAATGGGGTAGCTAGGTGGTGCAGTGGATAGCGCACTGGGTCTAAAGTCAAGCTTTCTGAGTTCAAATGTGGCTCCAGAGGCTTACCTGCTATGTAACTCTGAGCAAGTCACCCTGTTTGATTCAGTTTCTTCATCTGTAAAATGAGCTGGAGAAAGAAATGACAAACTACTTCAACATCTCTTCCAAGAAAACCCCAAATAGGGTAATGGAGAACTGGACGCAATTGAAAAATGTATGAACAACAAGGAAACAAACAATGGCCCCTTGTAACAACCTCACAGCCCAACCCTTGGGAACCACTGGTAGAGGTCAAGTCCCTTATTTTGTAGATGGGGAAACTGACGCCCAGAGATGCCTAAAATTACACGGGTAGTAAATAGGAAAACAGGGATTTGAATCAAGGCTTTCTCACTCCAGACCGACAGCTTTCTTTCCTAAAAAGGTATTTAATATTTGTTATCTTGAAAGTAAAGGAAGCAATTGCCATCTCCTCACACCCAGATCCCCAGTGAGTACATGATGTGAATATTAGTGAAATTTTATCTGATTTAATCCTCCTTATGGAGCAGGAAGGGGAGACTCAAGAAACAGATTGAACCACAAGGGGAGGTTTTGATCATTTGTGGGACACTGTAGCTGGGGGCCCTAGCTATGGCTTAGAAATGGAGAGGAGAGACTGAGACAGGACCCTGAGATGAACCTCAGAAAACAATAGGAAGAAGGACCTGAGGCTTGGGGCTTCATTCCCCATACTTTGGGACTACAACTTGATTGCATTAATAGCTGCTAAAAACAAAATAAAACAAAAATAAATAAATTTTAAAAAAAAAAAAAGTAAGCAGTGGAGAAAGAACCCAACCACAGATAATTACTATGGGGTTAAAGAAGATCTAGGTTTATGTTCAGAGAAAGTAATGGATCTAAAAGAAAAGCTCCTTTTTCAACGAGAAATGTTAAATGGTCCCAAGCACAGAAAGAGTTCTTGGAAGAACTTAAAAAGGAGTTTAAAAACAAAATAAGAGAGATCAAAGAAAAATTATTACAAAATAAGAATAATTCAAGAAAATCAAGAAAATTATGAAAGGAAAGTCAACCAACTAGAAACAGAGAATAAAAAACTTAAGGAAGAAAACAATTTCTTGAAAACTAGAATTGGGGAAAGGAAAGCTATAGTGACATTCTAAGACACCAAGAAATTATAAAACAAAATAAAAAGAATGAAAAAATAGAAGAAAAAGTGAAACATTTTATCAGAGAAACAACTGATTTGGAGAATAGACTGATACATAAAAACAGTTGGACTCCCTGAAAATTATGATGAAAAGAAGAGTCTTTATACAATATTAAAAGAAATTATCCAGAAAAATTGCTCTGAAGTTCTAGAACAAGAAGGCAAATTAGAAATAGAAAAAAAAATCTACTTATCACCACCTGAGAAAAATCCTAGGAAGAAAATTTCGATTTTGAGGTTCCCAGGTTAAGGAGAAAATGTTGGAAGCAACAAGAAAAAAATATTAAGCATCATGGAACTACAATAAAGATTACGTAAAACCTAGCAGCTACAACACTGAAGGACTGTAGGTCTTGTAGTACTATGTTTTGTAGAGCAAAAAAGCTGGGATTACAACCGAGAGTAACTTTGTCCAGCAAAGTTAAGTATAATCCTGAACGAAAAAAAGACAATTAAACTCAAAGACTTTCAGGTTTTTGTGAAAAAAGCTCCAGAATTTAAGGGAAAATTAGATCTATACAGGAGAAATATAAGATAAACATTAAAGACTAATTATAAGGGACTCAATAATGTCAAATTGTTTACTTTGTATATGTTAAAATATTAGCAGTACTGTTATGATTGCGATTATTATTTGATTATTTGAATAGTTTGAAAGAAAGATGTGGGCTGAGCTGAGTATCAGGGGATGATTCTAAAAAAATAAAACTAGGGAGAGATAAAAAAAGAATAATTATCTCATACAAATGAGACATAAAAAATTGATATAGGAGAAGCTCGTAGGGGGAGGGCAGGTAGTGCTGGAACCTAATCTCATTGGGAATGGGTGGAAGAGGGAACAACAGATCTGTCTAGAAGAGTATAAAAGTCTTCTAAATTAAGAAAGAAATAAGAGGCCAAGGGGATAAGATGGAGGGAGAAGATAAGGGAAGGACTCTGTGAGGAGTGGATAGGTTAAGCAACGGGAGGGCAAGGTAGCCGGTAGAAGTAAAGCACAGGAATGAGGAGGGATAGGGTAAATAGCGTGAAAAGGATAATGAAGGAAAGTATACCACAAATAACTGTAGCTTAGAATGTGAATGGGACGAATTTACCCATGAAACAGAAACAAATAGCAGACTAAAAATCTGAACTCAACAATATGTTGCTTTCAAGAAACATCATAAAAATGAAAGATACACACAAAGATAAAATGAAGTGTAGGAGTCGAATTTAGTATGTAAAAAAAGCAGGGATAGGAATCTTGACCTCAGGCAAAGTTAAAGTTAAAAATTGAAATACAGAAGCTATACCATGTGTCAGCAATATTAGTTAATATTGTTTTAGATAATTTAAAATGCTTAGACAGTATAAAATACCTCCGTGTATACCTGCCAAAACAGATACAGGAACTATATGAACATAAACATAAAACACTTTTTATACAGGTAAACTCAAATCTAATAATTGAAGCAATATTTATTGTTCATAGGTAGGTAAAGCCAATATAATTTTAAAAATGGCAATTTTATATAACTAATTTATTTATTCGATGTCATCCCAATTAAGTTGCTAAAAATCATTTTACTGAGTTAGAAAAAAATAACAAAATTCATTTGGAAGAACAAAATTTCAAAGAAACCAGGGGAAAAAGATGTAAAGGAAGTACATTCAGCTGTATCAGATCTTAAACTATATTATAAAGTAAGAACATTGTTGAAGACAAAAGATAATTTTTATTATTTTAAATTAAAATTTTCTTGTACAAGTAAAACCTATGTAGACAAGACAGAATGAATGCAGAACATTGGGGAAAAAACCTTTCATAGACAGTTTCTCAGATAGGATGTGATTAGGTTGGAATATTGCTGTGGCATAGGAAATGATGAGCTAGATGATGTAGAAAAACACATGAAGATTTAGACTTATAAGGGAGGATGCAATTCACCTTCAGAGAAAGAGATGATAGCAGGAAAAAAGCATAGTACAGTCTTACATATATGTGTATGGGTGTATATATGTGTATGTTTATTGATATCTGTGTATATGTATATGTATCCATACTTAATGGTAGCCTTCTTTGGGGCGCGGGAGGAGAAGGGAAAAATAAAGTAAAAAGTGCGGAACACAGAACAAAAGAAAATCATTAAGGAAATAAAGAGAAGCTAGTCAGCTTTGAAAACAATGTGTAGTATTTAATATATTTAGGTTTTCTTGAAATGGAAATTTATTGTTTTATATTAAACCCTCTCTTATGGTATGCTGTATACATCACAATGTTTTTTTTTTTCCCTTTTCTTACTTTGTTATTTAAGCTTAAAATAAAAATTACATTTTTTTTCCTTTTTGAAGGGGGAAAGGAAGGCAGTTGGGGTTAAGTGACTTGCTCAAGGTCACACAGCTAATTTTTGTGTTAAGTGTCTGAGGCCAGATTTGAACTCAGGTCCTCCTGACTCCAAGGCTGGTGCTGTATTCACTGCACCACCTAGCCACCCCTATATATACATACATACATATATATATATATACATATATATATATATATATATACACACACACACACACACACACACACACACACACACACACACGTACACACACTCTATAATATACTCTAGAGAGTATAGTATACCATGCTTCCTCTCATTGAGTATGCGGGGAAAAAAATAAAGAATCAAAATATGGGTTTATTGGCCATCCCAATAGTTGAATTTATAGACTGCACATTTATTTTGTTTTATTATTCAGAAATTTCCTGATAGCTAAAAAACAAAGTACCTGAAAAGTATAATAATGCCTATTTAGAGGCATACTATATTTCTAACATTCATCAAAATCAAACAGAAATTAATTTTTAAAATGATAAAAAATAGTCAAAAGTTGTCTGAAGTTACTGATGACTCTATTTTGAGTTGATGTTTCCCAATTATTTACCCTAACTTTCTACATAGGCAGAGCCAGAGCCTATTGTATATATTATAATGTGGAAATTGAAGCATTCATCCATAAATTTAAGTGAAATTTAATTATTTGAACATTTCACAATAAATATTTCAATTTGAATTGTATGGATAATTGAAACAATTTACCACTTTGCTTTTTTGTGCTTAGAGACAATCTCTATCCAGGTTAAGCAGGAACAAAGGAATTAGGTGTTATATAGTCTAACACCCAGCTCTATCAGAATCATAAATCTTTTCTACCATTACTTTCACTAAAAATGAAAGTCAGGAAGACAATTCAAATCCTGCCTCAGACATTTATTAGCTGTGTGATACTTGAGAAGTAATTTAATCTCTATATCTCATCTCTGTTTCCTTGCCTGTAAAATGAGTGGATTGGACTTGATGACCCTTAGGTTCCTTTCCAACTCAAAATCTATGATATTGGCACTTTGAGTGAGTAGAAAGTACCCTCTGAGACAACTGATAGCGTTTTTTGGAAGTCTCTAATTTTTAGAGCTTCACTTTTTTTTTTCTGTGAATCCTTCTCTAATTTGTCATATACATATGTGTATCCATTGTAAGCTTTTTAAGGGAAGGAACTGCTTGATTTTATCTTTGCAGTCCCACTGCCCCTTGTATATAACAAGCACAGAATAAATGTTTATTTAATGAATTGCATTATTTAATTAAAACTTCTCCTTATATTGAGCTGAAATTTGCATCCCTATAACTTCTAACCTTTGGTCCTATTTGTATTCCCTGGGGGCAAACAGAAAAAAGAAATCTGTCAAGATAAGATGGGATCCAATTGCTATGTAATATATTACCTGCTTCTATTCTTTTTATGATATATGTAGTCAGATAAGCATGCTTCTTGACATCATCCAAGTCACTGATGAACAGGTTGAACAAAACAGTTTTAAGAAAGGACCCCTGCTGGGTGTGCTGCTACATATTTCCATATAAAATGACTTTTAAGATGGTAACTGAGTATATTCTGAAGCTACATAATTATATTATTATCATTTTCCTATTTATCTATCTTTTCTAAGAAGATTTCATGGAAGCTTCATTAAATAGCTTGCTAGGAGGCAGCAAGGTAGCAGGGTGGGAACCTGTGGCCTCAAAGCCACATGTGGCTCTCCAGGTCCTCAAGTATGGCCCTTTGCATCCAAATATTACAGAACGAATCCCCTTAAAAAAGGTTTTATTCTGTAAAACTTGGATTCAGTCAAAAGGCTGCACTGAAGGACCTAGGAGGTCACATGTGGCCTCAAGCTTGCAAGTTTCCCACCCCTGGAAGGGCAGGAGATATAAAGTTACAGAACCTGGGTTCCAATCTCATCTCTGACACCTATTAACTGTAAGATGTTGAGTGAGGCATTTTCCTATCCAGCCCACTGTTTCCTCAACAATGGTGACCCCTTCCCCTAAACTCTAGAACCTCTTCTACTTCTAAAATAATGACTCCATTACCAATAATAGTGATCTTTACATTCATATAGGGTTTAATAGTTTCCCAAGCATTTAAAATTCAATATTTCATTTACTCCCACAATGACCCTATGAGATAATGAAGTTGTTTAGTCATTTCAGGCTTATGTGACCCTCTGTGACCCCATTTGGGGTTTTCTTGGCAAAGATACAGGAGAGGTTTGCCATTTCCTTCTCCAGGGGATCCAATGGGTCCATTTTGTCAGGAAATCAAAGGTTAAGCAACTTGCCCAGGGTCACACAGTTAGAAAGTTCCTGAGACTGAATTTGAACTCAGGTCTTCCTGACTCCAGGTATAGTGTTCTATCCAGTGAGTCACCAAGTACCTCAAGATAATTAAGAGGTTGGATTAAATGATTTGAAAGCTCTTTTCCAACTTGAAATCTAGGTGTCTGTCATTCTAAGTCTATTGTGTGTACAACATTTTTCTGACCTCCTGTTCTAGTCATTCTAACATAAAGAAAATGAAATCAGTATGACATGTCTTGCTCTTAATGAATTATCACCCTGATTCCTAATGAGCAATGTTTTCTTTTCTAAATAATCACAGATCATCTCTTACGGATCAATGCTAGTATTTTTCATAGGCATAATCTTAAGCCCAACAGGCTCTTTTCATCTTTTTGAAAACCAGGACCATGCTTACCCATCTCTCACAGCGGTGGCTTATTCATCTCCAGTGGCACCTTTCCCATTTTTCATGATGACAGCAACTCAACAATCACAGTTGTAAGCTCACAGTACCCTGAGAGCGGCCTCATGGAGTAGTGGATAGAATCCTGTAGGACTTGGACTGCCTCAGATTAGCTTGGTGTCCCTGGACAGGCCCCTTCAGCCTCAGTTAACTCATCTGTAAAATGGAGATAATAATAGTACCTACCTCACATGGTTGTTGTGAAGGTCAAACGAGATAACATTTGAAATGTTTTACCAACCTTGAAGAGCTAAACAAATGCTAGTTGCTATTCTATAGTTCATCCCAGCTATATGACTCAAACCCATTGACTGCAGGTGGTTTCTCTCTTTGAAGGTCACCTGCATTGGCTTCATCCTTTTTATAGCATTCTTCCCAGTCTGAAGAATGTTCTTGTTTGTAAAGAAAACTCAGAATAGAAATTGAGAATTTGTGCCTTCTCTTTGTCCTCAGTTCTAATTATCTCATCCATCCTAAGTTTAGGTCCACTGCTTCCCTATTCTTTGATTCACCTTAAACTTAATTTTGAAAAGCTCTTTCTATTATTCTTAGGGAAATCTTCAGCTCATATATGGTTTTATCTTCCCTGTCACTTGTGACAGGACTGTGTCACCCTTTTGATTCCATGGCAATGCTTATCATGATGAATAAGTGGATCCATCAACATATCTTCTTTTTGCAAATTAACTCTTGATTGCAAAGCATTATGCTATGCCCTGATGCAACGTTAAGAAGCAAAGGTTGCTTTCTTTACCCTCCAAGAAGTCTGTAGTAGAGTTAGGAGATAAGACATAAATTCATAAAAAATTAGTGTTATATGAAAGAAGAATATTTAATAAGTAAGTGAATAGTCAAATAATTCGCACTGTAGGAATTCAGAGAATGTTGCTATTCTTATTCAAGGAGGCTTCGTAGAGTCAAAGGGATTTAAGCTGAACTTTGATGTTAGCCATGACTTGGAAGGACAATGAACTGAGTCCACAATTGACTAAGAAGAGAGTGAATTGTATTGAATTTGGAAAATTATATAGCATTTTCAGGGATTCTAAGATTCTTTATGACAAAGAAGCCTATGTCTTCAACACTGATTTCCGTTCATAATATAAGGTGGTAAGTCATGGAGTGCAACAATCTCTAAAGAATCTAAATTGCATTGTAAATGAACCAGTTGGAAATGGAGAGTTATATAATGAGCTCAAGAAGTCTGACGTATCTTGTTAATGATGAATTACATGCAAAAAGTGCTGTTAGGGGCATCATTCAGAAGATGCATGATTAGAAAAGGAAGTAGGACAGTCAAGTAGTGAGAACAAGGGGGTAACAGATGGGTCGATCAAATGGTACCCACATTTGGGAGCCTCATTAAGGTCCATGATTTTGACTGTTGAGTGAAGATTTGTGTTGGAGAGGCCAAAAGTTTTGACTTTGGGATCCTCATAAAGGCGTTTAACCACTTTGAGCAGCATTTTTTTTTACCTGCAAAAAGGGTTCATTATTACTTATACTTCTTATTTTTTGGGATTGTTGCAAGAAAAGGATTTATGTATCTAAAAAAACTATATAAATCTGTTGTTGAAAATGATGATAACGATAGCTGCAGCATGCAACCCTGGAGTGTGTGCCTAGTGGTGAGGTTGCTAGGGTGCCCATTATTATTTGATAGAACATAAGAGTGACAGGATTAGAGCTATGCTTTAAGAGGTTTAATGTGGCATGTGTAGGGTGGGGCTGATATTTCTGGGTTCCCTTTATGTGGCACAGCTATTTAGATGAATGGCAACAACATGAATTAACCAAACATCTGGGTCCCTTCCAATTAGGTCAAGCTTATGTAGTGGTGATGTAAGCTTTATTACATACTGATCTCTTGGGGATATTTTGTCATCAGAATACATTTTTATTGCCTGTTAAAGAGCACAGTATATTATCTCAAGATTAATACTTTCCCCTGTGTCATATATCATATATCCTGATACACTCATATTTTCACAAATCCAATTAAATGGATGCATTTGGAGCCAGGAGATTTTACCTATATACAAATTGAGATGTGGAAATTATCTATTTATTTTCTTATCCGTTTGGTATTTGATTTGCTTAAAACATGGAGTCTCTGCTTACATGAGCCTCTAATATTATGCCTACTTTTTTACTCTAACTTTCTCATTGGGCAGATCTTTATCACAATAAGAATGGCAGAGCAATTGAGTTGTGGAGACAACAAGGAAACAGCAACTGTGGTAGAGACTAGGGCTACTACAAACTATCACATAAACATGAAAGGAAACCAGAGAAATTTTTTTGTGTGTTTTGGAAAATGATCATTTATACTGCAGTTGAAAAGCAACTATGCTTGAAAGAGGGAGCAGTAAGGAGCTGGGTGAAATTTCTCTTGAGTGAAACTGTGTAGCTCTATGGGACTGGTGTTACTGGATGGCTTAAACTGAGAGTACATCTATGTTTCATTCTGTCACTTATCCCTGGGAATATCTGATGGCTTGAACCAGGATGCAAGCTTCCTAAGGTCTTGGGAGCAGAGAATATGGAAAGATAAAAGATCAGACAAGAATAAATCTGGAAAACTGTGTCCTTGACAATACCTCCTGAGCCCTATGTTACTCTTCAAGGTGTGCCCACGCCAATTGCAATACCCATGTAGTCAGAGCTCACAGGATCTTGACATAAAGGGGTCTAGTTGAAATTTAAAAAAATCAAGCTGCTTGTACTTATTAAGTTTAATAATAATAATAAAAATAAAAAACAGCAATAATCATCATAGTCATCTATGTTTATAAATTATCCTGATAATTTTCTATTTTGTATTTCATGCTGTAGTGCATAGTGGAAAAGTGGGGTAATCATCCAGATAATTGTGGTGAAATCCCATTATTGAATGTGTAAAAAGTAAGGACTGTAGAGAATCCTATGAATAATCATATTACTTTTCTCCCAGTTTTCCCTATGTAGAAATAAAATATAATTAAATTCTTTTTTTCCCATATGAAAATCATAGTAGAGAATTGAGATAAATCATTTGATTTTTAATATTTCAATACATTCATATATCCATGAATCTGTGATCTCATCACATCATGGTGACCTGGAAATAATGCACCCAGTTGATCAAACTTCAAGTTGATCTTTGGGGAACAAGATGGAGAAAAGATGTAATTTTTGTATTAGATTTGCTTACATTATGGAGCCTCTAGTATTGTGCTGACTTTTTTTGCTCTAACTTTCTCACTGTGCAGAGGTTGCCCACTATGCTCAGACCTGGTTGACACATTAGACCTGTATGGGTATGGCTCCATGCCCAGAGCAGTCTGGTTTTGTTCAATAACAGTTTCATAGGGTTTCATGTGTGCTATTGGAGAAAAAACACTTGGAAATTTCCAGCCAGATCATGGAATCATAGAATTATATCTGGAAGGTACTGTTGAAGCCATCAAGTCAGCCCCCCTAATTTTATAGATGATGAAACTAAGTGAACCCAGGTTTTGCTTGCCCCTCAGCAAATAATATCTACCATCCTCCCAGAGCCTGCCATATGACCAGTTAATGGAAAGCTCCTTACTTTATTCTGAAATGCTATATTGGTGAAATAAGATAAGGGGAATCTCAGATCTATAATGTCAGATGCAGTGTATTACAATAATCATTTCATTTACAGCTTAGGGGCAACATAATGGCCCCTAAAGTTCACATAGTTCCCTCCTCTAAAGTTTCAGAGGTTAATTTTGTTTAAAAATTTTTTCAAGGAGCCAAGATGGTGGAGTAGAAACAGGGCTTCCATGTAGCTCCAGCTTCCACCTCCTCCAATACATGTAAAAAAATGACTCTAAACAAATTTTAGAGCTACAGGACCCACAAAGTGACAGAGAGAAGCAAGTCTCCCATAGAAGGAGGCCCAGCAGGTTGGCAGGAAGAGTCCTTTGCAACACTCTGGGAACTGAGAGCAGTCTTGCCTGAGCCACAGTTTTAGCCCCAGGGTGGCCCCAACCAGCCATGGCTGGAGTGGAATTCCAGAGAGTGGATCACCAGCAGCTGTAGTGGTTTCCAGACTTCTCAATCCACAAATGCCAAAGACAAAGTAAAAGGTTAGTGTGGAAAGTTTTTGGAACAGGGGGAGTGAAGCCCAGCTGCTACCTTCAGAGCGAGAAGTGGCAGAGGTGCATGCAGCAGCTGCACCACATGACTGCTTCAGAGCTCCTGGCTTGCAGATTGTAGGAAGAACAAGCAATCATTCAGAGATTAATTACTCTTGCTTTGACCTGCTTGGATCCAGATCACGGTCTTAGGTGGTGGTCCTGGGGTGTGTGAGCAGTGAGCCAGAGTGTGTGGGGGCTGTAGAGAGGGCACCCATATAATAGTTCTGGCAGCTGCAAAAACCCCAGTGATTTGGGACATAGCTCTCTACATTTTGGAAGCAGAGTTCTACCATGGCAAAGAGCTCAAAAGTCAAGTAATTGGCTGCCAATATGAGCAAGCAGAGGTAGCACAAACAGATGATAGAATCCTTTTTTTGAGGACAAAAAGGATCAAGGCATGGAGTGGGAGGAAGACAGCAAAGTCAAAACTCCTGCATTAAAAGCCTCCAAGAAAAATATGAATTGGTTACAGGCCATGGAGGATCTCAAGAAGGATTTTGAAAATTAAGTAAGAGAAGTGGAGGAAAAATTGGGAAGAGAAATGAGAAACATGCAAGAAAATCACTAAAAGAGAGTCAACAGCCTGCTAAAGGAGATCCAAAAATACACCTTAAAAAATAGACTAACTCAAATGGCAGAAGAGGCCCAAAAAGCCAATGAGGAGAAGAATGCTTTAAAAAGTTGAATTTGCCAGATGGAACGGGAATTTCAAAAACTCACTGAAGAGACTAACTCCTTCAAAATAAGATTGGAGCAACTGGAAGCTAATGACTTTATGAGAAATCAAGATACTATAAAACAGATTCAAACAAATGAAAAAGTAGAAGGCAAGGTGAAATATCTCATTGGAAAAACCACTGACCTACAAAATAGATCCAGGAGAGATAATTTAAAAATTATTGGACTACCTGAAAGCCATGATCAAAAAAAGAGTCTATGCATCGTCTTTCAAGAAATTCTCAAGCAAAATTTCCCCTATATTCTAGAACCAGAGAGCAAAATAGAAATCAAAAGAATTCACTGATCACCTCTTGAAGAAGATACCCAAAAGAAAATTCCTAGGAATATCATAACCAAATTCCAGAGTTCCCAGGTCAAGGAGAAAATACTGCAAGCAGTCAGGAAGAAACAATTTGAGTACTGTGGAAACACAATCAGGATAACACAAGACTTAGCAGCTTCTACATTAAGGGTTCTAAGGGCTTGGAATATGATATTCTGGAGGTTAAAGGAGCTAGGACTAAAACTAAGAATCACCTACCCAGCAAAACTGAGTATAATGCTGCAGGGAAAAATATGGTCATTCAATGAAATAGAGGATTTCAAGCATTCTTGATGAAAAAACCAGAGCTGAACAGAAAATTTGACTTTCAAATACAAGAAGCAAGAGAAGCATGAGAAGGTAAAAAGGAAAAAGAAATCATAAGAAACTTATTAAAGTTGAACTTTTTACATTCCTACATAGAAAAATGATAATTGTAACTCATAAGACTTTTCTCAGCATGAGGATAGCTGAAGGGAATATGTGTGTGTGTGTGTGTGTGTGTGTGTATTTTATATAT
>CM053584.1:354643733-354664084 GCA_028627135.1 Pseudochirops cupreus
AAACTATTGTACAATGTGAAAGTATTTGCAGATCCTATACATGACTGCACGCCACCATGAGGGGGGGAGGGGAAGGGAGGGGAGAAAATCTGAAACTCAAGTGATTGTGGAACTGAATCTTGTAAATTAAAAGTAAATAAACAAGTCATTTAAAAGAAGAAAAAAAAGAATAATCAAAAATTAAAAAAAAACAGGAGTACTTGAAATGGAATATTCATCATTTTATAATAACTGTAGTATAGTAACAAGGGCACAGGATATGGAAACAGAAGACCTGCTTTCAAATCTGTACATCATTCTTTGGACCTCAACTCTTTCATCTGAAAAATGGGAGTCTTAGACTGAATGATCTCTGAGCTCCCTTCCCAATCTAAGCAAAAGAAATCTGCATTGTATATCACTGTATGAATTAAGGTGAGTAAGTTAAGCAGGTCCTCCTTTGTATTGAACCCACCCGTTATGAGTAGAAAAAAGATTTTAAAAGACCTCCAGAGCACAGGAGTTCTCAGGATCCCAGTGTGGATAGACTAACAAGTGCTGTGACTTTATAGATCAGAATACTATAGATATCAATTCAAAAAGTTTAAATAAAATTCTGTCAGTCTACAGTAATTCATCCAAGAAATCATTCATTTTGACCAAGTTGAATTTCTAGAAGGGAGATAGAGATGATTTAGCATTAAGAAAATATTCAATGTTAATAAATTCGGGGACTTCATAGGGGTCTAGTTCAATGATTTTTTGACATTTTTTGGTGTTTATACCCCTTTCTCAGGACTAAAGATACACTGGAGCACCCATTCCATCTTGTTGCCAAGGCAAGAAGGCTGGGGAGGGAAGGAAACATGGCAGTGTTTGTGGATAAAATTGGATATTGGAATAAAATTGTTCCTTATAAAATAAACTGTTGGGGCCTAGTGCTGATCTTAAGTGGGGGAATGAGAAGAGAAGAATAAAATCTAGGGGTCTGGGGTTGAACAGAACAAGAAAGGTCATGAGCCATCCATGTGTGAAGGATGGGAATGTGACTGAACTATTTTAAGTGAAACAGGCTTCAAGTGACTTGAGTTAATTTTGAAGATAATTTAATAGGATTTCATAGGGGGGGGGAAAGAAACAATAAAAACATTGCATGTTTAAATTCTTAACTTGTCCATAAAACAGAACTGGAGAACTAATTCTTTTAGATATATAGGCACTGGGGTATGGAGATACATCTTGCCCTACCGAAAAGTGGGAGAGGGATGGGGGAGGATATAGGAGAGAACAGATTGGGGGAGGGGGTATACAGTGGGATTGCTGTTTTGGGGTGGTGGGTAGGGGAAAGACAGGGAGAAAATTTGTAATTCAAAATCTTGTGGAAATGAATGATGCAAACTAAAAATAAATATGAAATGTAATTAAAAAATAAAAACAAAGTAACCAAAAAAAATTCAGCAACTTGCTTCATATGATAAACACAAGGATATATGAGAATAAAATTTATCATGCTCATAATGAATTCAAAAATGCAAAATTTTCAATAATTATTTTAGATGAGGCAATAGTAGAAAGAGATAACAGTTTAAAGAGGCATGCCAGGAAACTACATTATGCTTAAAGGGACAAAGATAATGAAGCAATGCCAATAATTAAACAATGCCAAGATATGCACTGAGTGTCATAACATCTAAGTACTTATGAAAAGGAATATGGCATGCCAAAAAAACCTTAAGTGATTACAATCATTGAAAATTACTTCAGCACCCAGTTTTTTTCAAAGAAGGAAATTATATTTCTGAATAAAATTATAGAAAAAAACTGAATTTGATAGATTTATGGCTGTGTTGAATTTCTTTTTAAAGAGTAATTTTTAACTTTTTTAAATTTTTAAATGGTACACTAAGTTTGTTCGGCATTAATGTCATGTTTTCAGAATTAATAATGTGCTGAAATGAATAGAAGAAGGAAAAGAAAGAAGAAGAAAGGAAGGAAAAGAAGGAAAGAAAGAAGGAAGAAAGGTATTTATTAAGTATCTACTTGTGCTAAGCACTTTAAACTGATGTCTCATTTGATGTTCACCTGGGAGGTGAAGTAGGTGTTATAATAATAATATTTGATAACTTAATTACTTTAATTTAATAATGTTATATATAATAATGATTCCCATTTTACAAATGTTATATACTGAGGTAGATGCTATTAATTTCCACTAATGAAATCATGTCTATTTCTGATTTTGAACTATTTGACAATGCAAAGGACCTTTATGGTGAACATTTTCTTTTATGAGTCTTCAGTAGCTGTGGCCAAAGAGGAGTCAAGGCCAGCAGTCCTTGTAGAGGCAGTTGATAGTTGCATCTCCACAAATAATTGGCCCTCTGCACAATGGTGATGGGGATTGGATTGATAGAAAAGTTAGTGGTCTGAGGTGGCAGTTTTATTCCCAGGGCTCTTGGGCTTATTTGCCCATAGGTAGTAGGTAGTCAGCAATTGGTGTTGTTGGTACTAGGAATGGAATGCCCTTTCTCTGTGATGGTTGTCCTCTTTGATGACAGTTGTGAGAAAAGTCAGAACAACTACCAGTGGTCTGAAAGGAACTGCAATTCCCAAGACTTTTAGATTTGGGTTCCTGGGTTGTCTTCTCCAAGGTCCAAGGAGAAGTGGTGATAGTGGTTTAACCTAACTGGAACATACGTGCCACCTCCTATCTCTCCCTCAAGATGTGTTTCAGGTTCAGTTAGACTGACTTATCTTTCATGTTAGTGTTTGTTGGTTGGCAGTGCTGGCTGTGGTGCTGAGGATTATGAGACTCTTCTCCACATTAGATAAAATAATAAATGAATCATTTACAGACTATAACACAGTAAAAATTGTAATCAATAAGGGGCATGTGAACAAAAATTCAAACCAAAAATGAAGACAAAATAACAATATCTTAAACAATTAATAGATAGAAGAAACGACAGAAGCAATAAATAATTATAATAGAAAGAAAAAATTGTATATCTGAACACATGTTAGCAAAAGAGAAAAAAGAGAAAACTGAAGTACTTAGCATGCAATTTTTAAAATAAAAAACTATGGATTCCAAAATAATTTAAGCACAAAAGAAGAAATTTTATAAATCAAAGACGAAGTCAAAGGAGAAAGCATAAGCACTATTAAGTTGATAAATGAGAGTTGCTTTTTTTTAAAAAAAAGAGGAAAATCAATAAACTGTTAGCTAATTTTATTGTATGAGCTAGATACCAAAGAAAAAAAGAGAGAGAAGAAAAGCAAATTATTGAGATAGAACCCAAGAAGGGAAAGTTTGCAATGAGTGGAAAGATATGAGAAAACTATCAGCAACTATTATGCAAAATTATGTGCCAACAAAACTGAAAACTTATATGAAATGGATGAATATCTACAAATACTTAAATTAACAAATGAGGGACTATAGAATCTCAACAATCCAATCTTAGAGAGAGAAATTGAACAAACGACAAAGAAACTCACAAAAGAAAAAATTTATGTACAAATACAATCTATCAAACATTTAAAAAACAAACTACATTCCACTGAAACTATTCTCAAAAATATAGAAGAAAGTACCTATACACATACTCTTTGTGAACTTGATGCCCAAACTCAAGAAAATGAATAAAAGAATAATAAATCAATATTGATCATGAATATCCACACACATGTATGCGTTTATACATACGTATGTTACATTACCGTGGGCACTATTTCTCCAAATCCCACTTACTTTGTTGGGTTGGATTCCAAGAGAGAGGGTGACTACTAGTCTCAGGATTTTAGGGATGAACTTGAGTGGCTAAGCTTCATGTACTGATATTCATGATCACACACAAGTGTGTTTTCCACTAACAAGAGACGTAATTAACTATTAACACTATTTCACAAGATGGTATAGCATGAGCAGTACTTATGAAAATATTCCTCTAAAAGTCTGAGACATATTCTCCCATAAACACATACAGGTTCCAGAGTAGAGTGGTCACAAACTTGATGTACCAAGGTGGGGAGCACATGGAGAAAATAACTGCAAGATAGTTCCTAGATATCTGAAATCCTCTTGTCTTTTCAAAGAGTCTTCATGAAGTTCTCCTTAGGTATACTTCTCTATTCATCTCTGAAAATAAATGCTTTCATAGAGGCCAGAGTCAGGCTTCTCTCCACAAGGGATCGTACCTCCCTAAAGCTGCCCTTCCTCAGGTGACTATCACTTCTAGCTAGATTTGTTGTCTTCCTACTGGCCCACTCTCTCTTATAACATTGTCAGTGGAAGAAAAGAGAGAAAGTCAGTTTGATTGGATTATAGAATTGTGAAGGGGAACAAAATGTAATAAAAAAAATATGTTATGGTCTAATTATGACTAAGTTTAAAATTCAAACAGAGAATTTTATATTTTATCCTAGACATAATAGGGACACATTAGTGTTTACTGAATAGGGAAGTGACTAACACAGTCAAAACCTCATTTAAAATATAATCACTTTGGCCACAATGTAGATGAATTGGAGTAAGGAGAGATGAGGACAGGTGTCAAATTAGGAAGCCATTGCAATACTGAGTAAGAGGTAATGAGGACTCATACCAACATAGGGACTATGTAGTGGTTTATGCATTCACTTGGGGGCAATATTAAGTCAGTTTTTATTTTTACTTTCACTCTTACTAACAACTTGGTAAACCTCAATTTTTTAGTTTTTTTAAACTTATTTATTTTTAATTTTCCACATTCATTTCCACAAGATTTTGAGTTACATGTTTTCTCCCCATCTTTCCCCTACCCCCACCCCAAAATAGCAAGTCTATTGAATACCCCTTACCCCAATCTGTTCTCTTTTATGTCCTCCCTCAACCCCTCCCCCAACATTCTAGTAGGGCAAGATGGATTTCTATACCCCATTACCTGTATATCTTATTTCTCAGTTGCATGTGAAAAGCAATTTTTTTAAATATTTGTTTTTAAATCTTTGAGTTCCAGAATTTTTTCCCTTCTTCCCTCCTCGCCCACCTCCATTGGGAAAATAAGCAATTCACAATAGGTTGTACACGTTTAGTTATGCAAAACATTTCCATAATAGTTGTATTGTGAAAGTCTAACCACAATTGCCTCCATCCTATCCTGCCCCCCACTTATTCTATTTTTGCCTTTGACACTGTCCCTTTTCAAGTATTTGCTTCAAACTACCCTCTCCCCCAATCTCCCTCCCTTCTATCATCCTCTGGTTCTAGAATATCAGGGCAATGTTGCTTGATAATTTCTGGAAAGATGGTGTCTAGACTCTTTTTTTGATCATGGCTTTTAGGTAGTCCAACAATTTTTAAATTATCTCTCCTAGATCTATTTTCCAGGTCAGTGGTTTTTCCAATGAGATATTTCACATTGCCTTCCATTTTTTCATTTGTTTGGATCTGTTTTATAGTATCTTGATTTCTCTTAAAGTCATTAGCTTCCATTTGTTCCAATCTAATTCTGAAGGAATTATTCTCTTCAGTGAGTTTTTTAAATTCTTTTTCCATCTGGGCAATTTGTCTTTTTAAGGCATTCTTCTCCTAACTGGCTTTTTGGGCCTCTTTTGCCATTTAGATTAGTCTATTTTTTAAGGTGTTATTTTCTTCAGTATTTTTACGGTCTCCTTTGGCAGGCTGTTGACTTGCTTTTCATGATTTTCTTGCATCATTCTCATTTCTCTTCCCAATTTTTCCTCCACTTCTCTGACTTGATTTTCAAAATCCTTCTTGAGCTCCTCTATGGCCTGTAACTAGTTCATATTTTTCTTGGAAGCTTTTGATACAGGAGTTCTAACTTTGTTGTTTTCCTCCTGTTCCGTGCTTTGATTCTTTTTTGTCCCCACAAAAGGATTCTATAGTCTGTTTGTGCTTCTTCTACTTGCTCATATTGCCAGCCAATTACTTGACTTTTGAGCTCTTTGCCATGGCAGAACTCTGCTTCCAGATTGCAGGGAGCTATGTTCCAAATCACTGGGGTTTTTGCAACTGCCAGAGCTATTAGGAGGGCACCCTCTCTGCAGTCCCACAAGCTCTAGGACACTGGCCATACATCCTAGGACCACCACCCAAGACAGTGATCCAGAACCAATCAGGTTAAAGCAAGAGTGATTGCCCTCTGAATGGTCACTTGGTCCCCCTACAATCTGCAGGCCAGTAACTCTGGAGGCAGCCATGCAGCCTGCTGCAGAGCATCCACCACTTCTTGCCCCAGGGGCAGCGGCTGGGACATGCTCTTCTCAACCCAGTTCCAACAGAGTTCCCAATTGAGAAATGAAGGGAAGGGAAATGAATAGAGGAAAAAGTTCTGACCTAGCCATCCCAGTAGGCAGAACCAGGTTTTCTTCTCTGACCTTCTCTGGTTGAGAGGAACAGAAATGAAGACACAGAAAAACAGCCACTAGAGTGACACCTAGGATTTCAAATATATTGAGTTTGAGATGTCTCTAGGACATTTAATTGGAAATTTTCAGTTAACAATCAGTAACGTGGGGCTGAAACTAAAGGGAGACACTGGCGTGGTACATAAAGATCTGGGAGTCATATTCATCAAAACAATAGTTAATCCCATACAAATGATGGTATTATTAAGATACAGAATGTAGAAAACAAGAGTACCTAGTTACTTTACTTTGTTTTGCTTAGACCATTAAAATGTTGATAACCATTCATCAATTAGCAGAAGCTAGGTTAGTACCTTAGAAAATACCCACAGTTAGAAGTGATAAATGGATAATGATCCAGGAAAAGTACAGACATGTCAGAGGAAAACCTGGAGAGAGTAGTATAAATTTATAACTAGGCAATGAATAGAGGAGAAAATTTGTTAAATGGTTCATATCCTTTGACCCAGATATCCTACTACTGGGTTTATACACCAATGACGACAAGACAAGACCCATATGCACAAAATATTCACAACAGCCTTATTTGTAATAGCAAAAAGCTGGAAGCAAAATATGTGCCTAACAATTGGGAAATGGCTGAACAAATTGTGGTATGTGAATGTAATGTAATATTACTGTTCCATACAGAGCAACCAATGAGAAGATTTTTTTTAAATGAAGACTTGCATAAATTGATATGGAGTGAAAAAAGCAAAGCCAAATTAATAATTGACACAATGACTGTAGCGGTGTAAATAAAAACAGCACTGAATGGTGACAAATATCTAATCAAAGACAATAAATAATGCTTGTGCCAAATAATTAAAGTTAAAACATCTACGCCTTCTTTTTTTGTTAAAAACGATCAATGACAAAAGTGGAAAGCAGAGTATACTATCAGTCATAACCACCCCACTAGCTGGTTTTGGGAAATCCTTGCAGAGTATATATTTCATGGGGAAATTATTTTAGAGTTTATTGAATAGCATCTGTTGTGTCAAAACAAACTTTCAAAAAAAATTTTAATAAAACAGTTGCTTGGGAACTCATCATTTAATCTTGCAATATGACCTAGATGATTTAGGTTCTGCTGACTTTGAAGGCCCTGGCCCTACAGTAAAGTAGAACAATAATTCAGTAATTTCAGGCAGTGTTGATGGCCAGTTTGGGTTCGATTCAATTCAATAAATAAATCTTTGTTGAATTGAACTGTGTTGCATAATGCTGACACCAAATATGTTTTGGTTGTTTTGATTTTTTTTTGACTGAGTAGACTCTATTGACCATGTACAGCATTCAGATTCCTAGAGAACCACACAATCCTTCCTCCACCTTGCTCATTCAGCATATGCATGACCAATCAGAGTGGGGCATGGGATCAGAGGATCACAGATTTTGAGCTGGAAGGTACCTCAGACCTCAGGTCCAACATCTAACAGAAGGAAAAACTAACACTGCTAGAGGTTCAATGATTTGGCCAGTATCACATGGCAAGTCAATGTTGGAGGCAGAAATGGAAGTCAGATCCAGCACTCTATCCACTATGCTACTTAGCTAGCAACAAGAAGTCCCAAGAATAGTTGAACACTGCTCTCTCCCAATTGAATGCTTTTCCTAACTTATAGGGTTATCATGAAGATCAACTGAGATAATATATGTAAAGCATTTTACAAATCTTACATAAATGTGGACTATGGTGGTGGTGGTGGTGATGGTGGTGATGACATTGACAACCACCTTTGAGGATAAAAGTATTCTCCATAAACATCCCTTTTGATATTCTGAAAGGAAGGGGGCTGAAGAGACCAGAGAACACATAACTGAGTGATTTTCAGCTTTGATGAGCCTGAACTGAAACACTCTGAAAATCACATGGAATAATTTCCACATTTCTGCCAATACTGCTCCTTTTCTCCCAACTTTTAAACTGCAGAGTCATCTTTAACTCATTTCTCTCCATCCCTAAAATAACTGATTAGTCACTAATTACTTATTGGTAATCCTTCTAAATATTTTTTTAAATCTATTCCCTTATTTTGAGTGCCCATGTCTTAGACCAAGGTAAATTCACCTCATTCCTTAATTACAATAATCTCTAGTTTCTGCCTCTGGAATCTGCCACACTCATTACTGCAAAGTTTATCTTCGTGAAACAATACTTTTATTATTTCACTCATCTGCTCAAAAATCTTTAATAACTCATTATTTGTCACATCAAGTCCAAACTCCACTGCCTAGCTTTCCAGATTCTCTAGAATCTGGGCCCTCTTTATCCCTACAACCTTATCTCTCATTTTCCCGGAAGCACCTTCCCCACCTATCAGGCAGATATCTTCACTACCCTACAGAATGCCTACCTTAGCCCTTTATTCAATCACTTAGCTTAACTCCCTCCAAAAGTAGGCTATGCCTCTCCTAGTTTATAGACTCCTTGAAGAGAGATATCATGTCCTTTTTTCAGTTTTATAAATGTTATCAATAGTAACACCAAATTTAATTTGCTTTTTGATGTAAAGAGGGGTGCTAACAAACTCTTGTTCCCCACAATAACAAAAACACACTTTAACTAAACCTTCCATATAGCAAATATAGGTCTCTTAAGTATCCAAAGCCATTAGTTTAATTACGAATCACTAAACTAATTTCTGGATTGCCACTTGCTTAAAGGAACTAAGATGTTTAAATTATTTCTTCAGCAAAAACACTAAAGTTGTTCTAGTTATAAAAGAGCAGTCAGTATGTATAACTATACACTTCAGATAGTCACAAAAATGTGAGTAAGAGAAGTTTTATCAAAAAACATTTATTACAGTTAGCTTTCAACATTCCTTGGTGATCCATATCTAAAAATATTTCCATACGCTAATGCATTGTTGGTGGAGTTATAAACTGATCCAACCGCTCTGGAGAGCAATTTGGGACTTTGTCTAAAGGGCTATAAAATTATGCATACCCTCTCAGAGACAAGGTACACAGGATGGGAAGCAGCAACACCCACCTCAAACTTCCATGCAGTTTCCTAGATCTAAGAATATAAACACTGAGCATACTCTATGAGGATGGCTTTCAGTACAATCATATGACCCAGAAGGATCCATTGCTTATACTCCTCCTGAGTTCAGAGAGGGAAATCAGGCTAATTTTATGCTTCTTAGAATACTTTCCAATATACCATGTTAAAACAAAGCTCAGGATATAAAATTGTATTCTTCTGTCCCTCGTCTACCATGTTGTGAATTAAAGGTCTTTGGCATTCCTAACAACATTGCTGATCTTGAGACCACTTCCGTTTCCTTATTCTGCTCTAAGTGCATACAATAATGTCTTTCAGTTCCACTGTTCCCATTCTTGTAGTAATTCCTTTTCCTGGTTTCCATGCTCCAACCTTCAAATTCATTCCCAGGCTCATTCTTTGTTAAGTGTTCTAATTGGATCAGATGTTTTCTTTCCTGCAAACTGGACTGGAACTAAGGGATGTCACCTACAGAACCCCAGAACAAAGGTAAGGTATAAAAAAAACAACCCCTCCCATTCCCCACAGCCTCAATCCCATCTCTCATGTTTTCCCATCGACCTCCAATAAGCAAACTTCATAAAGTCACTGCCTGAGGTCAATGGTTACCAATAGTTAATATCCCTAGAGATTCCAATTGCCTCCTTTCCACTCCTCCCCTCCCCCACCTCATGTTATGGATAATGAAAGGATGTGGTAAATCTTACTTGAAAGGACACCAATAGCACCACTACCAAGGCTGTTTTCTAAGACAAGACCTATGGATGTTCTACACACACACACACACACACACACACACACACACACACACACACACACACACACACATTCCTCTCTTCTTTATCACCTCCCTTTTTCCCTCACCCAACCCCCATCTACCACTGAGAAAGCTGGCACCAATTGCAGAAAGTTTCTCATGGCCATCTCTGGGAAGTAGAGGAAAAGGTGCCGACAAAGAGGCCCTATCTACAGCTCCCTTTTCACAAGAAGCATGTATCCAATTAAAGGATTTTAATTAAAATGCTTTCTGTAGCATCCTGTTTCTACTCACTGCTATAAATTAAATTTGACATACTCTGATTTAACAGGTGGGTGAGATTACTCTGAAAGCTGCCAGATGGAGGGAAATAGAAGCAGGGCTGGAAGGAGGTGTGTGCGCCTACAAAATCAACTTCCAATTGTTAAATTTAAAGTAAAGGGGGGGGGGGAAAGAAAGGAGAGAGAGAGAGAAGGGAAGAAGGAAGGAAGGAGGGAGAGAGGGAGGGAAAGAGAGAGGAAAGGAAGGAGGGAAGGAAGGAAGGAAGGAAGAAAGGAAGGAAGGAAAAAAAGGAAGGAAGAAAGAAGGAAGGAAGGAAGGAAGGAAGGAAGGAAGGAAGGAAGGAAGGAAGGAAGGAAGGAAAAAATCTTCAAAGTTAGAGTACAATGAAATTTCTCTAAAATATAGCCTACCTCTGTCCCATTCTATATTCCCAAAGCAAACATTTATCTTCTGAAATGTCAACTAAAGGCCAGAAAACTCTGTAATCTCCTATGATATTTCTCCCCAGAGAACATTTTAAAAGTTCAGTGCTCCCTTAGGATGGTAGTGGAAGGGAGGTGGTAGTGTTACATTGGAGGTCAGAGCTGGTTAATTGCGTTTGCTTAGTCGAATGCTAGATTACCCACAAGGAAGCATTTGTATGGGTAGCAGGACAATGACCAGCTCCAAGTAATGAGATCCTTTAATGTTCCCATTACATACATGCATACATTGTGAATGACTTTGGGGGAAGCTGTAATTCCTCTGAGCTACAAAGATATCACTCACATCAGTCAAATTCATATATTCATTATCCCCTGACTAAAGTATTGGTCAAGTTCATATTGGTCTAATCAGACACAGTAAAACACATTGTACATTGACCTCAACATTGTGATGTCATTTTGGTCTTCTTTGAGTATGGAGGGTGACAAGTTTTCCATCTCCTTATTTCACAGTTTTCCCCTTTGCTTAGAATGCCCTTTCTCCTCCTCTCTGTATATTGGAACCTAAAGCAAGACCCAGCTGAAGGGTTTTCTCATCCAAGTTCCCCTGCATCACTCCTGCCCACAATGATCTCTCTCCCCTTTGAATTTCTATAGTACTCACTATCTGAACTGAATTCACACTGAGTCATGTATTATACTTGGACATTTCTTGTACTATCACATTGAACTCACTCTCTCATTTGTGCCTAACTTTGTACATGTCGATGCCATATTTCTCCAACTAGATTGCAAACTCCTTGAGGGCATGGATTGTGTCATATGTTTTTATATGCCCCCATGATGCCAAGCATATCGCTTGCAGATAGTAGCATCAGAGTAGAAATCATCTATTAACCCAGTTCAGTGGTGAAGGACACGGTATCAACAATAGTTCTTGTATTCAGATATATCCTTTGTCCCCTTCATACTTTTTATACACACACACACACACACACACACACACACACACACACACACACACACATGCAGTCTGGTAACAAGAACCTATATACAATGAGAAAGGCAGAATGGAATCAGAGACCTGGAGAAGATCCAGAAACAAGAAGCAAAAATGATCAAGGGATTCCTGTATGGGATCTGACTACCAAAGATTAGTCCTTGTCAGCCCAGAAGAATCAAGGCTGAAAGGCAGTATGATCAAAGTCTACAAAATCATGAAGCTTATGCCTAGTATGAAGAATAATTCTGGCCTATATTTCATGCAGTGCCTTACAGTTACATGTTACAAGAAGGGCATGGTGTAGAAATAGCAAAATGTGGCAGAATGGAGTCAGGAGATGAGTTTGTATCCTAATTCCACCACTTAAGAACTGTTGTGGAATCATATAGGAAACTTACTGAAGCTCTTTGACTCAGGTTCCATATATGTAAATAGAAGATAATAATACTTATAACTTAAACACTTCTTATTGGGGCAGGGGAGATGATGGAAAGAGGAAAGCGGTACAAATCTGCCCTACCCAACCCCACCAGCCTCCCCACTCTAAACTTCAACGAGGAGCACCAACTAAGTGAGAAGCACCCCGCCTGAGTTCTGAGGTGGGGAGGAGGGAGTAGCATTCAGTTACCCTAACTTGATTGAGAGAGAAGGCCAGGGCCGTTGGTTGAAGCAGGTAAGTAAGGAGGGGACTTTTTGGTATACAGGAAAGGACTGTGGGCTCTAACTTCAAAAAGAACTCAAAATTTAACTAGGCATATGGACTTCTCATTGTAAGATCTATATCATTTCTCGGGGAGGAGAGTCAATAAAAATGAAAGCCTGGGTGGGGGCACAGCAATAGTAGCCCAGTGGGGAGCAGCAGATGGGACTGCAGCAAGGCAAGGGTAGTACATTTGAGAAAGAGACATGACCAAGAATTGATGTTTGCTGAATGAGATGGGAGGGGGGTAGAGGTACAAAGGAACCAATAAGATTGAAGTCAGCACTCTCTCACCACCACCCCACTACCCCACTACCCCACTGCATAGGGAAAAGCGTACTGGGAAGATGTCCAGGAGGCACCAGGGGAAGAAAATAGTCCAATTTGGGCTGCATCATAATGTGAATTAAGAAAGGGAATATGAATGGGAATGTTATGACATGTGGTTGAAAAGATAGGTTTCTACCAGACTGTGAGTTATAGTGGAATTTAGATTTCACTAAAAAAAGGCCATAGGAAGCCACCAATGGTTTTGGACCAAAGTAACATGATCAAATCTATGTGTTAGAGAATACTGTGAAAATAGTATATAAGTCAGGTTGAAGGTGGGAATACAGTGAAGATGGGGCAGATTATAAGATTACTGCAATATGCCAGTGGGTCATAATCAGAGCCTATACTGTTGCGGTAGCAGTGAGAATGGAAAGTAGGAAACTTTAAGAAATGTTGCAATATAAAGTAAATCCATATAAATCATCAGCATTCCTATATGTCACAAACAAAATTCTATAAGAAGAAATAGTTTCTAAAAAAATACCCCATTTAAAATAACTCTAGAAAGTATAGAAGACTTGGGAGTACATCTACCAAAAGAAACTCATGAAATATATAAACAAAATTTTTAAAAATCTTATTATACAAATAAAATCAGATTTAAGTAATTGGAGAAATATTAATTGTTCATGGGTAGGCAGGGCCAATATAATAAAAATGACAATTTTACCCAAACTGATTTATATATCCAATGCCATCCCAATTAAATTACCAGAATTTTTTTTTACTAAATTAGAAAAAATAACATCAGAATTCATTTGGAAAAAAAAAAATCAAGACTATCAAAGTAAATAATGGGGGGGAGTAAAGGAAAGTGGTTTAGCAGTATCCGTTCTTAAACTGTATTATAAGGCAATAATTATCAAAACTATCTGATACTAAGATATAGAAAGGTAGATCAATGGAATAGAGTAGACAAATAATCTATGGTAGCAAATAAACATAAACATAATAATCTTGTATTTGACAAGTGTAAAGACTTATGATTAAGATATACGAATTCACTATTTGGTTAAAAAAATTGTTGAGAAAACTGGAAAGCAATATGACAAAACTGGGTATAGCCAAATATCTTATACCATTTACCAAGATAAGGTCAAAATGGATGCAGGACCTAGATATAAAGAGAGATTTTACAAGAAAATTAGAAGAACTTGAATATATTATTTATTAGACTTATGGATAGGCAAACAATTTATGAATTAACAAGAGATAGTGACCAAAGTTTGGTGTAAAATGGATCATTTAGATCACATTAAATTAAAAGGGGTTTGTACAAATAAAGCAAATGTAGTGAAGATCAGACAGAAAGCAGAAAATTGGAGAAAAAATTTTATAGACAGTTTGTCAGTAAAGGTCTCATATCTAAAATATATAAAGAACTTTCTCAAAGCTATAGGAATATTAGTCTTTCCTCAATTGATATATAAGTACACAATTTTCTGAGGGGGAAATCAAAACAATTTATAGTCATATAAAAATGCTGTAAATCATTATTGATTAGAGAAATACACAATAAAACAGCCTTGAGATATCATTTTACACCTACCAGATTGATTAAAATGATTGAAGAAAAAGTGACAAATTTTGGAGGGGATGTGGAAAAATTGGGACACTAATTTCTTGTTGGTAGAATTGTGAACTGATCCAACCATTTTGGAGAGCAATCTGGAATTGCACCCAAAAAGTTATAAAACTATTGACCCAGGAATACCTCTAGTTCGTCTATTTCCAAAGACAGTTAGGAAAAAAGAAAAAGGGCCTATGTGGTCTAATATGTTTCTAGCAGCAATCTTTGTGGTGACAAAGAACTAGAAATTGCAGGGGCACCCATCATTTGGAGAATGGCTGAACAAGCTGTGGTTTATGATTGTGATAGAATACTACTGTGCTATAAAAAATTATGAACTCGATGATTTTAGAAAAATATGGTAAGACTTACACTAACCATCCATAGGGTGGACAGGAGGAAAGGAAAAAAAAAGAAATTTATATAATTTTGTTGTATATTTGAAAGGAATAACAAGTTTACATAGTAGCTTTACAGCTTCATATGTAATCATATGCCATCATCTTTTTAATTGTACTATGTTATGGAACTACTTGTTTAATTCCATAAATTAAAAATAAAATTAAAAAAAAGAAATGTTGCAATTGTAGAATGAACAAAGCATGGTAATTGACTTAATAGAAGATGTAAGAGAACGGTCCAAAATAACCGATCAATCCCAAGGTTATGAACATGGGAAATTGGGTATCACAGACAAAAAGAGAGAAGGCAGAGGTATGATCAGGATTGGGGCTGAGCCTTGAATTCCCGGGAAGAGAAATTGTGAAGGATTTGAGATGGACTGGACCCTGTGAACTTCAGTATGGAGCAGGACCTGTACGGAGAGCTGGACAAGGACTGGGAGCTGTCTGCCATTAAACCCAGGTGACAGTTTGGTGAATCCAGGTAGAATCTGGGACCATGGATGGGGCTCCAGGGAATCTGAGAACTGGCCCCAAGTCAAGACGAAAAGACCTCTCCGTGGGTACTGACTAATGATGAAACTGTAGTTTACTAGTGACCTAGTGGTGGAGGATCTATGAATTTTCTAATCATTGTACGTAGTGATTAATGATACTTAGCAATTGATTACTGAATAAGTGACTGATTGAGTTAAGTTAGTGTGCTCCATGTGTGGAAGATTTTGACTATTGTATTTTTAGATGATTGTTCTTTGTTCAAAACTTTGTGGCCATTATGGTGGAAACTATGTGGCCATTTTAATGACAAGCTGTTGTGAACACTATATTGTGATTTTTCTGTGATAAGTTGTAATATTGTGAATGCTGTACCTTGATTTTCTGTGAATGTTTGCTTTGATTTGTAATGGAATAGAGTGTTCACTATTCTGTGTAATCAGAAACTTAAAAGCTGTCCACAGTAGCATTCTTCTGGAAAGCTGCTTGTGCATGGCATTATACCTGGGCAAATCATTCAATCTCACTGGGCCTCAGTTTCCCCATCTATAAAATGAAAGATTTGGACTAAATGAGGGGTTATGTGCGTGTGTGTGTGTGTGTGTGTGTGTGTGTGTGTGTGTGTGTGTCACAGACCCCTTTGAGTGGTCTGGTGAAGCTTATGGATCTCTTATCAGAATAATGCTTCTAAATGCACAAAATAAAATACAGAAAATTACAAAGGAAACCAATTACATTGAAATACACTTTTCAATTTTTTTTTTAATTTCACAGATCTCAGGCTAAGAAGCCCCTGGTCCCTCCCTTCCAGTTCTAAGCTAATCATCCTCTAAAGATCCCTTCTACTTCTAAAGCTATGATTCTGTGATTCTGGTTAAAATAATGAAAAGATATTTACGAGTAGGGATCATTTCATTCTTGGACACATCATTGTATGTCAGTCATTGACTTAAGCACTGGAGATATAAGGAAAAAACAGGCAGCCTCCTGTTCCCTAGGAACCTAAATTCTAATGGGGGTAAAACATAAATATGAAGATAAAGAATAGGCAAATACATGATCCAAGTAGAGTGGATGAAAGGAGAATTTAGAGGCAAAGAGACTTCTGAGAAAAAAATCTTCTGAAGAAACTGAAGCTTGAGATGAGAAAAAGTCTACCACATAGTATGTAATTTATAAAAAAAAAATCTTTGTTGATTTATCAATTGATATGACTGCAAGAAAATTTTAGAAATGACACCTTGATAGTAGCAGAAGTAGATGTAATTAGAGGCTGTCTGGTAATTGATGGTATATCTTTGTGACAGATGATGTATGCTACAGGGCTCATGGGACAGAGCAGATAGGGAAGCTGGAATTAAGAGATCACAGCCCAGCACTTTCTAGCTGGATAACTATTCTCCACCTGTGAGATGTAGATGATACTCATGCAGTTGGCCTCACAGGGTAGTAGCAAGGCAAGAGCTTTGTCAGCATGAATGTAAGTGGGAGCTGTTGTTATGACTTTTATGTAAAAAAAACCTCCACAAATCATAGGCAAGGATAATCTTGGCTCTCCCAACTGACCCCAAAATGGCTCTTGGGAAAGTCTTAGTGGAGAGCACTGGCTTGGGCAGTGGGATCTGGCAAGGGGTAGATGCCATGGAATCCGTAGAGTGAGTTTTTGTAAGTAAATTAGCAGGCTACATATAAAAGGAAGTTGTCAAAAATAGTATAAATGAATGAACAAATTAATCGACAAATAATTAATTAGTGTCAAGACACAAACCCAACAAATAGATTCTGCTCTGAATGTGCTTATGGCAGCGTTGTATGGCTTAGAGCTGAAAACACTTACAGACCCAGCTGTAGGGTTATAGAACCATGAGGCACACCGTGCAGAACATGAGTGTAATGCTTGGGATGGAAAACTTATATTAAAACAAAAAAGAATACAACTAGAATTCAGTCCATGTGCTTAGGAAAGAGTTGGAGCTTCTTGCAATTTTTCAGCCCCGTTTTGGGCAGTCAGGTATATATCGCACAGGGATTTTTTAGGGAACTGAAAGGCATTGTCCAGTTAATTATGTTTGACATTCTAGAAGGAAACCAGGAGCCAAGATAATGGTGCATTAAATGATACTCTGTGGTCTTCAAAGATCTGGGTCCCAGGGTCCTGGGGATATTTTGAATGACACCATCACCCAACTTATTTTGGATAGGGGTCTGAGGCAAGACTCCCACTGTGGTTCTTGTGGATGGAGGAACAGAATATTTCATTGATTGCATTGGGTCATGTGTGTGTGTGTGTGTGTGTATGTGTGTATGTGTGTGTGTGTGTGTGTGTGTGTGTGTGTGTGTGTAGCTCCTAACATCCCTACCAGAGACTCTTGTAGGGGATATTGATGGCAATCATTTGACCTTGGTTCTGAAGCAACTTAAAAGCAGAGCTGAAACAATCAGAATGATGATGGAAACCACAACTCCTGCTTTGTAAAAGGATTCTAAAAGTATCTCTCTAAATAAGGTGGCTCCAACCCAATATGTAGGATTCAAAAGATAAAGTAGGGGGTGATGCTTTGCTATAAAGATCACAGAATCATGGACATCAGAGATCATGTGTTCCAAAGTCTTTTCACCTTTTTTGAGCCATGAGCCCCTCCTGACAATCTGATGATACCGATGGACCCTTCCTTAGAAAAACATACTTAAAGGCATAAAAATAAGTACATAGGATTACAAGGGAACCCGTCATATTGAAATAGATATAATCAAAATATTTTGAAAACAAATTCACAGATGTCAGGTTAAGAACCTCTGATCTAATCCAACACCCTAATTTTAAAAACAAGAGACTGAGGTTCAAGGAGGTTATCCTCAGAGAGGATAAGTATTAACTATAAGAGGTGCAAATTAAGCCAGCATTCTTTCCACCAAATAGATTGCCAATGATAGAATTCATTTAATTATCCATCCATTCTGACCCACTTAAAACATGATAGGATTGACAATTTGCATTCATTTGAGGGGAGTGGTTATTTGATGCACTCAGGGAAATACTCTGGATATCCCAAATGAATAGGAGCAGATAGGTGGCTTATCGGATGGAGTGCTGGGTCTGAAGTCAGGAAGACTTAGTTCAAATCTGGCCTCAGACGCTTCCTAGCTGTGTGGCTGTTGGCAAGTCATTTAACCTTGTTTGCCTCAATTTGCTCATCTGTAAAATGAGATGGAAAAGAAAACGGCAAACCATTCCAGTATAACCCCAAATGAGGTCACAAAGAATGGGAAATGTCTGAATATATTCATTTTGGAGTATCAAACATATTAATGTTTGAATCAAACATATTAAAAAGCTTATAGTTTTGATTGCAGTCCAAATGGATTCACAAGCTTTGAGTGAAATTAAAACTATCCCATCCTCAATCATCATATTATACATATATTATACACTGAGTTTCTGTAGGAGCTAGGAACCCTGTTACTCACATTTGGGGAAACTTAGACAAGAGTCATACCTAATCTTAGTTTTGGAGGTTCCTCAAGTTAAACTTGGAGGTAGAGGAATGAATCACAGAGAGAAATTGGTGCTTTGAAGTCCCACCCCAGAATTGGACCAGGTCCATGTGGGCTCAGGGTCATTGGGGGGAAAGGAGGAAGAATCATTTATGTGCATGTAAATAGATGAACATACAACATATAAAATGTAAACCCGAGGTAATTTAGGAGAGCACTGAATAATTGGTGGAGGAGGGGAAACCTGATGTAAGTGGTGACACCTAATGTAGACTTAGAAGAGAGGTGGGGATTATAAAACAAGGGAGAGAATTCCAGACATGGGACACAGCTAGTATACAAAGACACAGTGGTGGAAGATGTAACGTCCCATACAAAAAACAGGGGAGGTCTGTTTGACTGGACTTTCAAGTGCATGAGCAAGAGTACTATGGAATCTGTCTAGAAAGATATGCTGGGGAAAATATCATAAAGGGCTTTAAAAGACAAATTAAAAAGTTTGTATTTTACCCTAGAGGCAACAAGGGGCCACTGAAGATTCAAGAGCAGCGGGGTGACCTACGATCATACCTGTGCTTTAAGGATATTAATTTGGTATTTTTGTAAAAGATGAATTGAAGAGGAGAGAGATTGGAAGTGGGGAGATCAATGAGGAAGCTACCATAATGGTCTGACTGAGAAGGAAGGAGGACCTGAACTAGGTTGGCAAGCACGTAAGGGGAGAAATATGATGAAGTCGTAGGTGGAGACACCATACAGATTGACAACTAATTGAAAATTAGTCAGAAGTGTAAAGAGTCCAAGCTAACTACAAGGTTGTGAAGCTGGGATCCTGGAAAAATGATGGTGCCCTTAATAGAAGGGGAGAAGTTACAAGAAGGGCTGGATTTAGAGGGAAAGATGAGTTCCAGTGTAGATGTGTTGAGTTTGGGATGTATATGGAACATCAAGGCAGAGATTTCCAGCAGGCAGCTGGGGATGTGAAACTGAAATACAGGAGAGGGGCAGGTTTAGGTGTATAGATTTTACAGTCAAGAGCAGAAAGCAGGTAAGATCACGAAGAAAGTATAGAGAGAGAAGAAAAGAGAGAAGGGATGAGGACAAAGCCTGAGGTTATACCCATGAACAAAAGATAAAGCAAAAATAGAATATGATAAGAAGGCATGGATGGGCAGTGATACAGTGGAAAGGTTCAATAGAAAATGGCATTAATTAATTAATTAATTAATTATAGATTTTATTGTTTTCTATATTATTTATTATTAATAAATTCCTAGAAGCCAGGCACTATAGTAAGCATTGAGAAAAAGAGAAAAATATGAAATTAGTCCCCTTGCACATCAGTGAAATTACAGAAGCATAACAACCAGTGTCTCTGATAAAGGCCTCATTTCTAAAATATACAGGGAATTAAGTAAAATTTATAAGAATACAAGTCATTCCCCAATTGATAAATGGTCAAAGGATATGAACAGGCAATTTTC
>CM053584.1:354664584-354682654 GCA_028627135.1 Pseudochirops cupreus
AACAAGTTATGGTATATGAATGTAATGGAATACTATTGTGCTATAAGAAATGGGAAGGAGATAGACTTCATAATTACCTGGAGAGGCTTATACAAATTGATGCTAAGTGAGAAAAGCAGAACCAGGAAAAATTTTTACACAATCACAGACACATCATATGTGTGATGACCAGCCTTGATAAACTGGACTCTCCTCAGCAATGCATAGCTAAAAGACAACTCTACAAAGTCTCAGGATGGAAGGAGATATCTACATTCAGAGAAAGATCTAGAAAGACTAGAGCTTAAATGGAGACTGAAGCAATACATGCTATCGTTCTTTTTCATGTTTGGTTTTTGTTTTTTTTCCCAGTGTTCACTCATTGGTTACAACCCTTCCATACAACCAGACTATTGTACAATGTGAAAGTATTTACAGATCCTATACATGATTGCACGCCGCCATGGGGGGGTGGTGGAGGAAGGGAGGGGAGAAAATATGAAACTCAAGGGATTGTGGAGCTGAATCTTGTAAACTAAAAGTAAATTAAAATGAAATTTAAAAAAAAAGAAATTACAGAAGCATAGAACTATTAAGACATAACAAGTGCATTAGAGAAGTGAAAATACCCCATTTAAACTATAGTAGGGTTTGCTTATAGTTTGATGTATTTTTAAAGGATCCAAAATATTATACTCTCAGAGGTTATTCCTCTCCTCTCCCCCAAAAATGATGCCCATAATTCCCTGTATAAATCATGTTGTTCAAAGAAATCTGATTCTGAAAGATTTTGAAAGTAATATTCTGTGCTCACTGACTTTATGATTTAACCATGCTTTAACCATGCCCTGAAGTTCATGGAGCCAGTCACTGACTTAGAAGATAGTTGTGGGGATAGGAAAAGGGGAGATTTGAGATCTTTCCTCTTCCAAAGTCCCTGACACAGGGAAGCCCATAGTCTTATATCCACAATGGGGAAAAGACAGTTTACCAAGCGGAGACCCTGCTTAAAGTTGGCAGGCTGTTCATTTGAACAGCACTCCCACTTTGAATGGGGAGAATCTGTGTTCTCTTGGCAGAACGTCGATTTCCTGCTTCAAAGTAAATAGACTTATAGAAATGGCTCAGAAGGCTGCCTGGCTATCCAATAACTCTTAGGAAACACAATTTTGATAAGTAAAGTGTAAAAGAATCAGAAAGAGATGCATTAAATTTTCCACAAAATACCCTGTGCTTAAAAATTAAGGGGGGTAAAAAAAAAAAGAATAAAATGTTTTAAAGAGGGAGAAAGGAAACTATGTTTGGGAGTTGGCCAGGTCTCAAAGCCTTGGTGGTGAATTTGGGATGTCCTGCCAAACACCTAACACTGTCAGGTTCACCCATATCCTACAGCACCCCTCCTATGGAGTTTAAGTGAAGCTGGGACAACACTCCAGAAAAGCAAATCTTGCACCAGAGAAAGTGCAAGATTAAGCCAAACATACATGTACGTGTAGACAATACACTTGGGGGATTAACCTAGGAGGGAGAAACCAAGTCAACCATTTATATTTTTAGCTTTTGCCACTGGGCATTTGACTGAACTGTTCATTTTTCATTGTGGATGTTTTGGTGTTCTGTCCAGTCCTTCAGTAATGTCTAACTCTTTGTGATCCCAACCGGGTTTTTCTTGGCAAAAGTAATGAAGTGGTTTGTCATTTTCCTCTGCAGCTCTTTTTTTTTTTTATAGATGAGGAAACTGAGGCAACCAGGGTTAAGTGACTTGCCCAAGAGCACACAGCTGGGAAGTATTTGAAGCCAGATATGAACTCAGGAAGATGAATCTTCCTGACTCCAGGCTCTGCACTCTCTCCACTGCACCTCCAAGCTGCCCTTTGGTGTTACATGGGCATAATTTTGAGGACTGGTTTGGGAGTTATGGGAAATAAGTTTTGAATCCTCTCTCTGCTACTTGCTACCAGCATATCCTTGAGCAAATCCTCACTGGTTTCAATTTCCCCACCTGCAAAATGAGAAGCCTGGACTAAATGAGTTCTAAGCTTTAAATTCCATGAACTTTTATAAATGTTTGACACAGGCCTTTGCAGACAGAGAAAAGGGTTCAGAGTCTGGCTATGTGGGTTTCTAAAAGATGCAGTTTGGAGGAGACCATGCTGTCTTCTTCCCAATCTGTAAGAGATTTGGGGCTCCTCACAGGAGGAGGGCTCTGAGACAGGCATTTTCAAGTGAGCCCGTCAGGGGAGGGTGACTGGTTGAGATCATGGAATCACACACAGTGAGAGAGACAATCAGTCTGGGAGATACATACTGAGCACAGACACATGGATGGAGAGAGACTTGGCTTCCACCAAGGCAGCTGGCACCTTCATCCACTAAATCTTCCAGGATACATGGGACCAGAGTATTGCCAGTTTGATGTCTGATGAACTTCTCCCCCTTTCTCTTTTTCTACATTAAAAAAAGTTAAATCCAGAATTTTCTGTTTGCTAAAGTTGTGTATTTACATTTTGATTGTATCCAAGTGAGACCATTTAATGTAAAGGATCACTCCTAATTGCTTTCATAACAGGGATCTGGAACTTGTAGACTCTCAATCAGCTCAGCTGATGTAACCTCTCCCTGTGAAGGATGCTAAGGGACTTGCTTCCAGGAGAATTGTGATGATGTGCACAAGAAATGTGCGGCATGCAAAAACATCCTGCAACTGGTTCCAGTTATCTAACTGCATGGTTGTGTTCATCTTTGAGCTATTTCTTCACTTCATTGGGTGATTCCTTTACTCATTATATCTAATGAAATACTCTGATACAAAGGAAAAAGTCATTTCCCCTTCAGGTCATATGGCCCCCTCAACCCCTGACCTTTCCATTTGCTCTTTTCCATTTCAGATGAAGGAGGTGGAGTTTCCAACCTTGAGAATTTCAAAGATGAGGAGACCAATACACAGAAATCTGGGAGTTGGGATGGAGGCTGAATTTGACAGCCAGAATTGTATCAATGCCCTGAGGATTAAGGAGCCATCCTCAAGAGTGATCCTTGGGACCCCAGCCCAATAGAAAGACCCACCTGGCATGCACGTTGCATCTGGAGAGAACACAGCATTACACTATGCTGGAAATGATCTAAATTTTAAGCTGAGACCAAGAACACAATGGAGATATTGGGAAAATGTTTGCATGTTTATTCTTGCTTTGTTTTTTAAAGTAAATCTACCTTTGTAAAAGTTAATAGATTTTCAGAGGCTATAACAATGGGAGAACATAGCAATTAAGGGCCTGGGCTGATGGCAGCAAAGAAGAGAGCCCTGTCCCTGCTTCCCTCATGATCCCTTAAAGAATAATATAATAGGCCTGGCCTTGAAAGAATGAGGACAGAGAAGACATGCTAAAATCATGAGCTGTGTGTTTCCTCATTTGCAAACAGTAGAGCGTCAGCAGAGAGGAACAAAATTGTCCTATATACAGATATGCAGAAAGGACCAATATTTTAGCCTTGATCCAACAGCATCAACTTTTTGTCTGCCTGAGAGTAGAACCAAATTGAGAGAGAATCTTATGGCTTTTATTATTAATAATTTGTGATAAATTTCTCAAAAGGCAAAACTAAATATAATCTAAAGGTTTTTTTCTCTTGCCCTAGGCTGAAAAAAATAATCAAAATGTCATTTATTTCATTTTATTGGTGCTTAGAACAAGGCAGAACTTTTGGGTCAAGTTCCCTCATTCACTCCTTCTCCTGCCTGTGTACAAAGAAAGCTCTCTACAGAAGTGGAGTTTGGGGTGGTGGCTAGGGAATAAGAATTGCCTTGATGAGAAGAGGAAAAGTATAATTGGTTCTGGCTGGTAACACCCACATTCCAAAAGCAAGAGCCAGAAGGGGAAGTAGCCCCTCAGTTTCTACTCCCAAACTTATACCCAGGTAAGCACAAAGTTTACCCTTGAAAAAAAGCACTTACATTGCTTTGTATCTCTGCAATCAATGATATGTTTATATACATGTTTATATGTGTTTATTTATAAGTATGGAGCAACTCTGAGTCTATCATTTCTTTATCAGGAAGTGGGAAGCATATTTCATCATTGGTCCACTGGACACTAGGTTGGCTGTTGAGTTGTTTCCAGTTCATAATTCTTTCAAAGTTGTTTTTCTTTATAATCTTCTATTATGTAAATCATTCTCCTGGTTCTGCGGACTTCACTCTGCATCAGTTTATCCATTTTTAAAATGACAGAGGGAGATTGAGAGAGCACAAAGGAGATCATGCTTCCTCCTATGTCCAGATCAATCCTTCTACTTATGTCTCTTCTCACCCCTCACAGAGAAAAATGAACCAGGAAAAATTATCTTATTTGACCATTTCTCTCAATAGATGAAGTTGAAGAGTTCAGCATGTTAACACCCTGGCGTGAAGGACCAGGCTCATATTGGCTACACATATCAGAGGGTCCTTGGCCTTCCTTATCCTCCATGTTAAATAAGGCTGGGTAAGGTACCACAGTGTTAAGTAATGATCTTAGTAGAGTTTAGGACCACTCAGAAGATAGTATTAGCAAAGCAACAAATCTCAAAAATGGAAGGGACTTTTCCCTAAGTAATACTTCCAAACTTCTTTACATTCTCTCTTCCTTTGTCCCAGTTTCTCAAAAGAGGTAGTGTTCTCCCAATCAAGGTCAATCCTTCAATTTGTGCCTTTGCCCCTTCCCTTTTCTCCAGGAGTTTGCCTTATCAATAATTCCCTCAACCCCACCAATCTTGAATATTCCTTATTGTTCATCCCTGCCCCACCTCCCCCAAATATGCACAAGGCTTCTCCATCCTTAAAAACTTGTCCTTGACCCTTCCACCCCGTGAAGCTATGGTTTCATTATCTCTCAACTCTTTTATAGCCAGACTCCTAGAAAAAAGTCATCCACATCCTTACCTCCACTTTTTTTCCTTAAACTCATTTCCAAAGCTCTGACAGTCTAGCATCTGACCCCACCACTTATTTGAAACTCCTCACAACCCCAATACAATCCAGTGGAATATCTGTGAGAATCATTAAATTATCATTCTGTGGTCAACTTAGTGATTAGTGGGTCCCTTCAAACTAATCTGCATTGGCCTTTGAACAATATTCCATAACTGGGCTCATAATACCTAAATCCTTTCCATCTTCATACAATTTAATAGAGTGTAGGTTCTGTGGGCACATCCTTTGAGAACTCAGAATCACCTTCCCCAAGGATGAGACATCAGAATCATAGCATCATGAAAGGAGAAGGGCCAGGGGAAAAAAATCTATACCTTTCCTCAAACTATAGGAGTAGGTTTAGATGAAGGAGCAGCAAAGACCATCCAACTTTGTTAAAAAATATTATTATACCTAATACATTATTTTGCACATAGTAGGCATTTAACAAATAGTTATTTGAGAATGAGCGGTTTTCCCCAGCTCAATGACAAATGTTCCTAATTCTAATCCAAGCTCTTTGCCATGCAGGAAGTGGGATTTTTCCCTTTGAAAGGTCTGGTTTGGAGTTCAGCCTGTGATGAAGGGGTTGGAGCTCTGAAGAGGATTCTAGTTACTGAGACTATAACCCTCTAGCACACGTGCCTGACAGGGCAAGGGAAGGAATGGATGGCAAATCCTCCCAAGGAGCCCCAGACGCCTTTAGGCATCACAGAAATAGGTCTTGTGTACAGGAAAAGGAACCAAGAAAAAAAGTGGAGAGTTCAAAAGATCAAGATGTGTTTTCATTGATCTTGGACTTGTAAGAGCTATGCCATCAATCACCGTCGTTTAAAAATTCCTATTAATGGCCCCAAGTGCTGGGGCTTCCCATATGGTTTGTCTTTGGAACGTTCAGTCTAGGGTATCTCTTTGGAATCAATGTGAGAATCTATCAGTGTCAGACTCAGAACCTGGCCCTTTTGCTTTGCTCCTTGCCCAATGGAAAGAGGGAGAGATGGATGGAGGAAGGGAGGGAAGGAGGAAGTCTCCTTTCTTTCTCCTTTGCTTTCAGAGTTGAAAATGCTCGTGCCTTCACCAAGAGGCCAAAGAACTGAATATTCCCCACTGAAAGAAAACAGTAAGCCAAAGCCAAGAATTCATCAACAAAAGGGAACTCTTAGGATAGATCCTGGTCTAGTCACAGAGGAAGCCAGGAGTCTAGAAGAAATTCTCCTATGTCCAATATATCACAGGGCCTACCCATGGCACTGGGATAAAAGGGACAACCCCCTGCCCTGTGACTCTGATGCAGAGGTAATCTGAGGAATGGTACCAGTCAGGGAAAATGAATGGATGTTTCAAAGATCTAATGGAAAAGACCTTCCTGCTCACTCACTCCCCTCCTCCCATTAAAGCAATGTGATACACAACTACTTGAGTTAGGAAAGGAAATTGTGGAGTACAGTTGAACCAGGCTTTTTAATGGAAATATGATCTCGATTTTCCCCTGTGTGCTGAGGAGCACCAATTTCCCAAGCACAAGATTGAGAGGGAGGGAAAAAGACCACCATCCCCCTCCCTGGGTCATGCTCAGATGTGATTCTATGCCTAGAGCCTAAGGGAGGACTACACAAGGGGAGAAGCTACATCATGGGGTAAGAGAAGTAAAGGCCTGAGAGGCAGACTTTAGATCTAGTCTTAGCTATGTAACCCTGGGCAAGTTACTCTGGCCCCTCAGCTTCCTCACCTGTAAAATGGGGATAATACCCCATTTAATTCCTAGGTCATTTTGAGATGATTTATATGAAAGCTGACTTGAAAAAGTTAAAGGAATCTACACATGATGGTATTATCACATACCTCCAAGGGGGAAGACATGCTGTCCCAGCAGATCAGGAACATCAATAGTGCTCTTGGAGGATCCTGGAGAAGACATCCAGCTGATAGCAAGAAAGGTGAGCTAGGAAACTCTCATACTCAGGCAGTTCAATCATTCTCCCACTCTGCCTGTGTGGAGGATCTATAAAGGAGAGGAGGAGAGGAGAGGGGGAGAAAAGCATATAACATCAGGCCCCTGGCTCCAGAACTTATTCTTCCCTTCAGACCACAAGGCCCAAGGATTTGTGGCTCCTCTCAGTGGCTGGATTTGGAGGTCTCCTTGTCCTGGAATTTATTGCCACATGTAAAGACACTACCCCTTTCCTTGATCTATTAACTTAGGAAAAATAATTACTCAGTTCTCCATAAGTAACCAGGTCTCTTGCATTTAAAAGTGCCCCATCTAGGACAAGGACCCAGGCCTGACTAGGAGTTGAATAATGCTCCATATATAGGTCATTATCAGGGTATACATCATCCTTCGTAATTTTGGGTTAAGGCAAAGGACGTGGTGCCACGTTCGAATTAAGTCAGACCCTTGGAAACCTGATCACTATTAACTTACTGGTGTACTAGACGTGATCTCCCTGCTGCCTTTACCCCCTGATTCCCAGATGTTTGGAGAAATAATGCGCTGGTTCTTTGGTCCCAGAGGCAGGAGGAAGTTCACCAAGGGGGTTTATTCAGTTAGTAAGTACCAGTGTAAGATGCACATTTTGTGCCATCACAAGCATCCCATCTTCAGAAATCAACAAACAGAAAGGGTTGCCATTATCCTGATAAACACAAAAGGAAGTGTAATTGGAATGCTAAGGCTAAGAAATGCAGTATTAGTGGTACTGGTTGAATAAGGCACCTGAAAATCATATACAGCCTGTTCAGGAATAGATTCTTTGAAGTATTTAAAAGCAACAGGGCTGGATCTGATTCATCTTGAGGATTTAACTGTTTGTTAAAATAGATGTTCTGAATCAAAAAGTAATTAAGATCAGTTTCATTTGAATCAATGATATGATGATAATCCATTAGATTGAAAGCTCCTTGAGGACAGGGACTGTCTTTTACCTCTTTTTGTATCTCCGAGGCTTAGCAGAGTATCTGCCATACAGTGATGCTTAATAAATATTAATTCATTGATTGATATATCACCTTAGGTAAATGTTTACTTTGCTTTTTGGCAACTGGTCTATGCATTTCTTTGAATATGAGGCATTGTGATGGAGAGTACTAGACCAGAAAGATCTGGATTGATTCTGATTGAACCTGGGTAAATCACTTAAACTCACTTAGTTTCAGTTAATTCATCTGTAAAATGAGAATACTTCACACCTCGTTGTTTTGTGGGACTCAAAACAATCTTTGAAGTGCTACACAGATGTTAGACTGACCTATTAAGAGAGAGGGAATGAGAGACAGAAAGGGAAAAAGAAATAGCTAGTGAAGCCACTGCTTTGGGATACATATTGCCTTGGTAGCCCCAGTTGACCGTTAATTCCTTCCTTATAATCTCATATGGACATATTCTGGAGCTACTCTCCTGATCCCCACTCATAAGGGCAAATCAGATCCCCAGAAAACAACTAACTATTTTTTTCTTCTGGATTTTAGGCATAATCCAAAGGAATTGATTTGCCTAGTACTATTAGTTCACAAGCCCCTACTTCTATGTCCCCCCCCCCCCAAGTGATTACCAGTTTTTATCACTGAGCCAATCAGAACTAACTAGCTTTCAGAAATAGGAATTTGCTAAGGTGCCATAATGAAAGCAATTGACATAAAACATCCCCTAACCCAGGGGCACAGTCTTCCATAACTACTTATAGAGTCCAGAGGAATATGGGACATTGCTAGGACACTGATGAGAAGCCCAAATCTCATGAACCTTTACAAGTTTGAAAAGTCTTCATCTGGTCAAGGGGCAGGAGGTCAGATGCTTCCCACCACCACCAAGCAATTACCTCTTAAAATGGGAGGGCAGAGACTCCCCCAACACACACACATTCAAGCAATTCTCTTCCAAGAAGTTGGCTGGAAATGTTCTCTTCCTGCTCACTGTTGGAATGCTGGATTACAAACTGCCATTTTATAAAAAGCTCATACAGTATAATTAAGTCTCTTCACCCAATCCTAATGCACTTCCTGTGAAATTTCACTTTGTTTCATCCAGTGCCTTTCATTATTTCCAAATTGATCAAGGAGTTATCCAGTATGGTAGGTGTGAGATATAACCTTAAAGTTGCTTTAATTTGCATTTTTCTAATTATTAATGATTTAGAAAAGTTTTCATCTATTTGTTGGCCTGTATTTCTTCCTTTGAAAACTGCCTGTTCATATCCTTTGGCCATTTTTCTGTTTCAGAATGGTTGTTATTATTATTATTAATTGGAATCAGTTCCTTACATGTCTTGGAAATTAAAACTTTATCAAAGAAACTTTCTGGGAATATTTTTCCAAGTTATGGTATCCTTCTAATTTTAACCACTTTATATTTGTTTCTGTAGGAACTTTTAATTTATATAAACAAATTGTCATTTGCTTTATACTGACAGCCTGCCATGAACAATTAACATTTTTATTCCAATTCTTTAGGTCTGTCTTTATTTTTATAAATACTGTTTTATGACAAAATCCCTACAGGGTGAATTTTGTTAGATGCACTAACAAATATTCCATAGTTTCTGTAGTTATTTTAAATGGAATTTCTTTCTAGATCTTTCTATTGAGTTTTGTTGGGAATATAGAAGAATGATAAAGATTTATGTGGATTTATTTTATATCCAGCAACTTTGCTGAATTTTTTGCTTCAATTAGTTTTAGTTGACTCTCTGGGTTCTCTAAGTACTTCATTATATCATCTGCAAAAAGTGATAATTTCATTGTCTTTTTGCCTACGTTTATTCCCATGATTTGTTTTGCTTATTTTGTCAATATCGTCAGTATTACTGACATGAGTTAAATAGTAATGGTGATAATAGGCATCCTTGCTTTACTCTTGATCTTAAAGGAAAGGCGTCTATCTAACTTTTATCCATTACATAAAATGTCTTCTTTTATATTTAGATAGATAATTGTTATATTAAGGAAATATTAATTAATTATTAGGATTTCTGTTTTTAATGAAAACTAGTGTTTTATATTTTCAAAATCCTTTTCAGAATCTATTGATGTAATCAGATGGTCTTATTATTTCTATTTAACATAATTTGCTGAATTTATACAATTAATTTTGGTTAGTTCAACTGACTTAATTCTGAATATAAACCTATCTCTCTTGACACATTGTCGTAGCCTACTTGTTAATAATTTATTTAAAAGTTTTGTGTCAATATTCATTATGAATATTGTTTTATAGTTTTCTTTCTATGCTTGTCTCTCCCTGGTTTGGATATCATTAGATTTTAAAGGTACTTTCTTTTCTATTATTGCAAATTGTTCATGTGGTACTGAAATTGTTCTTTGATTGCTTAATAGAATTTACTTGTGGACTCAATAGGTCTGAAGGAAGTGGGTTCTTTGAGAGTTTATTTGCAGCTTGTTCAAGTTCCTTTTCTGATATTGGATTATTTAATCTATTTTTCTTTTGTTACTCTAAGATTTTTTTCATTTTTGTAAGCATTCATCTATTTCCACTACATTACTAGTTTTATTATAGTCCAGCAAAATAATTTCGGATCATTTCATATATTGCTTCTTCAATTGTTGAGTTCCTTTAAAAACTGATATAATATGGTTCCTCTTTTTGAATCAAATTATTTATTTTAGTAATTTTCTTCAATTTCTTAATTTGAATTTTTATTCAAAGATCTCTTTGCTTTCAATTTTATTAATCTTTTATTTTTAGAATTTCTACTTTGTTACTTAGTTGGATTTTTTTATTTGCTGGTGTTGAAGTTTTTAAATTGTATGCATTATTGATTTTTTTTTCCTTTTCTCTTATTGATGAAAGCAGTTTGAGATAAATTTTTCCTTTAGAACTACTTTAGCTGTAGCCTATAAGTTTTGGGGGCCTTTCTTATTGTAATTTTCTGTTTTTTCTATATTTTGTTACTCAAACAATCATTTAAAATTCGGTTGTTTAGCCCCTTATTGCTTGTAATACTTTCTTTAAGGACCCTTTACTGAACACAATTTTCATTGCACTGTGACAATTAATTAAGATACTTAGTATTTCTGCTTTTATCCATTTTGGGAAGAGGTCTTTATGCCCTAATATATGGTCATTTTTGTAAGGTTTCCATGTACAGATAAAAATTATATAAATTCTTTTCTGTTCCCATACAATAATTACCGTAGATCTATCCTCTCTAATTTTACTAATAACATTTACTAATGATATCAAGCCTTTAGCTTCTTTCTCTTTTATGTTTTAGATTAGTCTATCTAAAAGAAACAAAGGTCCCTCACTATCAAAGTTTTATGTGTATTTTCCCTTCCAATTAAATTATTTTTTTTAAAGATTTTTGATGCTATGTTATTAGGTGTGTGTGTGTACACATAAAGTGTTGATATTGATCCATTATCTACAATGCCCTATAGGCATAGTGTAATGTCCCTACTTAACTCCTTTGGTCTTGTCAATATTTACTCTAGCCTTATCTAAAATCACAATCTGTACTCAAGAAGCCAAAGTACAATAGAATTAGCTCTAACCCTTTTATTTCTTGTTCAGTTCTTTTCAGTTTTCAGTCTTGTCTGACTCTTCAATGAACCCATTTGGGGTTTTCTTGACAAAGATGCTAGAGCAGTTTTCTGTTTCCATTTGACAGATGAGAAAACTGAGTCAAACAAAGTTTGAACAGGATCACACAGTTAGTAAGTGTCTAAATGTGGATTCGAACTCAGGAAGATGAGTCTTTCTGACCGCAGGCTCAGCACTCTATGCACTATGGCGCCACCTAGCTGCCCTAGCTCCTTGTTTCGAAACTTCATGTGAATTTTTGTATTTCTGGTAAACAATATATTGCCAGGTTCTATTTTCTAATCTAGTTTGCTATCCACTTCCATTTTTGTGGATGAGTTTATTCCATTCATGTTCATAGTTATCATCATTAATTGTTCATTTTCCTCCATCTTATCCTCTTGTACTTTTTCCTCTCTTTGCTCCCCACTCTCCATTTTACAAATAAGATGGTTAAAAGAGAGAGAATTTGCCCGACATTTATGATCTAGTAAGTGAAATAACCTGTTTCCTCTTTGTTGCAGCTCTTTGCTTCCCTTTGCTCTGCCCATTTCCAAGTTTCCTTTTAATTTTAATTAATTTTAATTTAACCAATTTCTTTTTAATCCCCCTTCATGTTGCTCCCTCTGAGGTTCAAGTTTGCTTTATTTTGATCCCTCCTTTACTTATTCTGCCCTTACTACTAGAATCCTATCTTTCTCTCCTTTGTCCTTGTACATTCCTGTGTCCCTTTGAGATTAACGTATTTCTATATCAAAATATCTGTGTGTAAAAGATGGTGGTGGTAATTTTATTGAGTTTTCTTTTTTAAGGTTCAAATGGAAGTAAGTTTCACAGGACATTCATCCCCTCTACCCTTTTCTCCATAACTATATATGTTCTTCATCTTATGAACCTCCATAACATGATAGTGATTTTCCTTCCCCATAGAGAATTTCCTTATAGTATTTAGAGTCTTCTTTGGTTTTCTCATCTTATCCACCTCAGTATCCATGTTGGGGGCTTGAACTTGTGTCAATCTCTACAACTAAATGGCATGGACAGGAATTTCCTGACCCTTAGTGTGATAGCCCAAATTAGGTCTCTCCTTAAAGAGATTCTAGGGTTCTTCCCATGCTGAGTTCTTCCTGGGGCCTCCCTCTTGCCACAGGGTTTCAGAACCTGTTTCTGATCTCAGCTATGAGAAGAGTCTTTCCCTCTTGCTTTTGGGCTCAAGATCTACTTACACCCTTGCTAGTCTCTCATAACAGGTTTCACATACTGCTCAGGCTAAATTTTACCTGTGGTCCTTCTTCCATAGCTGGTCTTGGGCCACTATTGCCACTCTGTGTGCCCCACAGATCTCTCTTGGGATCTCTTCTCTATACATCCTTTCTTCTTTGATGAGTTTATGTACTGGTAGGAGTTCCCATTACAATTCTCATGCAGATGATTCCAAAATATACACATTCAGGCTTTAATCTTTTTCTAGACTTCCCATCTTTCACTGGGATGTTCCATGGGCATCTCACACTTAATATGTCTAATATGGAACTTATTATTTCCCTTAAAGCCTGCCTCCTCCTCTAACTTTCCCTATTTCTGTTGAAAATGTAGTGATACCTAGGAGGTCAGGTTATTTTGTGTTGCTGGTGAAAGTGGGACAAAGGTGAATAGTTATTTTCATAAAAAAGAGGAGCATAATGGGATGAGATTTGAAAGTTTTTTTTTCTCACAATAGTGTTATACACCTTGTCTTTCATTGGAAAAAGCAGAGCTCTTAATACATTTGCCTACATCAGGGGGCATGATAAGACCAAGGAAAGATAGGTACCTATTTATAAGTTAGGTGATAGTTGGATTTGGAGACTGAGGGAAGACGGCAGAGAATAGTGCCATAAAGTATTCATAAAAGAGGCAAACAAGTGAGTCCTAGACTAGCCAAGGGGCAAACATATCTAATCCTGACATCTGCTACTTTCTGATAAAGCCTGGATAAGAAAGAGTTTCACAGACACTGCATGATAAAGCTAACTGAGGAAGTTGAAAATAGCTTTATATCTTCTGGCAAAGAGAGCCTACTTATGAAAGATATACTCCCTCCATGCCAAGAAGAGGATTACTAAATACAGCATGTCCAATACCTGCATGACAGTGTTAGTAGGTGGCTCTGAACATAGTACCTCAGCTGAGAACTATAGCCACATTACAATGGGTGGTAGAAAGAACTATAGCCTTTTTTATCAGTAGGGAAGAGGCTTACTAACCACAGCATCCTGAGTTGATGTTGGAAGGGGTATTAGGCAGATTTGAAGATAGCTGCTTAGCTAAAGATTACTTAGAAGAGAAACATGATGCCTGGTGGGTATGCTATTTCCCAAACCTCTGCACTCCATATCCAATCTCTGCACTCTCACACAAGGATCTATCATGCCTGCAATGTACTTCCAACTCCCCCCGACCTGGTCATTTGCCTCTTAGAATCCTTATGTACATTCAAGCAAGGTTGAATTCAGATGTCATTTCTTCTATGAAACTTTCCTATCTTCCCAGTAGTGAATGTCCTTCATCTTCTTAAATTTACTCACATCTATATAATTGTATCCATGTTGTATTCCCTTAGTGGAATGTAAATTCTTTGAGAACAAGTACTATTCTTTTTGGTCTGTGTATCCTCAATGCCCAATCCCATATCTTAATAGATATTTAATAAACATTTATTTAACTGAATTGAATTCTGCATGTTCACATGCAAAACTCAGTTTTCAAAGTAGGGAAAAGGGAGAAAAGCATTAATGCTATAAAATACAGATTATAGTAGTCATTTCAGAGAAAATGGATGACTTCCAAGCCAGATATCTATAAGAATTATAGGCTGGAGCTTATTCTCTATGGAATAAGACAAAAATGGTTGATATGCATACAGCCCCATGCTTCCATGAGAATTAGGGAGGGCAGATTCCTTCCACTATCTTGGAGTGAGTGAAGGAGATCCTGCAAATGCCTGAATTAGAAACATTAGCTGTTTTTCATCAGTCTTAAGGAGTTCATTTGCTTTTAAACTGTTTTGTTTGGCAAATGCTGGCCAAACCATCGGTGTATTCTTTTCTCAAGGCAGCTTGTTTGTGCTTTCATCTGGTCATTTTACATAAAAGGATCATGACCCCCATGATGGGGACAAAAGTTGTTGAGCACTGGCATCTCACTGAAATGTAAGAAAGTTGGGAAAGACATCTGGGAGACCTCCAGGGCCTTGCTCAAGGCCGCCTGGCCCATCACATCTTCTCATCACCCCTGTTAACTTCTACTGTTAACAGCACAATCTCCTGGCCTTCAATATGGGTTTGATTCAGAGTGGACAACCCTTCCTCCCCCATGACTAAAACAGAGGTCAATATCTTCCTAACCAAATCCACCCAACCGTCTTCAAAATTTCCCTGTTTCACTCTCAAGTGCATCACCATCTTTATAGCCACCATCTTTATAGCCATTCTCAACTCCTCCTTCACCTTCATCCCACTTACCTAATAAGCTGATGATTCTACCACAGTGACATTTCTTCATATACGGATGCCACCATAGGTGACTTTCATCACCTCTTCCCAAGACTATTGCAATAGCTCTCTGGCTTATTTCCCTGCCTTGAGTAACTTCACTCTCTAATCTATCCTCTGCACAGCTGCTAAAGTGACAGTCTGGGGCCATCTGCAGTCATCCTGACATATATACACACATACACATATATAGATAGATAGATAGATAGATAGATAGATAGATAGATAGATATATGTGTGTGTGTGTGTATGTGTGTGTGTACATATATATATACATATTTATATATATATGTGTGTATATATATATATATATATATATATATATATATATATGTATACATATGGTCACTGGACTCAGATGGCTCCAGAGGAGAAAGTGAGGCTAGTGACCTTGCACAGCCCTCCCTCACTGAAACCCAATCCATTCTTTCTTATCCAGGCTTTATGACATGACATCTTCCTGATGTCATGGTCCTCTTTGAGAACAAAGGACAAACACTAGTCCTAGAGTTGTCCTTCTATCCCCGATCAACGAGCTTTAGTGACTCCCTGATATTCATAAGGTCACATACAAAGACTCCTTTGTTCCTGCCTATATTTCCACCTTTATTAAACATTAATCCCCTTCATACACTCTAAGAACCAGCAAAACTGACTTTGATTTCTGTTTCACGTCCTATTCCATCTCTCATCTTCAAGCCTTTGCACAGATTGTTCCTCCTTGCTTGGAATGAACTCTTCATCTCTACTTCTAATAACTTCTACCTTCCTTCAAAGCTCAAATGCCACCTCTTGTGAAAAGCTTTTCTGATGCTCCTCAGTTGCCAATACGCCCCAATTATGTTGTATTTACATACATTGTACATACTTTTATGTATACATGTTGTTTCTTCTTATATGATATAAGCTCCTTGAAAAGATAGAATATTTTTTTTGTCTTTCTGTCTTCAGCCCCTAGCACAGTACTTACCATATAGAGCTGAATACATGCCAGACTGGCCCTGACAAAATAATAAAGTAAGAAACATTTGCCCTTGGCTGCCCTAGCCGTTGAAAGAATCAGGAAGGGCTGCTTATAGTTGAACTACATGGATTTTAAAAGAAGAGATGGATGTGAGGAAGAAATGCACTCCAGGAAGAGGGGATGGCCATTGAAAAGGCATAGAGATAGGAGATGAGATGCTGTGTGAGAAGGAAAGAGATGAGGCCAATTTGGCTAGACCACACAGTACAGGAAGCCTAGTAACATCTGCAACAAGTAGTCATCCAGCTTCCTGACAAAATTTTCTGTGAGAAGGAATCTACTAACTCCCAAAAGAGCCCATTCCACTTTAGGATATCTAATTTTTCAGGAATTTTTTCCTGTAACAAGACAAAACTCTTCCTCTCCACTCCCTTCACTAAAATCTCATACTTGAATTTGTCATATTTGACATTTCTTATGGAATAATAATATTCAATTCTATTGATAAAGCATATGACAATTTGTTTAGCTATTCCCCAATCACTGGAAACTAGTTTGTTGCCAATAATTTACAGTAATATTTTTGTACAGAAAGGATTTGTCCTATCAATGGCTTTCCAGAGGTATAGTACTAGTAGTAGGGCTACTGGGTCAAAGTATATGTGCTTTACTGTAACTCACTGGATAACTCCATATTGCTTTCCAAAGAGGTGGGGCCAATTCATAACTCCACCAACGGCATGTCTATTTTATCATAGACCTGCAAACTGTGTCTTATTTTATTATCTTTGCAAATCTGATGACTATCTGGTTAAAAAAAAGTGTTTTAATTTACATGTCTTTGATTATTAAATATTATGCATATTATGTCATGTGACTGTTGATAATATGTTTTCTCTTTTTGAGGACTCCCTGTTCATGTCTTTCAACCACTTATTGATTAGAAAGTTACTCTCAATCTCTTAGATTTGTCAGTTGCTCTTTGATGCAAATAGTTTTTCTCTATTTGTTTTTCCCCTTCATATTTAGGATATATTTCTTTTTGTTTGCAAATGTATTTTTAATATGAAATTAATCCATTCTAATCTCTAGCTTTCAAATATTTGAAGATACATATTATTTTAAGCTAACTCCACCCTTTTCCCCCTCTCCCCCAATATTTTTCCCTCTCCAAACCAGAGTTCCTTTACAAGTTCTTTATATAATATGACTTTGAGTTAACTTGCCATCCTAGTCACTCTTCTTTGGATAAACTCAAGTTTAGCAGTATGGTAGAATGGGCCACCATTGATGATTGACCCCCATGCCTGGCATTGTCTCAGAGATGACTGGGGGAAAGAGCCAATAATGGGAAACAATCACCAACTGGATTATACATGTCCATTAGAAAAGATCCCACATGTCTCACAGAAACAGATCAATATGTCTATAACTCCATGGAATGATAGCTAATGACTTGTTCCATGGGATCATCTCTGTTACATGTTTTAAAATTCTTTAAAATTGTATTCTATCTTTTGTTCTTAAATTAACTTCATTTATGAATGTATTTCTCCTCCACCAGTGAGCTACTCTTTATAACAAAGATGTAGGGGAGGAAAGGAGGAAAAATTCCGCAAAATAAAATGGTACATCAACAAATTTTTACACCTGTATTCCCTCACCTCTGCAAAGGAGTAAGAATATGAATTTTTTTCTTCTCTTTTGAGGGAACACATTTAATAATTATCACTACACAGCATCCAGGTTTGGGGGGGCTTTGGTTTTTGTATTTTTTATTTACTTTGTTCCATTATGTGACCTGAAATTGATGAAGACATAACTGGCTCTTAGTGATTATTAATTCCCTTTTTACAGGCTTACATACAACTTTTATTTTTTTTTTAATATGAGATTCTTTATTAAATTTTTTTGAGTTACATATTTTCTCCCCGTCTTTCTCCCGCCCACCACCCCAAAACAGCCATCCCAGTGTTTCCCCCCTCCCCCAGTCTATTCTCTCCTATGTCACTTTTTGGTAGGGCAGGATGGATCTCCCAACTGCAGTGCCTGTGTATCTCAAGTTCCAGTTGGATGTAGTCAATAATAATAATAATAATTGCATA
>CM053584.1:354683154-354712696 GCA_028627135.1 Pseudochirops cupreus
GGACTGATGCTAAGTGAGAAGAGCAGAACCAGGCAAAACACAATCACAGACACATCGTACATATGATGACCAACCTTGATAAACTGGACTATCCCCAACAACGCACAGCTAAAGACAACTCTACAAGCCTCAGGATGGAAGGAGATACCTAAACTCAGAGAAAGATATAGAAAGACTATAGTTTAAGTGGAGACTGAAGCAAAACACGTTATCGTTCTCTTTCATGTCTGGTTTTGCTTTTTTTTTTTTTCTTTTCCCAATGATCACTCATTGGTTACAACCCTTCTATATGACCAAACTATTGTACAATGTGAAAGTATTTGCAGATCCTATACATGATTGCACGCCACCATGGGGGGGCGGGAAGGGAGGGGAGAAAATCTGAAACTCAAGTGATTGTGGAACTGAATCTTGTAAATTAAAAGTAAATGAGTAAATAAATAAAAAAAACTATTAGGTCAATATTCCAAAGAGATTTAAAAACAGGGAAAAAGACCTACTTGTACAAAAACATTTATAGAAACTTTTTCTGTGGTAGCAAAGAATTGGAAATTGAGGGTATTCCTATCAATTGGGGAATGACTGAACAAGTTGTGGTATATGGATGTAATGGAATATTATTATGCTGTAAAAAATGACGAACAGGCTGATATAAAAACAAATAAACCTGGAAAGATTTACATGAACTGATGACGACAAGTGAAGTGAACAGAGCCAGGAAAACATTGTACACAGAACCTAATATTGTACAATGATCAACTGTGAATGACTTAGCTATTCTCAGTGATAGAATGATCCAAGACAATTCCAAAAGACTTAGGAGGAAAAACGCTATTCACCTCCAGAGAAATAACTAATGGAGTCTGAATGCAGGTCAAAGCTGACCATTTTTCACTTTATGTTTTTCATGTTTTTTCCCTTTTGAGTTTGTGTCTTGTTTCACAAAGTAACTAATATGGAAATGTGTTTTGCATGATTGCACATGTATAACCTATATCAAATTGCTTAATATCTGGAGGAGGGAGAGGGAGTGAGAAAATTGGGAACTTATAATTAAGAAAATAAATGTTAAAAATTATGTTTCCATGTAATTGGGAAAAATAAAATATTATTTAAAGAAAAAAAAAAGAAAATGCTTGGTGAATGAGAGCCCTCCTCTTCTCCAGGCAAATCATTCCATTTTTGAATAGCTCTATTTATTAGGATGCTTTTCTCTACATCAAACCCAAATTTACCTCTATAATTTTCACCCTTTATTCCTTGTTCTCACTTCTGAGGCTAATTGGAACAAGTCCTCTCTTCATTCCACATGACAGTCCTTCCAGTACCCAAATACAGTTATTTTCCATGAATCTTTCTTCTTCTAAATATACATTGTTCCTGTACTTGGACTTTATATGGCAACTTTATATGGCAAGAATGAACTCAGGGCCTTTTTCACCATTGTGGTCACGCTTCCCTGTGTTTTTTCCAACTGATCAATATTGTTCTTAAACTGAGACACACAGAATTGAATATGACACTTTAAATATCGTATTATCAGTGCAGAAGACAAAGGAACTATCATCTCTTTATCCCTAGAAGTAAGGCCTCTGTAATCAGAGCCCCAAAGCCCATTGATATGGGACTCTCTCCTCATTGGTGGAGATGAATGTCCTGCACCTGCATAATGGTTGGGTAGAGTTGACAAGAGCAAGAGAGAAGAGAGATCTTGTGCTATCAAGTTTCTTTGATTTCTTGAGTTGCTTTGGGATCTTTTGAATTCTAGCTTCAAGAAAGAAGTTGGAAAATGCAACACCATTTCAGATTAAGGACGGAAAAAAACCCCAACAACTCTGGGAAGAAGTCAATATGTAAAACTTGATTCATGACCTTATTTTCAGCTTCCTAACACTAGAGATTTCGGAGAACTTTCCCTATAAACACATATACACATATGTCTGCACATATATAGAAACACATATACATATGAATATAGATACATACATATTTATATATAATATACACATATGCATATATATTCTTCTGTGTATAATTTTTTGGATTTCTGTTTTGCTGTTGACTTGAATAAATGGGTTTCTTTGCTATGTGAAACTAGTATTTGGGAGGAAAAAGTCAAACCTTGGATATAGGACTTGGGATCCTCCTTTCCCCATTAATGAAGATCTATCAAAAGTTTAGCTTGAACCTAAAAACTACATCTTTTAGACTAATAATATTCGAGGGACCAGACAAATATAATTCTAGCCCAGTAGCCCTCTCTCTGAGGAGAGCCAAGTGGTGGCCTCTGGCCTCAAACTCCTGCTTCCCCTCTTGTTAAGGAATTAAAATCTCCTTTAAAAAAGAGTAGGAGGGAGAAGAGCTAGGGATGCTTCTTCCTCCTCTCTTTGAGCCCCATAACAATGCCCCTATGCTACATGTGGAGGATAGACTTGCTACATCTCTCTTAATGCAGCCCCAAATTGATTAGCTTTTGTGACTGCCACATCACACTGCTGATTCATATTAAGCCTGTAATCTACTAAGACCCCCACATTTTTCAGATAAAGAGAAAACTAAATCAACAAACATTTATATACCAAGCACTGAGGATTCAGAAACAAAAGCAGAAGTATTAAATAATATCAGTTCTTTTTATTCAAGTCTTTTTGTACAAAATGACTAATATGGAAATATTTTACATGATTGCATGTGTATAACCTATATCAAATTGCTTACCTCTCAGAGAGGGTGGAGTGAAGGGAGAGAGAAAGAAATAGAATTTGGAAGTCATAACTTAAAAAAAAAACTAAACAAATGTTTAAAAATGTTTTAATATATAATTGGGTAAAAATAAAATATATAAAAATAAAAAAAGCGAAAGCATTAAGGATACAAAGATAAAAACAAAAGAAAATACAGAAAAAAGCAAAAGTCTCTGCCTGCAAGGATGTCCCAATCATGGTTCCATTTCTGGTGTAAGGGATCACTCAGAGCCTGAGGACTCAGACAATGACCTCCAGGAAACATCCAACACTTTCTAGGTCAACGGTAATCTATAAGGGGATAAAAAGCACTCCAGAAAAGCAAAAGTAGGTAAAAGCTGCCAACAAATGTCTTTTAAAAACCAGTCAACAAGGAGGAATCTCAGCAGCTCTTCTACTAAAATCATAACTGTTTTTATATTCTATATTGGTCAAATGGTCTACAGCTGGGTCTCAAATCATTCTGCCTGGAGATAAAATTAACTCACTCTCCTCTACAGCTTCTTTGCTCACAATAGCCCTGGTTGGTGTAGTGGAAATATGGGAGTTAATGCAATCCTCCCCAGTTCCACTAGTGTCCTGATCCAAAACAAGAAGCCGCATATATGTATGTATCTATACATGTTTATGTGTATGTATCTGTCTATTGATGGCACCCTGCCCTCACTATGTTGAATATTTGCAGTTGATCTGTTCAACCCAGGTCTAAAACCTCCCAGAGAGCCTTATTAAAATCTGTCTCATTGGGTTTGTCCAATGTTCTAACCATTTTGTTCAAGATCTTTTAAAATCACGATGTTAGCTATCCCTCCTGCCTTTGTGGTATCTGCAAATCAATTTCATCATTATTTAGAGAATAAGTAGATGTTTCTGTTTCCTAATTTCCTTTGTTTCCTAGCTCCCCTTTCTTTGGGGAAGAGTCTCATATTTATTTTTTGGTTCTCTTTTTTGTAGATTTTTTATTGATATCTTTTTTTTTTTTTACATTACGAAATTTTTCTTCAGTATCCCTGTTTCCAGGGAGCCAATTCATATAATAAATAATATATTTTTAAAAAAGAAGAGGAAAAATATAAGCAAAACTTATCAATATATTGACAAAGTGAAAAAGAAATTGCAATATACCATGCTCATGAACTTCCTATTTTAGCAAAGCGATGGGATAGGGACAGGAGCATGATAAATTCATCTTGTATGGGTTTTTTCAGTGTAAACTTTTACACCTTAGAAGTTAGCAAGTACCACAAATCAAGGCTTGATTTATTGTTTTTCTTATTTTCTAGACTTAACAAAGTGATGGAGAAAATGGTAATAATAAAAATTAAACTTTAGTGTGTTGTTCATACATTCCTCATCCTCTCCTCAGAGAGCTGACTGTTAAATAATTTGCCACTATGTGTGTGGGGGGTACCTCTGTTTCTCATATCTGTACTTTGAAGCCAAGCTTACCCTTTATTAATTTTGCAATATTCACTTTTAATTTGGGGGGAATACTTTGTCTTTCTGTTAACATTATTGCAGACATTGTATATATTGTTTACTTGCCCCTGCTTACATAGCTCTGCATCAATTGACATAGAACTTTTCATTCTTCTCTGTATTGATCTTACTTGCCATTTCTTAGAATACAGAATTGTTCTATTACATCCGTCTATCACAATTTGTTCAGTCCTTCTCTAATAAGTGGACATATATTCTGTCTCTAATTTTTTGCTATCACAAAAAGTGTTGCAAGTGTTTTGGTGTACATAGGAACTTTCTTCTTATCAGTGACTTCCTTGAGACAGAAGCCTAGAAATGAAATTTCTGAGCCAAAGGGTATGGTTATTTGAGTAACTTTGCACAATTTCAAATTACTTTCCAAATTAATTATACTTATTCACAGTTCCTTCTCCCCCAACATTGGCTCTTCTCATCTTTTGCCTTCTTTGCAAATTTTCAGGGTATAAGGTAAAACCTTAGGGATAATTTGAAGTTAATTTTCTTATTAATTGTGATTTGTAGCATTCATTCATATCGCTGCTAAAAGTTTGAAATTCTTTTGAGAACTTAATATTTTTTGACCAATTATATACTGGGGAATGGATTTTGGTAATATACATGTATACGTATGTATTTTACAAGATGTTATATATATGCACACATATCTATATATCTCCATCTATCTATCTCCATCTATCTATCTCCATCTATCTATCTATCTATATATATATGTGTGTGTGTGTGTGTGTGTGTGTGTGTGTGTGTGTGTGTGTGAGAGAGAGAGAGAGAGAGAGAGAGAGAGAAAGAGAGAGAGAGAGAGAATGAATATAGCTCAGATACCAAACCCTTATCAGGGAAACTTGGTATAAAGACTTTTTCCACTTTAGTCACTTCATTCATATTCTAGGTATATTAATTTTGTGCATACAAAATATTTTCATGTAATCGGTTACCTGTTTATTTTTAGAATTATTCTATTGCTTGTTTAAGTAAACATTTTCTACCCGTAGTTGTAAAAGGCATATAATCTGATTTTCTTGTAATTTTTTTGATGGTATGATTTTTAATATGATGACATATCCATTAAGAACATGTGGAATGTGGTGTAAGGTATGGGGCCAAAGCAAATTTTTGCCAGACTTCTTCCTAACAATTTTTGTCAAATTGGGAGCTATTTCATAAGTTATTTATGTTTTCAAGTTTGTGATATTGGGTTATCAATTTCCATTATTTCTGATTCTCTCTTGTCTATTCTGTTCCATTGATCTAGTCCCTCTACTTTTTAACCAATTCCAGATGGTTTTGATGAAATCTGCTTTAGAATATAGTTTGAGGTATGTAAGTGCAATTCCCCCTTTGCCCTTCTGTCTTTTCATTATTTTTTGTGGTCGACTAGATCTTTTGTTTTTCCAAATTAATTTTGTTATTATATTATCATTTTATAAAGGCTTCTCATGCTAATTTGCTTGGTATAACACTAAAAGTATCAATTAACTCTGGTAGTGTTGTAATTTTAATTATATTAGCAAGGAACCATCATGAACACTGAATATTCTTCCAGATAATTAAATTGTTCTTTATTTCTTTAAAGAACACTTTGTAATTGAATCTCTACAAATATATTGTGTGCTTTGTAGATTGATTCCCAATTAATTCATGCATTTTTTTGTTTTATTTGGAGTGGGATTTCCATTTCTATTATGTCTTTTGAATTTTATTCTTATTATGTAGAAAAGCTGTTGATTTTGAAAGGTTTATTTAGTAACTTGTGACTACTGAAGTTACTAATTTTCTGAATTAGTGTTTTTGATGATTCTCTAAAAATGTCACATCAGCAAATAGAGGTAATTCTTATCCTCTTTATAGGAGTGAATTGCTATAGTCTGATAAAATTTTATTCAAATTGTTTGAATTTATATTCATTAATCATATTGGTCTATAGTTCTTTTATACTTTATCCTTCCCTCATTTCGGTTTTAAGACTCCATTTGTCTCATAAATGGAATGTGGTAGAGTGCTTTTTTCCTTCTTCACTTTTTGAGAATAATTTGTATAGCATCGGCACTAATTGTCCTTTAAAAGTTTAATAGAAATTTCCTGCAAATTCATTAGGTCCAGCTTTTCCCCCTTTGGTAGTTCAATTTCAGTTCAGCCAGTTCAATTTCTTTTTTTTGAGACTGGATTATATAAGATAACTGTTTGTGTTCTGTTGGTTTGGGTATTTTATATTTTTGAAGGAATTCGATTTATTTTGTTTTCTTGGTTTCAATAGTATATAATTGTGCATAGTAGGGTCTGATAATTCTTTTTATTTCTTTTGTTTTTGTTGTAATTTTACCCCATTTCCTTGGTTTTTAAAATTTTGATTTTGTCCTCTCTTTTAAATCAACTTGGTTGAAATCGATCCATTTTATTAGTATATTCCAAGAACCAGCAAGTTGTTCAATCCTGTATTTTCCATTTTTGTTTTTCTTTCTATTTCATTTGTTCAAAATAGAGAAAGGAATACTAAAATCTATTGCCACTATGACATTACTGTATATGTTTCTTGTAATTTAACTATTGTTTCATTTATTAATTTAGTTGCTAAGGCGTTGGGAGCATGGGAATTTAATACGATGGTGGCTTGCTGTCCATTATTCATTTTAGCATCATGTATTTTCCTTGCTTTTTGTGATATGAATTATTATGATTTTTTTGCCCTGTTTGATGATATGATTACAACTCTTGCTTTTTTGTATTCAACTGAGGCATAGTGACTCTAGTTTAAGTCCTTCATTTATTATTTTGTGTATGTCATCTTTGTAAAAGTTGTGTTCCTTGTAAACAACAGATTTGGGGGTTTTCTTTTCTTATCCAATCTGTCACTTTCTTTTTATTTTATTGGATTCTTTAATCTATTCACATTTAAGTTTATGCACTTACATTTTCCTCCATTTGACTCCATTTTTTTTTTCTGAGTTAGGAATTTTTTTGCAGGGGGGAAGGGGTTCTCTTCCTTGGTAAAGACAGTACTTTATCTCTTTGGTTATTTTAAGTTTTTTTTTTTTTTAAGGTAATCTAGTCCCCATGGGCTCTCTTCGCCTTACCCTTAATTCTCCTCCCAACTGTTTCCCCTAATTTTACAGTTTTACTTAGCTTATGGATTCTTCTTTATTCTTTTCTTTTATTTATTTTTCTAATTCTTTCCCTCCTTTTTATCTTACTTAAATAAAGTCCTCTTTTCCTTTCCTACCCTTCAGTTTGGTTTGTGGGTTAGTTTTAAAATTTCATTTTCTGTAGACAATTTCTTGCCTTCATTCTCTCTATTGTTTCTCTTCCCTTCATGTCTATTCTAGCTTTTTATTTTTTTGATTCATGTCCCTTATGCTTTTTTTATTCGTTCTTCAGTTCCTGTCTTCCTCATGGAATTGAAACTTCCAAGATAACCTGTTCTGAATTTCTGTCTTCTGAACAGTTTCTATGTAATTAATTGCCTTGTAGCTCTTGCTTCCCAACCAATTTTTAGCTGACCCAATTTATCTAATTTTTTATTTCTCAAGTAAAGGAAGGGACAAAATTATTACACAATGGTAGGAAATGTCCTTGATGTTCAGTTCACTTTCTCTTTCCTACAATCATTTCCCCCTATTTGCCATGAAATCTCCTCTTTGGAGTCATGCCTTCCCACACTTCTGGGTGTCTGTTGTCTATAAAGGCTCTGATTCCCCTTCCTCTGAGGCAGGATAAATGATCTCTCTAAGCATCAAATCCCTAATGATTTTACCCTTTGTAATATATCCATCTCCCTTTATAGAATATTTCTCTTCTGTCATGGAAGGGTTCTTCAGTGGGACCCTCTCTCACCACTGAAATGAGATTCTTCCTGCCTCCATTTCATTTCTTCCATTTATCTTCCCACTTATTTGCCTCTACTGTCTTCATTCTGGGAGACTCCATGAATTATTTTCCCTTCATTGTTAACTTTTGACTTGATTAGGGCACATCATATATTCCTCTCTATCTTCTTTCCCTTTCTCATCTTATATACCCTTCCAATGTGCAGTTTAGTCCTACAAAAAAAAGAAAAGAATACTTTAACTCAAGTGTAGGTAGAATATCATGAGGTTTAGTTCATGATTTCTATCACTTCTCTTGAATTTCTGCTTTCCCCCTTATTTCCTTGTGTACTTTCAGAAAGAAATCTCTGTATGGTCTTTCTGTTGTTTTGTTTTTACTGCTGTTAACACCATAGACTTCTTTATTTTTTATTCTCTTTCCTTTTTTCTGGGGTAATAAATAAATTACTTTATATATATTATATATAAATTATTACTTCTGCTTAATTATTTCTGTTGTTGATTAGTAGTTATGTCTGACTCTTCATGACTCCATTTGGAGTTTTCTTGGGCAAAGATACTGGAGTGGTTTGTCATTTCCTTCTCCAGCTCATTTTACAGATGAGGAAACTGAAACAAATGGAGTTAAGTGACTCGCCCAGGATCACACAGCTAGTAAAAGTGTCTGAGGCCAGATTTGAACTCAAAAAGATGAATCTTCCTCACTCCAAGTCCAGCATTCTATCCACTATACCACCTAACTGCCCTTTTAAAAACAAACAAACAAATATTTCTTTTATTTCTATCATCTGGGGTGTTGGAAAAGCAAAAAAAAAAATCTGCTTTCATTGTAGGATCCTTCAAACACCTCTTTTTTATTCACTCTCCATCTTTTCTCATTGACTGTTAGGCTCAGGCTTGCAGAGAGTCACTTTGGGTTGCATCTTGAACTTCTTTATTCTTGGAACACATTATTTCATTCCCTCTTGTAGATTTTTTGGTGGCTGTGTAATCCTTAATTTTACAAATGAGGAAATGGAAGACAAGAGAGATTAAATGATTTGCCCAAGGTTATTCAGATAAGAGGAGGAGTCAGAATTTGAACTCAGGTCCTGTGATTCCAAATTCAGCTATTTTATCAAATTCATGGAAGTTCATGAGATCCCCAAGAGAGAATGTGCAGAGGGAGAAGAGAAGAAACCTAGAGAGATGACTTTGAAGGACACCAATAGTTAGGGACCAAGAAATGAATGATGATCCAGCAAAGGAAATGCAGAAAGGAGAAGTTAGAAGGAAGGAGGAGAAACAAAGAGAGAATAAGATCACAAAAATTGAGGGAAGTATCTTCTGCTTGGTATTGTTCCACTGCCTTCCCATCTTTATTTTCTCTAGTGCACTTCTATGTGCTCAGGAAAAATATCAGAGAAGACCATTGTAGAGTTCAGATGGAATGGATCCAAATGGAATTAACTATATGTTGACAAGAAATGACAACTAACCTTTGTGAGAAGCTTTTTTTGAATCAATTATGTGTAATACAGTAAGACTGTGGTGGGGCCCTATTAGTCAACTTCTTCACATGGATTATATAGCTAAGCATTTTTTTTCATGTCTTATAAGGGTTTTTTTGGAACTCCCACCTCACATCTGTGACTTAAAATCCTTAGCTTCCTTTAAGGCTCATCTTAGATACCACTTCCTTTGTGAAGCTCTTTTTTCTCCTCGAATTACTTTGAACTTACCCGAATATTACATTCTGTACATTCTTTCCAGCAAAGGAAACTGAGACAAAGAACCAGGAGAGATCAAATATGTCCCAGGATCATTTGCTTAGCGATGAAAATTTAATTTTCCTGCTTGATCAAGCCTACTAGCAGGTTCTTTAGCCAATTGTGCAATGATACTGAGAGGTTTCTCCTAGTAGAATGGAAGCTTCTAGACAACAGGTTGCTTTATTTTTCTCTTCCTATTCGCAGCACCTACCATTGTGCCTGATATTAATAAATATGTGATATCATTTTTGAGAAGACAACAAAAAGGAAAGTCAATGAACAAGACAGCATATACTTGACTGCTCAATGGAGTAGCAGCTCAGAATCACAAAATTTGAGAGTTGACAGGAACTTGAAATGCCATCCAGTCCAATGGATACATGAAAGGAACCCTCACTTTAGCATAACTGATAAATGATTATCCAGCTTTAGTTTGAAGACTTCTAAGGAGAGGAAACTCAGCACGTTCAGAGGCAGCTGGTTCCACTTTTGTACAACTTGAATTATTGGGAAGATTTTCTTGACATTGAGTCTAAATTGGCTTATTTGCAACTTCCGCCTACTGCTCCTGGTTCTGCTCATATGGGCCAATGGGACAAATTTAATAGCTCTGCCCCGCCCCAAAGAACAGTGAAAACTAAGTCATTAGAGAAGACCTTCCGAAGGAGGTGGTGTTTGAGGTGCCACTTGAAGGAATCATAGGATTTAGAATGGCAAAGTGAGAACAGGAGGGCTTTCCAGGTGAAAGGAACATGATAACATTTAGGAATGAACAAGTCATGTTATGAAAAAGAAATAGACCTATTTCCTGAAGTTATATCTTCTTTGAGATCTATTCTTTCGCATAATTCGCTTCCGTGGCAAAAAAAGGCCTTTATTGTGAAAACTTTTTTTAAAGTTAGAAAATCTATCCTTTCTATTTTTAGTGATATTGCTTCTTTTGGATTTTGCAGAAATCTGGAAGAATCCACGTCTTTAAATTCATAAGGTGTTGGAGAGGGTGGAGGAAGGCGACATGCATTAGTCCTGTCTTCAGATTTGACCCTGAACAGAAGACTTTTCTCTTCACATTTCCTGAGTAGGATCCTACTACAGTAGCTCTACACTCTAACCAGGTTCCCACTGTCACACTGTGTGGTGAAAGAGGGCCTGCTGGGTTAAACTGAGAAAACATTCATCATGTTTTCCTCCTTAGCTCATTTTACTGCACGTAACACTCATCTTTTATGACCCAGCCTAATGCTGTTTCCCTCTTAGATGCTTCCTGCTCATGCTTTCTGGTTTTTAACTTCACTGCAGCCCTTTTTGAGGTAGAGAATGCCAATGGACATTTGATTCCTCTTTCATAATTCTGAATGACTAGACAGGGAGAGTCAAAAGAAAACTGGACCACAAGTAGTCAGAACTTTCAGTCATTTGCTATTGGTGGAGCTGTGGACCGGCTCAACCTTTTTGGGGAACAATTTGAATTTATGCAAAAAAATGTGGCTAAAATATCTCTGCCCTTTGGTCCAGAGATTCCACAGCTAGACGTAGATCCCAAAGATGTTAAAGGCTGAAGGAAAGGGCCCACATACATCAAGTATTCAGCACAGTTAGAGGTGGCAAAGAACTGGGAACAAAGATGGATGTATAGATAGGTGAATGGCTAAACAAGATGTGGTATGCAAATGTTATGAAATGTGACGGCACCGTAAGAAATGGTGAATAATAGCAATTTGGGGAAACAAAAGTGGGAATATGCAGGAATGGATTCCCTCTGCGACCATATGTCTTCTCACTTACATTTCAAGCAGAAGAATAAACCCCATAAAAACATGATTTTGCTGTTCAGTTGCTTTTCAGTCATATCAAACTCTTTGTGACCATTTTTGGGGTTTTCTTGGTTAAAAATACTGGAGTGCTTTACCAATTCCTTCTCCAGCCCATTTTACAGATGAGGAAACTGAGGTGAATAATGTTAAATGACTTGCCCAGGGTTAAACATTTGGATTTGAACTGAAGTCTTCCTGACTCCAGGCCCAGCAATCTATCCACTATGCCACTTACCTGCCCATGAAAACAATTCATGTGACTACAATGATGTAAATGAAAACAATAAAAAAAAAATCCCTAAACATTGTGCAATTTAAATAAGTAATCTTAAGTCATCTTGTCTAACTGGCCTCAGAGAAGATGAGAAAATTCACTTTCTTTTTTTCATTGAAGAAGTGTGTGTGTGTGTGTGTGTGTGTGTGTGTGTGTGCGTGCGCGTGCGTGTGTGATGACAGATGTGGAATATTGTAATCTCTCTCAGTCACAGCTGATAAATAAGTAAATTTTGTTAAACCAGTAGGAATTGAGTCCCTAAGTTTTTGTTACAAGGGAAAGCTTCCTAAGCAATGGAGTAGAGGGGACATACTTTAGACATAAATGTGATATAATGCAAAAGGGACCAATAAAACAACAAAAAAATTACCCGTATCCTTTCCTCTCCTCCTCCTCATACTTGGGAGAGGGGCCCTGGAATCCAGGAGAATTCCAAAAGTGTAGGAAATAACTCCGCTTCTCTTAATCCCTATCAAAATCTCTTTTCAAGCTCTTTATGCCCACCTCCAGAAAACAAAATGCTTCTTAAGCCTATGGGTTGATCATGCCCTGCTTTCTGAGTGTTTCTATTTTTATTCCTAATAATGGCATGGCTAGGCGGTATAGTAGATTGAGTGCTGGTCCTGGAGTCAGGAAAACCTGAGTTGAAATCTGGCTCAGACACCTACTAGCTGTGTTAGCCTGGCAAGTCATTTCACCCCTGTTTGCTCAGTTTCCCCATTTGAAAAATGACAATATTAGCACCTACCTTCCAGGGTTGTTGTAACGACCAAATGAAATAAAAATTGTAAAGTGCTTGGCACAGTGCCTGGCACATTGTAAGTACTATTTAAATAAATGCTAAATATTAATAGAAGGGCCAGTAGGTAGGATTTAGGACTCACACCAGCTGTATTCTAGTCTCAGCCTCTTTGCAGACTAATTGTGCAACCTTAGGCAGGTTGCCTCATTCTAATAAAAGTCAGTATTTCCATCAGCAGGGATGAAATCAATCATGCCAGTCCCCATAGATACCTTGTAAGGGTATCCTGAGTATTATTGAGACTCTGAGAGATTCTCTAAGGGTATCAGTGAGAATGTACTAAAAGTGGCCGATAATTGATTTAGCTCTTCTTTGACCTTTTCTTTTCCTCCAATTCAGCTCTAAGTGTTTTGTGTTCATTTACACAGACTGTGATCTCTAACATTGCTTAGCTTGCTATTTTCACAGATTTCTGCTTGCAACACCTTCTACTGTCAGCCAGAAGAAGAAATATTGTTGTGCCATGAGAAAAGCCTTGACATCTCATGTGATTTTCCATTCAAGATTCTGAGCGTGTGAAGGTACTAATGGAAACCTTCTTGGCTCAACTCTCCTCCTTCTTCTTTGTCCCATCCCCCCCACATTTCTAATCTTATTTTTAGGGTAAAGTTGAGCTTTGAATAACCACATACTATTAACTGAGACTTGGGCATATTGCTGTTAAAACTCCCCATTCTCCCAAAGAAGAGGAAGCCTCAGATATGAAAAAGTCTCAGGTGAGCCTCTGATGCTAATTGAATGACCTCATATAACTGGGACTCCAGTTCCAGGATCTTCTCATTCCATTCTGAGAAGAGACAGGAAAGACTCAAATCAGATGTCCCAATGATGATGCAGTCTTTAGCTTTAAACCTTTACGACACATAAATTTCCTTGGCTGAATCCCCTAGAAACATCTTCCATCATGCTTCTTTATAGAATAGGATTGGTCCAAAGCAAAAATGGTCAAAGTGTCATAGAATCATAGACCAAGAAGTAGAAGGGAGGTTAGAGATCATTTATTCCAGTCCCCTTATCTTATAGATGAGGAAACCAAGGCACGGGAAAGTTGAGTGACTTGTCCAAACTCACATAGGTATCAAGTGCCAAAGTCAGGGTTCAAGTAGACCTTAGGAATCATCTAGTCTAGCCTTCATTTGAACAAAAAGCTTGTTTTATTTCATAAATTAAAAATAAAGTTAAAAAAAGAGAAGGGAAAACTGAAACTCAGAGAAGTTGTGAACTTGCCCAGGTAGGATTTCTATTTAGGAAGATAGTGTATGGGGAGGGGAGAGATGTTGGTGAGAAGTTATGATAATGCCTTAAAAAAACAGTAAATAAAGGGATAAATATCAATGAAACATTTAAAAATAGAGAGAAGAACACAGAAAGGAGTGCAGAAGAAGATGCCGAAAAGCAGGGTAACTCTGTTACTATCATATTAATTTTAATAGATACAAAAACAAAATGCATGTAACATAAGTCCGTAGTTTCATATACAACTCTCTTTTCTCCATTTTTTGTATGTGGTATATTGAAATATATAATTTTTGCATATTGAATGTTTTATATATTGAAATATTCATTGAAAATGTTTCTCAAGTTCATAATTTAAAAATAAAACAGAGAAATCAGAAGGTAGGTATTACTCAAAGATAAAGATCTGTAGATTGAGAATGACTGAAAGAGGAGAAGGTATTCTAGAGAAGTAGCTGGTGAATCACAGTGTTAGTCTTTACTACGGAGGCAAATAATACCAGAGTGGAGAAATGAGATAATAAGAATTGGACAAGTCACTGAAGGTTGTGATAAAGGCAATTAATTGGTTTCATGGGTATGAGAGAATGACCTACAATTGAAGTATAGGAGGTTGTGGAGGGAGAGTAGAATTAAATTCTATATCTTGGAGGCAGTATCATTCAGAGAGATAATAAATAATGGCCATTGGATGTGTAGCCTGAATAGGGTAGAGAAAGAGGTTATGGGAATCGAGGATTTATAGAATCAAGGTGTCAAAGGAATTGCCATCTTTAACACTGAGGATTCCAAGAACAATGCCAGGGAATGGGTTGGAGAAGACTGGGTTAGGCACCACAACAATTGGAAATGAGGGGGAATGATGAGGAGTTTGGTAAATAATGATAACAAGGATATAGAGACAATGAAAGAATTGATTCCTGAGGGAGGAAGGGTGGTAGAAAAATGGTTAGAAATCTGAAGAAAGAACACAGTGTGCAAATCTTTTCTCCTACTCTGGTGAATTTGGGAAGTTGGAGGAGTGATTTCTATTTGGATAAAGGTTGTAAGCGTTATTAGAAAATAAGAAGAGAGCCCGATTTCCATTATCTCAAAGAGGTAGATTTGGAAAGTTTGAGGATATGGGGGAATTTGTTGATAATAGCTCAGGGATTCCTAGAAGTAATTAAGCAGGGGCAGCTAGGTGTCGCAGTGAGGAGACCACCGGCCCTGGAGTCAGGAGGACCTGAGTTCAAATCCGACCTCAGACATTTGACACACTAACTAGCCATGCGACTTTGGAGAAGTCACTTAACCCCAATTGCCCTCCAAAAAGCAAAAAAAAAAAAAGAAGTAATCAAGTGGTGGAAACACTGGGTCTGGAATAAGGAAGATCTGAATTCAGATCCAGCCACATTTGTAAAAAGAAGGTGTTGGACTTGATAGCTCTCCTCTGAGCTCCCTTCCCACTCAAAATCTATGACCCCTCACCATTCTGTCCATATACCAGCTGTGGTCTTCATTCTCCTCTCATCAGAACCTTGGGTTCCCCCACAGGGACCCTGACATCTAACAAAAGAGCTTTTTCTTTTACTTGCCCAGAACCAGATCTCTTTGTTCATGCCTGGTCATGCTGTTATTTCCCTCCCTCCCCCATTTCCTGCTCCTCTTTATACATCTGATTGTGTAGAAGTGCAATGAATATTGTTTCAAAGTTTCCCTTCCATAAAACTTATTAACTGGCAAAGCTGCCTCACTATTAACTGCAAGAGTGATTTGTGATACTTATTACATATTAATGAATATTTTATTTATCAGTCTATTGGCTATTACTGTTTCAGAAAACAGGAGGCTCAGTTTAAACAAAAACACTGACTGGTTAAAAATACCCACCAACAGAACCACATCGATATGCCTGGCAAAACTGCCAAGATGCTTTTTCACATATTCCTGGTACAGTGAGAATGACCAAACAACCAGCTGTGCCTTCAGTTTCCCTAGCACACAGGGAGAGCACCATCCACAGCATCCTCTTCAGGCCAGGAGCCCAGTGACGTGAATGGGAGCAGACACTTAACCTACTACAGAAAAGCCAAGCACAGAGTGAAAAGGTCATTTGTGGAAAGGTGTGAGATGTTCAGGGAGAGCCAAAATGCAAAAGGGTTAGCCATGTAAAGGGCCAAGTTAAACAAGACACAACTGGGGCCCTCTTGCTTGTCCAGGCCTTCCATAAGCCCACAATCAAAGGCTCCAGAGGGACTCTGGGATCCAAAATTATGAGTTATTTAACTTGGCCACCAGCACGACTGACTCTTCTGTGACTTGGCTCTTTTTGGAGATGTCACACCTTGATTCCATCGGTCTTTATTTGAGAATATTTTTTTAGGTGCGTTTCATGCTTTCGATGACGTAGCCTTTTTTTCTGTTTAGAGAAATAATTAAAGAAGATCCAGTGGGGAATAGGCTTCCTTTAGTCCTTTATCTTAGAAGAAAAGCAGATACAAGTATTTCAAAAGAATTTTGCGATGGAAACGAAAACCCCAAAGGGCCCCCGGCTTCAGAAGTAAAAAACCTTTCTAATTTGTTGAGCAGAGGAGTCCGACCCCTGAAGATTCTAGGGGTAAAAGGAAAAATGGGAGAAAGGGAGACTTGCCTTTTGACTTGAATGGAGAGCAGATGTTTGTGGTTTCAGCTTCTAGCCTATCTCACCAGGTTCTCAAGTCCCAGAAGCCCTTCAAATCTCTTCTGAGCATCACTTTTGCAGGAAGTCTATTTACAGGATAGGAATAAACCATGATAGGAAGGGAAGGGGTAATTGGTACCAAGTCAAGAGACGGAATTTTAGAGAAGGGTAAGATGGATATAGGTGATACACTTAAATTAAAAAATTTTAATTTAATCTTTTGCACTTATATCACCTTATTCTTCCCCCCTCCCCTCCCTTCCTCTCCCCTCTCCACTCCTCTTTTCTGTCCTCTCTTCCCCCATCTCCCTCCTTCCCTATCTCTCTTTTTCTTCTATCTCTCCCTTCTCACCTTCCCTTTCCTTCTCTCCCCTGCTCTCCCCACCATCTATAATCTCTCTGTTTAATTCTGCCTATAAGGGTAGAATAATAACTGGCACTTATATTGTTGATTAATGTTTCCGAAGTGGCCCACATCAATTATGTTGTTAGTATCCCACCTTCCAAACTTAGGAGAAAGGTATTATAATTCTTATTTCATAAATAAAATGAGGCTCAGAAAATTTGTCCATGGTCATACAGATGCTAAAGATAGGATTTAAAACTGTTTCTGGTAAATTTCAATCCATCTCCTTTCCCACAATGCTGTTCCGACTCTCACTATGGACTTGGTGGCACTCTCTTGGGCTAAAAAGACAGGATAAAGTCCAATGCAGCAAATGAATCCTAGGTCCATAGTCAAACATTTTGGAAGGAGTTCTCTTGCTCTTTGTAGCTAGGTGCCTTTAATCAGAGTCTCCATCTCTCACAAGACTCAGGCAGGATTGATAACAGCATAAGATGGTGCAGAGACTCCTAGCTTTGCAGTCAGAAGACTTTAGTTCAAATCCTGGTTCTGCCCTTCTGTAATGGGATTTAAGATGGTCTCTGCCCAATAATAGGTCTCAGGTGGAGCCCATTAAGGGAAGCTTAAAGGAGAGGCTTGTTTGTAGGAAGGCTTTCATACCTTTTGCTAATTTCTAATTAGGAACTGAATCACATAATACCTTCTGACTCTGAGAAGAGTATATATACTCTCAGTTGGTATTTTGCTATAGCAGCTTGCTTATGAGAAGGAACTTATGATCCCCTGGTTGAGATTCTAAGTGGGCTGTATGTTCAGAGCTCCCTGACTGCTCAGAGGTAAAAGCTTTCTCATTCTAGGGATGTATGTAAAGTATATAGTTGATTCAGGCAGTCTGAGCCCTGTCTGTTGGTCTTTATTTCTCTGCTTGTATTTTTCTCTGAAGTTTGGGGTGCTGACTTTCCCCCTGAAAGTTCCCCATACTTCATATTCTTTATCTATAAAATTAGGGTAATAATATTAGATTCTCTGAAGTGCTGGATTGATATTTCAGAGCCATGATTCCTCACATCTATTTGGGACATTGAATAAGAAAAAGTCTGTTTTCATTCCTAGAGTGGGGATTGAGAATAGCTCCATCACCAAAGACTGCAACACTGGCCTCAGGGAGAGTGGCCTGTCCAAGAAATTCCATCCAGAACAAAGTTATCAGTGAATGTAATTACAAAAGGTTGTTGGTCCCTTGAACAGCTATCTTTCCTAGTAAAGCAGATCTAAGAACGTGCTCTAGCAGCTGTTCCAGATATGCCAGTGTGGTTGTTGCTACACCTTCCCACTAGTGTCACCTTGGACAAGTTTTGAAATCTGTTTCTTCACCTGTAAAATGGTGGGGGGGGAGAGGAGGTGGAGAGGGAAGAGGGTTGTTAGGATAGAAATTCTAGTCTAGTTATCGAGTTGACCAGATGATCACAGGCATTGGATCCCTTCCAGCTCAATTTCTATGATCTTTAGGAATGTCCAATCCTTTATAAGGAAAGCTTTTGAAATCTGTGAGAGCCAGGCACCTCATCCTAGGAGATTTTCCAAGGTCCTGTTTAAGTCCTGGCAAATATAGTTAATGGGAAGATTTGACTCTGCCACAAATTCACTGCATGACCTCAAGCAAGTCATGTAACCTCTCAGAATCTGTTCCTCTATCCATTAAAGAGAATAATAATAATGCTTCCTTTGCCTCCCACATTATTGTGAGGTTTTGTAAAATCCTTTTGACAATTTAAAAAGTGAAACTTTCACTGTCTTACTGTAGTTGGCAATCAGAGATCAGCAGAGAGCCTATTTGAAAATTGCCAATAGGATGAAGAAAAAAGCTAAATTCCTAGAAATAAAATGTAGATGTTCTGCAAGAAACCATTCCAATCCCTCTAAGTGCTTGCACACCTTCTGTTTAAGATTGGCTCCAATTTATCTTGTATTTATCTCTGATATACATAGTTGTTTCTTCCTATAGACTATGAGTATTTGGAGGGCAGGGACTGTCTTTGGTCTTTGTTTGTATCTCCCAGGGCTTAGCACAAAGCCCAGCACATAGTGGGCACATGTTATCTGAAGCTATTGGCATGACGAGAAGGGAGAGAGGAGAGAGAGAGAGAGAGAGAGAAAGAGAGAGAGAGAGAGAGAGAGAGAGAGAGAGAGAGGGAGGGATAGAGGAAGTGAGAGAGAGGGGGAAGGAAGGGAAAGAGGGAAGGGGAGAGAGGGAGGGGGAGAGAGAGAGACAGAGAAAGAGACAGAGAGAGAGAGGAGAGAGAAGATCCTGCAGTCCCTGGGCTACTATAGAGTGCAAACCCATATATTGGAGAGGGAGACTGAATGATATTCAGAAGCTGCAGGTCAGGGGGCAGTCTCGTGCTGGCAGCTATTGCTAATCCACCTCAGTCACTTAACATGCATCTTGTACTAGACATCTAGACCAAGAAAGATCATGGGCATAGGTCAGAACCTTAGTTTGTTGAAAGGTGCCTGCTCTGCCACCTTTTCTATACAACAATGTAAAGTCATGGCTGATAACTGTTCTGGATGGAATTTCTTGGACAAGCCACTCTCCCTGAGGCCAGTGTTGTTGTCTTTGGCGATGGAGCTATTCTCAATCCCCACTCTGGAAATGAAAACAGACATTTTTTTTATTCCCCTATGTCCCAAATAGATGTGAGGAATCATGGCTCTGAAATATCAACCCAGCACTTCAGAGAATCTAATGTTATTACCCTCATTTTATAGATGAGGAATATGAAGTATGGGGAACTCACGTGTCTTGCCTACGGTTGAGTAGCTTGCAAAGGCCAGAGCCTTTGCTCTGATTTGATATTAGGGGATTTCAGATGCCTCAAGAAAAGTGGAATGTGAAAATGGCATCATGGAGGGGAATGAAAATCTTTGGTTGAGGCGACAATCTCCTTGTCTGGGGATAAGTGGTAGCAAGGGCCCCTTGCTAGGGAGGGTTTGGAGCCAGTGTGTCTGTTACCTTAAGGAGCGGTGCTGCTACCCATGAAAGAGCCATGTACATAAGGGTCCTTTGAAGCCGGAAGGAAAATTCATCATAATGGTCCCAGTTCCTGCTTTAACTTGACCTTCTTCTTTGAGCCTCTGACATGGTTAATAAGACCCACTCTATCATTCTATAGCATGAAAGCCAGTGACAGCCTATGAGAAAGTGACCACACATGCAATAGATTTTCCCCCTCTACAGTCAGAACCCTCAAGTTGTAGATGGGCAGGGAAGTTATGGCAACAACTGGTCCAGTCCTCTGCCTCTGGGCAAGCCACTGCCCAAACCATTTCAGACGGCTGGGGAAGGGAAGGGGACAAGACTTTACTAAGTGCTTACCACATTCCAGGGACCTCCTAAGCACTTTACAAATATTATCTCATTTGATCCTCACAACAATCCCGGAGGCAGGTGCTATTAACATTTCCATTTTACAGAAGAGGGAACTGAGACAGACATGGGTTAAGTGACCTGCCCAGGGTCACACAGCTAGTAACTGTCTGAGACTAGATTTGAACTGAGGCCTCTCTGTCTTTGCGCCTGATGCTCCAGTCTCAGCTCTGAGTAACTGCCCTAGGGCTTAGATGCCAGCTATCTAATTTGAAGAGACCTCTAGAGAAAGAATGCTCACAGCCATCTTCAGAAACATCATCTTATGTTTTATGGTTGTTCTTTTCAAGAATCCCTTTATGTGTAATATCCTCCTCCCTTTTCCCCCGGACATAGGATTCAGAGTAGAGCATAATTCTGTTGACACTCAGAGCCATAAAGATCCTTTGAGAAAACTTTGTCCAAATGTTTCTTTTTACAGATAAAAGCCCAGAGAGGGTAAACAACTTGTGTAAGATCACACAGCAAGCATGATGTGGTGGGAAGAGCACTGGTGGAGAATCATCAGACCTAGTTTGAATCCTAGCTCCAAAACTTACTACCAAGATGACCTTGGATAAGTCACCTTTCTTCTCTTGGTTTCAGTTACCTCAGTGCAAGAATGGTAGCTTGGATTAGATAATCTCTAAGACCCTTTCTGGACTTAATTCTAAAACTTTACAGTCAGTGGCAGCACAAGCTTTTTAAAATTTTATTTCATTTTATTTCTATCTATCTATCTATCTATTCACTTATTTGTTTATTTATTTTTAGTTTTCAACATTCATTGCCACAAGATTTTGAGTTACAAATTTTTCTCCCCATCTTTCCCCCACCGCCACCACAAAATAGTGAGCCTACTGAATACCTCTTCTTCCAATCTGTTCTCTCTTATATCCTCCCCAATCCTCCCCCCAACTTTCTAGTAGTGCAAGATGGATTTCTATACCCCTGTGCCTGAATATCTTGTTTCCCAGTTGCATGTAAAAAACATTTTTTTTAAACATTTGTTTTTGAAACTTTGAGTTCCAGAGTCTTTCCCTTCTTCCCTCCTCACCCACCCCTACTGGGAAGACAAGCAATTCAGCATAGGTTGTACATGTATAGTTATGCAAAACATTTCCATAGTACTTATATTGTGAAAGACTATATTTCCCTCCATCCTGTTCTGCCCCCCACTTATTCTATTGTCTCCTTTGATCCTGTCCCTTTTCAAAAGTGTTAGCTTCTAACTACCCTCTTATCCCCTTCCCCCTGCTTTCCTGTAGGGTAAGATACCCAACTGAATGTGTGTGTTATTCCCTCCTTAAGCCAAATTCAATGACAGTAAGGCTGACACATTCTCTTTCACCTTCCTGCTCTTCCCCTCCATTGTAACAGTTTTCTCTTGCCTCTTTTATTGGAGATAATTTACCCTCTTCTCTCTCCCCCTTTCTCCTTCTCCAATATATTCCTCTCTCACCTCTTAATTTTATTTTTTATATGTCATCCCTTCCTATTCAACTCATCCTGTGCCATCTGTCTATGTATATATGTACACACATATGCACACACTCAAATATATATATTTAGACAGACATGCACCCTCCTATACATATATATATGTATGTATACATACGCACACACATATATACATACATATATATTCCCTTCAACTGTTCTCATATTGAAAATAGTCTCATGAGTTACAATTATTATTTTTCCATGTAGGAATGTAAATAGTTCAACTTTAATAAGTTCCTTATGATTTCTTTTTCCTTTTTACCTTCTCATGGTTCTCTTTCTTCTTGTATTTGAAAGTCAAATTTAATGTTCAGCTCTGGTTTTTTCATCAAGAATGCTTGAAAATCCTCTATTTCATTGAATGATCATATTTTACCCTGAAGCATTATACTCAGTTTTGCTGGGTAGATGATTCTTGGTTTTAACCCTAGTTCCTTTGATCTCTGGAATATCATATTCCAAGCCCTTTGATCCCTTAATATAGAAGCTGTGAGGTATTGTGTTATCCTGATTGTGTTTCCACAATACTCAAATTGTTTCATCCTAACTGCTTGCAGTATTTTCTCCTTGACCTGGGAACTCTGGAATTTGGCTATAATATTCCTAGGAGTTTTATTTTTGGGATCTTTTTCAAGAAGTGATTGGTGAATTCTTTCAATTGCTACTTTGCCCTCTGATTCTAGAATATTAGGGCAATTTTGCTTGATAATTTCTTGAAAGATGGTATCTAGGCTCTTGTTTTTGATCATGGCTTTCAAGTAGTCCAACAATTTTCAAATTTTATCTCTCCTGGATCTATTTTCCAGGTCAGTGGTTTTTCCAATGAAATATTTCACATTGCCTTCTATTTTTTCATTTGTTTGGATCTGTTTTATAGTATCTTGATTTCTCATATAACCATTAGTTCCCAATTGCTCCAATCTAATTTTGAAGGAATTAATCTCTTCAGTGAGTTTTTGAAATTTCTTTTCCATCTAGCAAATTTGACTTTTTAAGGTATTCTTCGCCTCGCTGGATTTTTGAGCCTCTTTTGCCATTTGAGTTAGTCTACTTTTTAAGGTGTTACTTTCTTCAACATTTTTTGGGTCTCCTTTAGCAGGCTGTTGACTTGCTTTTCATGATTTTCTTGCATCATTCTCATTTCTCTTCCCAATTTTTCCTCCACTTCTCTTACTTGATTTTCAAAATCCTTCTTGAGCTCCTCCATGGCCTGTAAGCAGTACATATTTTTCTTGGAAGCTTTTGATGCAGGAGTTCTGACTTCATTGTCCTCCTCCAGTTCAATGCTTTGATTCTTTTTGTCCCCAAAAAAGGATCCTATGGTTCATTTATGCTTCCTCTGCTTGCTCATCTTGCCAATTACTTGACTTTTGAGTTCTTTGCCATGGTAGAACTCTGCTTACAGAATGGAGAGAGCTTTGTCCCAAATTGCTGGAGTTTTTGCAGGTGCTGGAGCTATTAGTTTGGTGTCCTCTCTACAGCCCCCACAAGCTCTAGCACACTGGCCACACACCCCAGGACCACCACTCAAGACCATGATCCAGATCTAAGCATGTCAGGGCAAGAGCAATTACCCTACAATCTGCAGGCCAGACGAACTCTGGAAGCAGCCATGAGGCAGCAGCTGCCATTGCAGCACCTCTACTACTTCTAGCCTTGGGGGCAGGGGATAGACCATGCTCTTCCTTCACCCTTCCAACAGAGTTCCCTGCTGACCTTTTATTTTCTCTTTGGTGTTTATGGGTTGAGAAGTCTGGAAACCTCCACAGGGGGTGGTGATTCACTCTCCTGAAGTCTGCTCTGGCTGGTCTGAGCTGCCCTGGGGCTGGAACTGTGGCTCACAGGGGTCTCCACTCATGATATACCTTTCTTGTTGTCCTGTCAGGCCACCTTCAGTGGGAGATTTGTTTCTCTCTGTCACTTTGTGGGTTCTGTAGCTTTAAAATTTGTTTAGAGTCATTTTTTTACAGGTATTGGAAGTGGTTGGAGCTGGATCCCAAGCCAAGTTTGTGCTTTTACTCTGCCATCTTGGCTCTGCCCCCTCCTTCTGTCAGCGTGGGTTTTAAAACAGGTTTCCCAGTCTAGGAGTTTCTAGGTGTCCTTTTAATCTCTCTTTCATTTTGTTCTGTTCTGTTTTGCTTTGTTTTTCTTTCTCCTTTTGTTTAGGGTTTAGCACAGTGCCTTGAACATAGTAGGCACTTAATAGATATTTTTGATTGATTAATCAGCTGCTTTTAATGGGCATGGAGAGAAGGTGGTTCTTATAATAACCTTTTATTTACCTGGAGGCAGCCTTCATCCTTCTCTTTGCACAAGTAGATCTTGTTTGAGGATATTCATGGGTGACACCATAGCTGTCTTCAAGCAATTGCCCAGAGATATAGCGTGGAAGAAGGATTAAACCAGCTAGAACAGGTTCCAGAGAGCCTACAGGCAAATTTTCAGTGTGAACGTTTACTTCTTAGATATAAACAATCCCTACAAATCAGGACTTGATTTATTGTTTTATTGATTGAATAGACTTTAAAAAGTGTTACTAATGAAGATTAAACTTACAAGTGTCTGTGTACAAATCTCTACCTCCAAACTCCATCCCACCTCAGCCTGGTTGTTAAATATTGCCAGCACATTGCTGTATTGCTCAATAAACATTTTCCTGAGCTCAGGAGGAATGTAGTAGAAGGCTCAAGGAATGAAGTCACTATCAGGCTGCAGGCTGCTTACTGTAAACTAATAATAATAATAATAATAATAATAATAATAATAATAATAATAACTGTCATTTATATAATAAGTTTTTTTAAAGTGTTTTATGTCCATTATCTTATTTGAGTCTTATAACACTTCTGTGTTAAATTTACTGTGGGATTATCAGATCATGGATTTGGAGTTGGAAGAAACTTTAGAGGCTACCCCTCTCACTGTCTGGATAAGGAACTGAACCCAAGAGAACTGGCCAATTTGCCCAAGGTCACAAAGATAATAAGTGGCAGAGCTGGGATTTCAACCCAAATTCTCTGGTGTCAAAGGCAATACTTTCCCCATGGTGCCATAATGTTCTTGCTTGTCCCTGGAGGGTTGAGTTAGGGGTGTTGGGTAATAAAGTTAAGTTTAGGCTTGATGTCAAGAATAACTTTACTACAGTTAGAGCTGTACAAAAATGGAATGGGGCCACTTTGGGAGGTGGTGAGCACCCTCTCCCTGGAGGTCTTCCATCAAAGGCTGGGTGAATGTGTGTTGGGTAGATTTTTGTTTAGGGATGGGTTGGACTAGATGGCCCCTGAGATTCTCTAGCTAAACCCTCACAGCCTTATGGTCATTGGAAACCTTTGACACATCTACAATCTAGGGACATGTCAAGAAATAGGGTTTACTCTTTCAGTTTCAGACCCAGAAACACTGAGATCCAATTTCACTGCATTGTCTAAGAAGCTGTGATTTAATGGAGTGAGTTCCTTCAGGTCACTCTTAGGAAGAGGTGGTGTGTGTGTGTGTGTGTGTGTGTGTGTGTGTATGTGTGTGTGTGGGTGTGTGGGTGTGTGTGTGCATGTGCACGCATGTATGTATTGTGGATGCATTAATGCCCAGTTTGTGCAAAGAGAGAAATTCTCTTTTTAAATTAAAAGGAGGCTGGAGGAGTGGCATGACCTTGGATCTGGGGTGGGGTAACATTACATCACCTAATCATCTCACAGGTCAGAACAGATTATAAATTGCCTCTCCCTGGGTATTTATATCACCAACTATTTATACACAACACCATTCAATAGCCATTCCACTGTCCTCTCCCTCTCATGGGTCATGGGGACAGGCATTTTATGAAGTGAAGAAGCTGGCATTTGACATCTGAATCATTAGGGTGAAGTGACTACATGTTTAACCAGACCAGGGCTGATCCCGTAAAAGGGAAACTGGATTCTGTTTGGAATAGGTGGTAATTAGTGAGTAGGAGGAAGTTCCTACCCTTTTACAGGAAAACGAAATCTGAAATTCCAGAGTTCAGAGACATCCGTGGGGAATAATGTAGTCAGAAGTCTGGGATGCTTGGGAAAAACCAAGTCTTTAGTTAAGGAGAAAAAAAAACCCAAACCCTCTTGCCCATCTGACCTGTAAACATAGTTGGAAGGGAAAGATATTCAACCAGCCACTGCTCAAGGGTCCTCTAAGGCAGAGGTGTCAAACACGGCCCTGGGCAGCCCTCAATACTGTTTGAGTACAGCCTTCATAAGATTAAAATGTATTTGGGAAATATTTAACTAAATAAAAGTAAAACAAAATGTAATATGTTTTAAAACTAAGTCAATCGTAGTATGAAGGAATGCTTATAGTTAGTGGTTTGGTGGTTCATCATTTCTATCTGAGTTTGACACTATTGCTCTAAGGTACTGGATAAAGGGCACTTCAACAAGATAATCTTGAAAATGTTGACTCTTACTGAGATTTTGCTTTGAATCTCTATGGAAGGAAGACTTCAAGGACTTGCAGTCAGGAGAAAACTGGGTTCAATTCTGCCTCTTGCCTATATTGGTTGAATGGCCAAAAGCTCTCTGAGCTTTGTTTTCTTCGTCTGTAATTTATGGCCATAGAGCATCATTGGAAAGGAGCTTAGGAAGCCATTTTGTCCAATCCTCTTGTTTTAGGCCAGTGTTCAGCACAGCAGTGCCTAGCATACAGTAGGCATTTAACAAATACTTATTTTTTATCTTTTGCACTTTATTGAATGGAATTTTTGTTCCATTATGGTCTGAAAAGGCTGCATTTAATATTTGTGTTTTTCTACATTTTAATGAGGTTTTTATGCCCTAATACATGGTCAGTTTTTGTGAAGGTACAATGTACAGAGGAGAAAAATGTATATTCCTTTTTATTTCGATTTAGTTTTCAGCAGATGTCTATCATATCTAACTTTTCTAAGATCCTGTTTATTTCTTTAAATTCTTTCTTAATTATTTTATGTTAGATTTATCTGTCTCTGAGAGGGGAAAGTTGAGGTCCTCCACTAGTACAGTTTTACTGTCTATTTCTTCTTGCAAGTCATTTAACATTTCCTTTAAGAATTTGGATGCTATGCCATTTGGTACATGTATATTTACTATTGTTATTACTTCATTGTCTATGTTGCCTTTTAGCAAGATGTAGTTTCCTTGTTTATTCCTTTTAATTTGGTCTATTTTTTGCTTTTGTTTTGTCTGAGATCACGATTGCTACCTTTACCTTTTTTACTTCAGCTAAAACATGATAGATTTTGCTCTAGTCTCTTACTTTAACTCTGTGTGTATGTCTCTGCTTCAAGTGTATTTCTTGTCAATAATATATTATTGGATTCTGGTTTCTTATCCATTCTCCTATACATTTCCATTTTATAGGTGAGTTCATCCCATTCACATTCACAATTATGTTTTCTCTGTATTTTTCTCCATTTCATTTTCTTCTGTTTTTCTTTCTCTCTGTCTCTCTATCCTGTTCCTCTTCTGAAGTTTGTTTTGCTTCTGGTCACTGCCTTCTTTTATCCTCCTTCCCTTTTATCACTCCTCCATTTATCTTATCCTCTTCCCCTTCCACTTCCTTGTTGGGTAAAATAGATTTCTATTCCAAGTGAGTATTTATATATACACATGTATGTGTGTATGTGCGTATATTTTCCCCCTCTTTTAACCAATATAGATGTAAGGTTCAAATGTTGCCTGCTGTGCCACCTAACCCCATATTTTCCCCCCCACTGTAAAAGTTCTTCCTCGTGCACTTTTTTTATTTAGTTAATTTCCCCCATTCTTCCTCTCTTCCTCCTTATCCCAGAGCATCTCTCTTTCTTGCCCATCCATTTTTAAAAATATCACCCTGACATAATTGACTCTTTTCTGCATCCCCTTTTTATGTAGAATCCTTCTAAATGCCCAACTAATGATAAAGTTCTTAGAAGTTGCGTGTATCATTTTCCCATATAGGAAGACAAGCAGTTTAAACTTATTGATTCCCTTATGACTTCTCTTTCATGTTTACCTTTTTTTGAATAGTATTTTATGTTTTCCCTACTCAAGAAAATTTTTAGCATTCATTTTTATGAGACTTTGAGTTCTAATTTTTTCTCTCCCCCTCCCTTTTCCCCAATTGTGAAAATGGTATGCAGTTTGACATAGTTTCTACATGTGCTGTCATGTAAAAATATTTCCATAGTAGTCACATTTGTGGCTTTCAAGTTTGTGAAAGAAGAAACAGATTAAAAGAAAAAAATGAGAAAGAATAAAGTAAGTGAAAAAATATGCTTCGATCTGCATTCAGAGTCCATTAGTTCTTTATCTGGATATGGATAGTATTTTCCTTTGTGAATCCTTTGCACTTGTCTTGGATCATTGTACTGATGAGAAGAGCTGAGTCATTCATAACTGATTATCACACAATGTCACTGCTATTATTTACAACGTTTCTCTGGTTCTGCTTATTTCACTTTGCATTAGTTTATGCAAGTCTTTCCAGTTTTTTCTGAAATCTGTTCGTCATTTCTTATTGCCTAATAGTATTCTATTACATTCATATACCATAGCTTGTTCAATCATTCCCAGATTGACGAACATCCCCTCTATTTCCAATATTTTGCCACCACGAAAAGGGGCTGCTATAAATATTTTTATGCCCTTTCCCCTTTTTATGATCTCTTTGGGATTCAAACCTAGTAATGGTATTGCTGGATCAAAGGGTATGCACAGTTTGGTTGTCCTTTGGGCATAGTTCCAAACTGTTCTCCAGAATTATTGGTTCAGTTCACAACTCCACCAGTATTGCATTAGTGTCCAAATTTTCCTACATCTTCTCCAGTATTTATCATTTTTCATGTTTACCTTTTTAATGTTCCTCTTGATTTTGGTATTTAAAAGTCAAATTTTCTATTCTGCTGTCTTAATCAGGAATGCTTGAAAATCCTCTATTTCATTAATTATCAATTCCTTTCCTTGAAGAATTATACTTAGTTTTTCTGGGCAGGTTATTTTTTGTTGTAATCCCAACTCTTTTGCCTTCCAGAATATAATATTTCAGAGGTGGGGAATCTGTGGCCCTGAGGCCACATGTGGCCTTCTGGGTCCTCAAATGTGGCCCTTTGACTGAATCCAAATTTAATGGAATAAATCTCCTTAATAGGAGGATTTGTTCTGTACAACTTGGACTCAGTCAGAAGGCTGTGCCCAAGGACCTAGAAAACCCCATGTGGCCTTGAGGCCACAGGTACCCCATCTCTGTTTTAAGTGCTCCACTCCTTTAGTGTATTAGCCACTAAATCCTGTGTTATCCTGATTGTAGCTCCATGATATTTGAATTTTTTTTTTTATGGCTGCTTGAAGCATTTTCTCTTTGACCTGAGATCCAGGGAATCTGTCTATAATAGTACTGGAAGATTTTATTTTTGGGATATCTTTCAAGTATTGATTGGTGGATTCTTTCAATTTGTGTTTAATTGCTAGTCCTAGGATGTTGGTACAGTTTTCCTTGATACTTTTTAAAATATTGTTATGAGTATCTGAAGATCTTGCCTGCCCCTAGGCCCTTTGATAGGCTTAAGTGGCTCTGAGAACCTTCCCTGATTTGAAAGTATACTCTGCCCCCTAATAGGCTGAATGGAGCCTGTGGTGGGAGGCTTGTTCTTCAGGAATGCCCATGCCTTATTACTTTGTAATTGGGCAGTGGGTC
>CM053584.1:354713196-354826325 GCA_028627135.1 Pseudochirops cupreus
CACCCACCTGGATTTAGGCTCCATACAGTACAATCTCCCTTCCCCCTTCCTCAGTGATTTCCAAGCCTGGGGCTGTTTACACTAATGCAAGAATGTACTCTAGGTGGGGCTTTTACCACTTGATTTTTTTGTGTGTCAGGGAGGGGGATGAGAGCCCCTAGATTTCATTCCTCCATCCCAACTTCTGAAAGTCTGGGCATGTAGCTTCTAGAATCCAGGCCGCGGGTTGCCAGCCCCAGGAAAAACCGCTGACCCTGCTATGCGCCCTGCGTTCCCTCCTACCCAGTTCCGTCGGCCCTCACCTCGGCTGTGAGAGGGCTGCAGAAGCCTCCAGCTGGGTGAGTCTGCTGGGTGGGGCTTCCCAGTCTGCCGCACTCTGCTCTCAGGTCCACGCCGGTGCCACTCCTGTGTGCTCCGTTCTCCCTGCCCAGACCTGATTAGGTACTTCTCTGGGCTGGGAATCTGTCACTCTCTCTCTCTCCCAATGGGTTCTGTCACTCTTAAATCCGCTCAAATTTACTTTTGAGTTCCCAAGGACGAAATTCTTGGGGAGCTTGGACAAGTCACTGCTTACTCTCCGCCATCCTAGCTCTGCCCCAATATTGACCTAATAGTGATATTGCTGGATCAACAGGTATGCATTCACTGGGGATTTTCAAGAAAAAAAAATAATCATTCGTGGAGATGTTGTAGAGAGAATCCTTTTTCAGCTACAGATTAAACTAGATGGCCATGGGAGCCCTTCCATATCTGAAATTCTGTAAACCTTCTCTATCCATTGGAGCAAATTAGACGGATCCAGCATAGGATCACTGATTTAAAGCTAAAAAGTAACTTTGAGGCATCTAGTTCAACCTCTTTATTTTGCAAATGAAATCCAGGCCAAGAAAGATTAAGTGACTTCTCTACTGAAATACAGGCAATGAGAAATGGAGCCAAATTTGGAGCCCAGATGTTCTGACTCCAAGTCAAGTCAATCAACATTTATTAAGCATTTTCTATATGCCAAGAAATGTGCTAAACACTGGGAATTCAAACAAAAAGAAAGTCCTTTCCCTCAAGGAGATTACATTCTAATGGGATAAGGTAACATAAAAGTAGGGATAAGGGGAGAGGGGAAGGAAGGAGGAAGGAGAGAAGAGGGTTTCCTTGCAAAGTAGGATAGAAAAAGAAGTCCAAAGAATCAGCAGTAGAGCTCAGAGAGAAATACAGAAGTAACCATGGATGGCTGGACACTTTCCTTAAAATGGAGGTTCTAGGAAGAACAGACCAATTGGAGGAAGGGGCCAGAAAGGCTTAATGATCTTCCATGTTGGGAAGACCATGGAAACCATAGTGGAGAAAAAAAATCTAGAGGGTCAGGAATAGAACCCAGAGATGAATGAAGATATATTGCAAATCTAGTCATCTTTCCACTATATCATCTACTTTTCAACCTTGGGCTAGTCTAGTTTGTGTTAATGAGTATTCAAATATATACCAATTAAAATCCCATCTTTTACAGGAAGCCTTTCCTAACTCCTCCTCATTCCAGTGCCTTCTCTCTGCTAATTATTCTATATTTGACCTGTGTTGCACATATTTGTTTGCATGTCATCTAATTCATTAGATTGTTCTTCTTCAGTACAAGAATTGTCTGTGGTCTCTTTTCATATCCACAGTGCTTAGTACTGTATCTGGCACCTAATAGTAGGTACTTTAAAAAATGTTGACTGATTGATTGATTGGTTGTTCAAATATACCTATGATCTCATTGATATAGAAGTTCTTTCCAATTACCATACCTAACAGTCCTGTGGGACTCTCATCTATGTTCTCTCAAAAGTTTGCCACTGTGGTCTGCCCTGTGTTGGAGACCTTCTAGTCATCCACCAGTCATCCCTCATTCTCATCACATGACCATTTTGTCTTTGAGTACTTTAATGCTATACTTTACTCTTGTTCTCCATTGGTATTCTACATTGGTTTTATGTTGTGGCCACTTTACAACTACCATGTACCTCTTCAGGATCTTCAGTATAAAGATCATCCTTAGTTCTTAAGCAGCAGTAGTGTTCCAGATATCAATACAGGTAAAATATCAGTATTGGGGGGAAATTTACAGTCGGAAAAGTACTTTGCAATTTCCCAAAAGCAATCTAAGTCCATTCTGTTCTTTCTATATAAATCTGGGTCCAGTTCATTGTCCAGTTACACCGAGTGTCACAGATATACATGCTGTTGGACAAGCTCTATAAAAGGTTCATTCAGAGGGACATTGAAATTTGGGCAGTGGCTATTTTAATCCATTTAGTCTTTTCTGTAAAGATGAATAAGCCAAACGCCTTTGAGTGATTACAGATTTCTTCTAGCATCCATAACCTTTTAGAGACTGATTAAATCAAAACAATATCATCCCAATTCAGGAGCATCTGGGAGATGCTCACCATCTACATCATTGACCTAGGTTCTGCACTAAATCACCTTCACTGGACTGGGGAATGATTTTGTTGAGTAAGGATTTCCCTGTTTTATGCCTTACCCAATGTTTATTTTCAGAGGGTCACTGAACAGGATTATTTCTATTGTTACGTGTTTCAAGGACCCTTGAATGGCCTTGATGGATGGGTGGGAGAAACCTTGTTGGAAAAGGAAAAGCAATGCAGCATCTTGTTTGACCAAAATCTTTTTTTTTTCAAATTGACAAACAATAAACACAACGTGATCTCATATTCTTTTTATCTTTCAGTCAACTGGGACATGGCAAAGGTGTGGTCTATTGAAAAATACAGATTGCAAGAGCCTTCTCAGTGCCTGCTAATACTCTCATTAAGGATACCCTCAATTTGTGTAAAGATGACCCTCGTGAAGGTTTATATTCCTACAGGATAATAGGAATATAAGTCCATAGTTTACATTTTCTTAGTAATCTTTTTTTAAAAAATCAACATAATTTAAGATTTTTCCATACCTTTGGAATTATCCCCTTATTTAGATTCATGACAAATCCCTCACTCAATATCCTCACAATCTCACTTCTGACTTGACTCTCTTCTATATATGTTTGATCCTCGCTGCTTGTTTTTCTCATCCCTGTTCCCTTTAGTACCATTTCTACTTTCTCTCTAAGAACTTCAGGAACTATGATGTCAGAGTCTAAGTGCAGAGGTTCCATTATCCTTGATGGAGAAAACAGTTTGCTGGAATAATTTGTTTTTCAAATCTTTTCCATTTTTCTTCTGTTTGCTGTCTTCTTTCTCTTTTCATTCCTGAATACCCTTGGAATGCCTTTGCTTACTTACTTTGGTAAAGCTTTCTTTAAATGATTTTTACCTTCCACTGCTTTTCTCATCTTTATTAGATAGCCTTACTCATTTTTCATTTTTGGAAATATTTTACAGATGAATTTATATTCTGATTCAACATCGTCTTTGGCAGCCATGTATCTCTGTTCAGTAAGTAACTAAAATGTTTTTTGACTAATGTATGTTGGAATGTATATTGATTTGATTGGGGGGGGGGGATCTTATCAAGGTCTTCATAGAATTTATTTATCTCTGTTTGCCTTGGTTTCCTCATCTGTAAAATGGGAATGATGCTAGCATCTACCTCCCGGTGTTGTTGTGAGGATCAAATGAGATGATATTTGTAAAGCATTTCACAAACCTTAAAGTTCTATTTAAATGCCAGCTGTTATCATTATTATCAACTTCCATAGCTATTGGAGTTAAGAAACTAGGATTCAAATCCCAAATTCAATGGGTATTAGATTTCTTCTGGTTTTTGCTGTTTACACAAATCTAATGAATTTTGCCATAGGTTCTGATAGAACCATAAAAGTAAAAAATATGGCAATGGGTGTGAAAGACAGTAGTGATATTATTGGGATAATTTTATTAACTAAGTATTAATTGTGTTTTCTGTGTTTTCTGCTTTTCTGATTACATTTCTGTTGACTAGGAATTATCTTCTCTTGATATCCATAGCCCTTTTCCAGACAGGACAAGTCCCTCCTGTGACAAGTTTCTCCTATTCTCATTCTTCTCCTTGAATTGCATTGTACTCCTTACATTTTTCCATTTAGCCTTCCTTTGACATATAAAAAAAACAAACAAACCATCTCCTCCAGAGAGCCTCTGCTCCTGTGGTGGCCATCCTAATTGCTGCCAGAATTTCCAACTCAATTATTACCCATAAAGTCTCCAGTAATCCAGTATTCCCCCATAATCAAGAATTAGAAGTATAAGGTGATAACATGACTATTTAGTCCACTAATCCAGGATCTAAAATTTTTATGTATCCTTCCAAAAAACCTGGTAATTGCAAATCTCTTATATAAATCTTTTTCCTGTACCCTGTGACTTGAACTCAAGTTCTGATCACTTAGTGTGCCAGGCTAATACAATGGGCAGGTTCAGTTGGAAAACTTATTTGGAAAGCTGCTTCAGTTCCTATGTTGGATTGTTAGAAGTATAACCGCATTTTCCATTCTGCCCCTTCCAAGAGATAGGGACTGGAGTATAGTTCGTTTGTCATTGGAAACTCCTGGGTAAAGTAACTCCATCTACTGATTCAAGTTGGCACCTCTTCTGCAACATGGAGTCTCAGAATGTTGCCTAGAATATTAGGAGGTAAGTAACTTTCCAGGGTAAAAAGCAAGTAGGTTTTTGTGGTGAGACTGGAATTCAGCTCTTTCTGGTTACTGGGAAGTAGCTTTCCACAGGCAACAGGAGGTTAAACATTGGATAAGAAGGCTAAGTTATTGTCTATGGGTTATAAAGTCAACTATGAGTTCCATCTCAACTGTCCTTTAAAAGATTAAGAGAGTTGTTGGAGCTATCTCCCCATTAAAAAAAAAATACACCATCCCACTGGTTACTGAAAGCTCTGTCTCTACCAAACCACACTGCCTCCCTCCGCTCTCCAAAACTTCTCCTTCTAACCTTTGTTTCCTAAAGCAAGATCTTCTATACTCCTGACCACAGAACAATATCAACATAAATAATTATCTGGGTTTGACATCCTTGCCACATATCCCAGGAGACTTTGACAGAGATATTTTGCTTGGGGAGGATCTGGTCTTCTCAAATCAACAGACACGCGAGAAACAATTGCAAAGATTTATTTAGCGGCATTTTGTGCTTGGCACTTAGAAACAGAATTCCGTGCATAGGGCAAATTTTTATACACCTTTTTCTTCATACATATTTTACATACTCTTTTTATTGCCCCTTTTTAATATTCATAATGTTGAATTCCCCACTAGGCACATAAATACATTTATCTACAACACCTCAAAACCAAAATCTTAATAATATCTGTATTGTTACTTGGGATAATTGCAGTTCCACACCACTTAAATGCTTAGCTTATACTAAGCTGCAATTTTTAAAAAATTGTTAAAGGCTATGGGGAGGGGAGGGGTAGAGGGAAGAAATTAAAGAAACTTCAAAATGCAACCATCTATTTGTTTAAAACTGTGCTCTAAGGGAAGAGTCAAGATGAGTTTCTCTGAAATTCTGCTCTTTGAATTTCTGTGAGACTTTATAAATTTTCTATGGCCACTCTGGCATGCAAGACATTAAATCCAGGTCAGCTGCCTTGGTTCACTTGTAGCTGACCAGGTCTCTCTTCATTAGCCCTGATTTCAACAAGATCAGACTGAATTATCAAACTCTTTTCCCATGCTCCCATTCCCATTCTCTTTCCCCTTCCCATACTAAGTAAGATGCATATTTTGGGAAGTCAAACTTGTTCAAGTTGGTGCACCTCTGGATTCTGGAATAATACCACAGACAGACCTGTGGAGCTAAGATGCAACCCTTCTCCCATCTCCTTTCCCACCTGGCACTCTAGTCAAGAGTATTTGTGTATATAGTGGGAACTGGAGTGTCCCAAAGAGGTGTCTCCCTCAGTTAAATCATGGTTTTGCACCCTGTTGGGGCGGGGGGGGGGGGGGGCGGGGAAACAGTTTCCTTGGTGAATTAAATTCTCACCACTGTTCACACATCCTCATTCTCTTTCTCTTTTTCACTTCTTTCTTTTTTTCTTTCTCTCTTCCCATTCCTTTCACTCTCTCCTATCACATCAATGGCACCACTGAATTTTCAGGATAATAGCTAATTAGCTGGAAGGAGCCAAAGTCAGGAGAGCACCTTCTTTCAGGAAGTAAAGTCCAATTGTGGCTCTGATGTCCATCTGCCCCTCATCAATGGGGAGTGGTTTCAGGAGGTCTGGGTCACTCCAGAAACAGGTGGGGTCCTGAGGGGAGCCTTCCCAGACCGTGTAGCTTTGTAGAAAGACCAGTCCTTGGTAAAGTACCCACTTTGGGCCTCCCTTCATGAAGAGTTCACCCTAGTTGAGAGTGAGTGTTAAGTGTATGTGTGTGTATGTGTGTGTGTATGTTTATATATATATATATATATATATATGTATGTATGTATATATGTATGTATAGCTATGTATGTATGTATATATATATATATATATATATATATATATATATATATGCATGTTTCATTGGCTGTTACACTCTAGCCTCTCTTTTATATTAATATAAAATGGTTGTCCCATCTTTCCAAAGGCCACTTAGGGTTAGAGGTTAGGCACTGGATAACAAGGCTAAGTCTTTGGATACTGTGAGCGTGGCCAGGAAGTCAGATGTATGTTCCATCTCAAGTGTCCTATGAGAGTTTGGGAGTGTCTCTTTGTTGTTGGGGCTATTCCCATCCCACCCCCTTCAGAAGAAAAAGAAATATGCAGTTCCACTATTCTTTAAAAGGCTTTAAGCTCCTGACAAGGAGGATGCCTTCACGGAAACAGTGGAGGGTCTTTGGTGAAGAGAAGTCAGGTTCCCCATTAAACCATATGCACAGACATCTGGGAGGAAGAAGAGCCAGGGACGGACCCATACTGCCGGCTGTCACAGGCGTTGGCTGTCTGCTGGTTGGCTGAAGAGGGGCTGATCATATGCATGCCATGTTCCATCCCTGTGGGCAGATACTGCCTCTCACCAAAGGCCCCATTGGAGGGAGATGAACAGAGTAAAGTGCTTTGGGAGGTGGTCAGTTTCTCTGGGCTTGCAGCTAGCCTGGGGGAGGTGGGGAAGTTGTAACCATAGAGGTTGTAAGGGTTGTGAAGGGAGAAGGCATTGTAGGAGCTCTGCTGCATGTGGCTGCCACCAAACACATGTGGAGAAGAAGAGCTGGAGGCCGGGTTGCCTGCCTGCATGACATATTGAAATTGAGAGGCAGGGAAAGAGCCCAACTGGCTACCATAGGCTTCCATCTTGCCATTGCTGGGCAATGAAGGAGGAGTCGGTATTCCTGAGATCAGGGATGGAGTCCTCTGAGGCATGAAGGTTTCTGAGGACTGGCTGGCTGAGGCCGTACCACTCTGCAGACGGTTGTAGCTGCTGTCACTCAGGCCAGGATAGCTCTGCAGGGCAGCCATGTTGCTCCTGGCACAGGGTGGATAATCAGAGAGGTTCAGGTTGCACAGTTGGCTTTCCCGGCAGCCCACGTTGAAAGTGTTGGGGGCCAGGTGAAAAGTAGGAGGAGAACAGGATGGAGACAAGAGATGAGAAGAAGCAGAAGGGGATGGGGTTCCAGTGCTGGAGGTGGTTGGGGAGGTGCCTGTGCTGCCCCCTGAAAGATAGAATGGAACACAAACATCATCTCAGTGGAGAACTTTGTCATAAGCCAAGAAGACTTACAGTAATATCCATCTCCATTTCTAGAGTGCTTTGCTCACAACAACATTGAGGAACATGAGCTCTACATTTAACAGATTGGGAAACCGAGGTTCAGAGAGTTGAAGCTGTAGGATCATAAATCCAGAGCTGGAGGGGCACCCAAAGGCTATCTAATCCAACACTCTCACTTTACAAATAAAGAAGGCAAGCCCAGGGAGGGAGTGACTTGCCCCCTTCTCCTTCTCCACTTTCTAGCTTTCTTTTTATGTTGTCTTCTCCTAGTAGATCATAAGCTCCTTGAGGACAGACATTTTCTTTTCTTATTTTTATCCTCAGCATTTGCACATTTAGCATAAGCACTTAATAAATGTTTATTGAATTGAATTGAATTGTCCAACATCACAGAACAAAAGGTTTCAAAGTGAGGGCTTAACTCTGGTCTTCTGATGACAAGTCTGGCACAGTCTCCATCAGACCAGCAGCATAACTCACAATTTTGGTACCTGGGGGAAAGCAGCATCAAATTGCTCTCAAATCAACTTTTTAAGACAAATTCAGCTAAGAAAGGAAGATAGTCCAGTATCCAAGCTCCTATGGAGAGGAAACCCTAAGATTCTACTGAACAGGAGGAAAAGCAGAGGTCCTGGACCTGCCTCTCCTACTACCTTAGATCTTCAGACACCACAAGATTGTTCCTGAAGTCGAGGAGGTGGGAGCAAGTTGTAGGAGGAAAAGAAAAAAAAAATCCTATGAAAAACTCTTCAAGACATCTTCATTTGTTTTTGCCAACTCTTGCTTTTGAATTTCTGGATTTCTAGGAACTAACAAAGAATGCCCAGCTCCCTCAGTTCAAGCCTAACTATAGACCCAGTGTCTAAGGCTAAAGAGGGTTTTCCTCTTCCCATCTATTGGAAGTGGTGGCTTTGACTGTGGTCTTCTGAAGGCTATGTGGATGACTGCTCTTGTGATATAGAAGGAGTTTGAGAATAGAAGGACTAGCTGCATTGTTTAGTTCTTGAAGGAGAATGAAAATTCTTTCTCTTGTGATTTTTTTAAGTTCTCTTAGAGTCTTCAGATGTCAGTCAATGAATAAGCATCTATTAAGTACCTCCTTTGTGTTAGGCACTGTGCTTTGACCTGCTCTGCTTCCAACCCGGGCCAGTTTGCCTCTCTCAGGCAGCCCAGTACTCTCCTCCCCACCTTCCCCTCCCCTCAGAGGCTCACCATGTTGGTGACAGACTTAAGGTGAATATCCAATCAACTTTAGCCCTAGGGCAGTTCAGAACTCCTGAAGTCAAGTGATCCACAGTCCTTGGGCTCCTCCAGTTGCATGCATTATACATGTATGTGCCATCACACAAGGCTAAATCCAGTTCTAAAGTCCAGTCTAAGGCATATTAATGCAGAGTCAGTGGAGGTATGAACAGGTGAAAATTCTGGAAAGCAATTTGGGACTATACTAAAAAAGTCACTAAGCTTCACAGATTCTCTGACCCAGGCATACCATGGCTAGATGCCAAGGAAGTTAAAGAGAGAAAGGTATATCTATAAAAACAGCACTTTTGTGGGAGCAAAGAACTAAGTAAAATGAATGCCTTTCAACTGGGGAATGGTTGAACAAATTGTGGTGCATAAATGTAATGGAATATCATTTCACCACAAGAAATGACAGATATGAAGACCTTTGATTTCATGGGTAGAGGGAACCCCCAGATGAGCAAACTCCTTCAATTGATACGTAATCCAACGTAGCTGTGTTATAGAGCATGTAGAGGAAAGCGTAAGGCTAGAAAGCTAAGAATAGCTTTAAATGCCTTTCACATAGAGTACTCCCTACAGCACATTCCCTTGCCCAAGACTGTTGACCTTCAGGGCAGGATTTACACTCCCAGAGTTGCCAAGACCTATATTTCCCAAAGGGTGAATCTTGGAACCCTTTGGGGTCAACTTTAACTTATGCTGGGATTCCTAGAATCTGGATTCCTATAGGAGAGGGGAGAGGGAAGGGGCAAATGAGAAACAGAAAGGAACAAGAGTAAGTAATGGAGGAAATAGGCAGAGAAATGATGGAAAACTATTAAATAAAAGTCTTGAGGAACCAAAAAATCAGGGTATTTGATCAAATTAGAAGTCAAATACCCAAAGGTACTCCAAAAAGTAAAGATCCCAAGAGGATACTTGACAAATAACAATTTAAAATACATCTAATGATCCGGAAAGTTCTCCCCAACAGGATTGTGTAAGCTTCTTGAGGGGAGGGACCATCTTTTGCCTTTCTTTGTAGCCTCAGCTTAGCTGAGTGCCTCGAACATAGTAGGCACTTACTAAATGTTAACTGACTCACTGTTGGCCCAAAATAAAGCGCACATTTGGGTTTGTTGGGTTTTTTTTTTTAATAGTTTTCACTATTGTGTCAGATGTAGGTTTTCAGAATTGGATTAGAGATACTAGTTTAACCTTTTCATTTTATAGTTAAGGAAACTAAAGGTCAAAAAAAAAAGTGACTCGTAATATAGCTCATTTCTTAAAGAGGTGGAATAAGAATATAGTGCTCTTTCCACTACACCAACCTAACACAAAGCTAGCATATTCTTTTTAATCAAAAAGATTCCCAATATAGATTTCTGAGCAGTAACTTCCAGACAGGGCAGATTTCAACTATAGGTCAAGTAGGTCTTCACCAACACCATTATGGCGTATTTCAGAGACTTCTGAAAAGCTCTACCTCCATTTTTTTTTAAATCTCCCATTTGCTGGTTTTCTATTTATCATTTCAGGGTGAAGTTTTTATTTCCCTCACTTCTGAAAGGGCTTAAAATGTAAATGATCCTCTGGGAGATCGCACCCTGATTGAAGTTCACACAAAGATTGAAGTGACTGATACCAAGTCATTTCCTGAGAGCAGATTTTTACTTGGAGTAGGGGACTGCAGGAGAAGCCACTTTGCACCTGAAATAGAAGGGAAGGGGACTCAGAAAGGGGTCTGTCTCACTTTGTCACTTTCACAGTTTTGGCTAGGGTCTCCCTACTCAGCATCTTAAATGAAATCCAGCGACTCCCTCCCTGTCTGTATTGGGCACAGGCTTGAAAAGGAAGCTACGCCAAATTCTGTGAGCTTAGATAAAATAAGTGATGTGACATGGAATAGAGAAATTTGACTCCAGCTGTAGAGAGATTTGTGTTTTACAGGGATATTTATCTAGTCTCCTCTCTTTGTGAGTATCGTCTGCTCTCCATGGGCTGGTGGTTACATAGTCACAGAGGGGCCCACCTGTTCAGCATGCTGTACTACCCTGTTAAAAATATTCTCCATCATCTTTAGGCCTTAGGACTACAGCAGGAAGTGTGATGTGGAACAGAGAATTTTTTACAACTTTGAAATGGTTTTCTTGGATGGTTCACAGTGGAGGGAATGGTACTGATTGGAAGTCCTAGTCAGACACACACACACACACACACACACACACACACACACACAGTGGGGGGTGGGGGTGGGCATGGGTCAGGGTGTTAACAAGTTACAGTGTTCTCTGCAGACCAGATGAGAAATGCGCATTAAGAAGGTTTTAGCTGCCCTGGACTTTTAAATAGCACTGACTTGAAATGAGTCTCTGTGGCTCCTAGAGCTGTAAGATGAGAAATACTGAAAATGGATCAGCAGAAGTTGGATATGGGCAGACCTATCCAGGAAATGCTCAAGTTGTTTCCCTCCATTTTGCTTTTTATCATGCATTTTTCATATGCCCAGAGGAGACATGAGTTATTCTTCTCTGTTCCCATTAAGGGCTAGGCTTGATGGGTCTTAATTTTTCAGAGGTGGAAACCAAGGTAACAAAAAATCAGTATCATCTTAAATTCTCAAAACGTGTCAACAATAAAGCAAAATTAGAAGAGTAGATTAGGCAAAAAAATGCTTTTAAAAAACAAAAACAAAACAATTAAAGAGGAGAAAGGCAGTGCATGATAGTGGTTATAGAGAGTGGAGTTTATAAATCAGGAAGGGCTGCATCTCATTCCCACCACTGACAAGGTGACAGTGTGATCCTGGCCAAATTATTTAACCTCTCAGTGCTTCTGGTCAATTGCCAAGACCACAAGTTGCTTAGAGGTGCTGACGTGTATTGGGAATAATGGTGATAACTAATATATATAGCACTTCCTTTGTGCTAACTTTACAATGATTATCTCATTTGGTCCTCAGAATAATCCCAAAGGAAGGTGCTATTATTATCTCCATTTTACAGATGAGGAGCCAGGGCAAACAGAGGTTAAGTGACCTGCCCAGGGTCACACATCTAATAAATGTGTGAAGCTCATGTCTTGCTAACTTCAGACTGAACCACCTACCATAATGGTAGATGGAGTTCATCCCTGGAAGTTCCTTACACCAATGGTGTCAAACTGAAATAGAAAGGTGGAACCATTACTACGTACATAAGATCCCTGTGGACCACAGATTGACTTAGTTTTGAAATGTGATACTATTTGTTTTACTGTGTTTTTATCTATTTTGTTAATTATTTCCCAATTACATTTGATTCTGATTTGGCAGCACTCAGGGTATGTTGTGCATGTGTTCAACACCTCCGGCCTATACCAAGGAATCTGCAGGTTTAGTTTTATGAAAAGGTGGGGGAGTGGGGGATGACCCATTCTCCCTTTTTAACCTTCAACACATGTGTTACCCTTCAAGGGTAGAAGCTGGACGTCTTTCTCTGAAAGTAACTTAAACCAGCATGGGCAGGAAAGCATCCCTGAGCTCAGCATGAAAGGAGACAGGTCCAACTTCAAGGGGGAAGAGAATGTACAGCTTGGTCCCTAGCTCTACTCTTTCTGCCTCCCAACTCTCATGTCTGAATTCCTCCCCCCTTTCAGTATGGGCTCACCTCCTTAACTCCCTCCGGATGAGGGCTCTCAGTCTGTCTAAAAGAGAACCAAAAAAATCATCCTAGGGATGGATTTCCTTTTGCACAGCAGTAAATTGTTAATTAGTAATTGAGTGACTTAGGAGGAGGTCCCCAGGCTCCAAACAGAATCATAGACCTAGGGTTGGAAGGAACCTCAGAATGTTAGCTCCTAATAGAGAAGAACCCACAGTGGTTAGCTCCATTGGTGTTGGTGGAGATAGACATATTAGTCCGTTCTGGTATTCCCCAAACATCTATGAATAATCCTGTCCAGTGTAACAGTGGGTAGATGCCAAGGGATGTTACGGCTGAAGTTGTGTTGTTTATGATCCATGCTGTACTGGGCATGAACTGGCTAAGGCATCATTGGCATAACAATGACTGACAAGATAATAATGCTAGCTAGCACTCATATAGTACTTTACAAATATCAACCCTTTTTTCTCACAATAGCCTCAGAGGTAGGAGTTATTATTATTATTATTATTATTATTATTCCCATTATACAGATGAGGAAACCAAGGCTTAGAGGGTTTAAGTGACTTGGCTACAGTCACACAGCTAACCAGTGTCCAGCCGGATTTGAACACAGGTCTTCCTGACTCCACATTCCATGTTCTGGCCAATGCACCATCTAGCTGCCTATAGTTCCAAGTTTTGCATAGTGTATTTTATCTATGCCTCATACCAACTCTGTGAAGGTAAATGACTCAGATGTTAATTTCTCTAGCCTATTGATGAGAGTTGTCTGGAGGAGAATAATAGGTATGTTGGTTTCTAGAGTCCTCTTCCCCTTCCTTCTTTTCTCCTTCCCCAGAGACTCTGCTCTACTTTGAAAAGGAACAAGGGAGAGGGAAAATCAGAATATCCTGGAAATTCCACTCCCAGTAGATTAGAATCCCCAGTAACCCCAAAACAACTCCCTTCTGAGTTTCCCTTAATCTTATTTCAGCAGCATACTGAAGTCAGATGACCGTTAAAAATTCATATATAGTATTAACTTGCTCATATATCCAGGGCTAACAGCCAAAATAATCAAAAGGAGCACATTCATAATAGTGATCTTGTAAGAAGACAGTAATCCAGAATAATACAAGCATCCCATGAAGACAAGCTAAATGTGTCTGTGAAAATCCTAAAGGCCAAACCTGCTGACTTTTGCATCTTTAAATTGATCACTTCCAGATTTCATTATGGAAGTTTTCACATAAAGTTTCCTTTTGTTTCTTTTTTTTTTATTTTCAGATTGAAAAACTGCAAGGAAAAAGTGGGGGGAAACTCCATCTGGGCTGGTAGGGAATAAATTTCCATGTATTTACTTGATTCCATGAGCCAGATACTCCTCTTGTATAATGTGATGGCATCTGTCCCTGAGGACTGCTGAATCACTGAATGTCCTTGAAAAGCCCTTCTTGAGGGATTATTTAAACAGGTAAAAGGTAAAATGCACTCTGTGTTCTAAAGACTTATTGAATGATTCATTCATTCTGTAAAGGTCAACTTGAAACAACTCTGTGGAAAGATCAGGTGAATAAAGTAGAGACAGTTAGAAGAAAAGGGTTAGGGATCATATTATTGATGTCTTCAAGTATTGAAAAGGCTCCCATGAGAAAGAGAAATTAAATCTGTTTGGATTGGACCCAGAAGGCCCAACCAGGAGAAATTGTTGGGATATGCAGAAAGGAAGATTTCAAGAAAACTTTCTGACAATTAGTTATCCAAAAGTGGAATGTCCTCCTTGGGACAGGATGAGTTTCTCATCAATGGAGGTCTTCAAGCAGAAGATGGACGACCCTTTGTGAATGACATTTTCGATGAAATCCCTAACTCAGATTCCATTGGCCAAGATGGGTTTGGGAGTCCCTTCCAACTCTGAGATGATATTATTCTCAGAGTTATTAAGGCCCTATTGTTCCCATACAGAGATGGAGGCAGAAACTGACTCCAAAAAATATTAATAAGCTTAATCCTATGCTGTCCAACCAAGAAATCCTGTATTTCTCATAAAGTAAATGTGAAATTCTATACTACTGATGGGAATTGTATAGTTTCATGCTTTGAAAAACTAACTATAAGAACTCTCTTTCCCACTAAATTCAAGTATTTAAATGTTTCAGGCTCTTTTTATTAAAAAAAATGAATTTATAAGAGTAATACTGAATTACATGTAGATTAGCTGTATTATAGATGGTCTCTCTTTTTGTCTATCTACACAATCTGTAGACCTTCTCCCACTGCCACACAGCTGGTCCTTCTCTACCTACTGCATTTCTCTGTAGTATTGTTCACCTCCTTCTTCAATTCCCATCTGTTACCTCATAAAATCACAGCTTTCTCTACTATGGGTTTTATTTTTTCCATGCCATGTTCTAATATTTTCAGTTATCTAACTGAAAGGAGGGAGGAGGAGAAAAAGGAAGTGAATTGTACTGATATTCCTAAGACTTTCTCCAACTTCTTGACCAATGGCAGCCAAGTTAACCACTTACTACCAGCACCCCACATATATACATCCATCCCCTTATGAGAAATGTGTTTTTCAGTCAAGAAAAGTGTATTTTATAAAAATCATGACATAAAGTAGAGAATAAAAGGTTATATTTTGGTTTTTTGACAATTGTGTGAGAATGCATTGAGATATTACATAGACACATATTACATATATTACAGAAGGCATAGATATCACAAGGCTTCTGTGCAAACTAAATCAATGTAGCTAGAATTGAAAGAAAGGAGAGGGAGGAATCATTACTTTAAATATTTATGATAAAAGTAAATTGCTCTAAGCTTAAGTCAATCTTTAAGAGACCTTTTCAAAGGACATGATCAAATATTTTTCAAAGGAAAACACAACTATCAACAACTATTTTGAAAATTTGTTTAAATAATCAGAGAAATGAAAATCAAAAGAACTGAGGCATCACTTTGTATCCATCAAAGCATCAAATTGCCAAAGATGGAAAAAATTCAGCGGTAGAACTGTAGGAAAAGGGGACACTAATCCTCTGTTAGCAGAGCATTGAATTGGTCCTAACAATTCTGGAAAGCAATTTGAAATTATGCAAGAAAATTTACTAAGTTGTACATATCCTGTGACCCAACAATCCCACTACTGGGTTTTACGCTTTGAGGAAGTTAATTACAGTAAGAAAAGACCCATATGCACAAAACTATTCATAACGGCATTATTTTAATAACAAAAAGCTGGAAACAAAATATGTTTTCAATGATTGGGAAATGGATGAACAAATTGTGACATATGAATGTAATGGAATAATGAGAATGCCAGATATGAGGATTTCAGGGAAATATGAAAATGCATGAAAAGCTGTAGGGTAACTATAGTAAAAAGACCAATCTCTACAATGACTATAACAGTGTAAATAAATTAAAAACCAAGACAACAAAACTCAGGTCAAGATAATAGATGATGTAGGGCCCAAATTATTAATCATTAAAGCATGTACTACTCCAGTTGGTAACAACTAGTAAACTACAAAAGGGAAAATGGTATGCCATCAATTCCAATTATTCTATAATGTGGTTTTACTTAACTCTTTGTGGGAAGTTCGAGTATTTGTTGGGTAGCATCTGTTGTATTAAAACAAAAGTATCCATAAAAAGATGTTTTTAAGAAAATTTTGCTTATCTGACAAAATTCCTATTATCTCCAGACTTCGCCTCTGTTTTCTTATCATTACCCTTCCTACCCCAGAGAAAACTCCACCCAAAGGCCCCAGTCTCCAGATTGGTAAGTCCCTTGCTCAGATTACCATTTCAGGAGGAGACCTAGCTCAACCCACTTTCTGGACTTCTTTGTCACCTCATCAGCAACCTTGCCCCATCCAGGCACTCCGTCAGAATGTAAGCTTCTTGAGGGTAAGGACCAGGGGTGAGATAGATAATAGAATAAAGCACTTCGTAAATTTTAAGGCACTATATAAATGCCTATCATCATCCCCATCATACTCATCGTTATTACTATTAAATCACCAGACCTCCAGTGTAGTGACAACTGCGTTTCCTAAGCCTTTTGCTGCATTGGTGCTAAGCTCAAGTAATGTTTATAGAGCAAAAGAGGGGGTAAGCTGATAAATGTTTGACATTCAGACTCTCTGGGGGGAAATACACACACACACATACTTTTAAGGTCAATTTGCTTCATTAGCACTTCCTAAATTTTAGACAATGAACAGAACAATAGATCAAGCCCTGATTTGTAGCATTCGCTATTTCCAAAGGTTAAATAAATGCTCATACTGAAAGATATAACAATTGACTCTCCTGCTGGTTTGTATATCCCTAGCAGCAAAAGGACTGTCTTATTGGTTTATATTATTTCTATATTTATTTTATTTTAAACATTATTAATTTATATTTATTATTATTATATTGGTTTATATTATAGGCCTCCAGGGGTTAGTATCTGGACCACAGTAAGTTCTTTTTTTTTTCCACTTTTTTTCGAGGGCAATTGGGGTTAAGTGATTTGCCCAAGGTCACAGGGGCCAGTTTTTGGGTCAAGTGTCTGAGACCGGATTTGAACTCAGGTCCTCCTGACTCCAGGGCCGGTGCTCTATTCACTGTGCCACCTAGCTGCCCCCACAGTAAGTTCTTAATAAAAGCTCTATCTATCAACAGATGTTAGGGACTGAAAGGAGGCCATTTTGAGTGTAAGCAGAGAAAAAAGTAAATGAAGGCATGTGAATTCACTATTCCATTTCGCCAAACAGGCCAGCCAGCCTGAATCGTTACGAAGTCACGAAAAGTTTCCTAATGACTAGTGATGTACAAAATTGGAATGGGTTACCTCAAGAGTTAAAAAGGGGAGGACTGTTTAGATATGGATTAGAAGAGATAGCCTCTGGGGTCTCTTCCATCTTTGAGGCTGTTGTTTTTCTTACAAACCACATTTCTCATTATAGGACCTCTGTCTCCAGTACCCATATGCTGCTGAAGTCATGAAGAACAGCCCAAAGTTTAAACAGTTCAGCGCAAAAAAGATCTATCACGTGCCTCCAACCTACAAGGCATTGTGATAGGTACTAGGTTTGTGCATTGATCTCGTCAACTGGCAGAGTTTGCCGAACAATTTCTTTCTCCTAAATGACAGGACATCTCTTTTCCCCTACTATAGACCTAAGGCATGGGGAAGACTTGCTCTGTCAGGCAAGTAGGTATTGGAGTGGCTAGAACAATAAACCATTTGACCTGGAGTCAGTTCAAACCCAGCCTCAATCATTTAGTAGCTATGTGAACTTGGGCAAGTATTCAATCTCTGTCTCAGTTTCCTCATCTGTAAAATGGAGGTAATAATTGCACCTACCTCCCAGGGTTTTTGTGAGGGTCAAATGAAATAATATTTGTAAAGCACTTTGTGAGCCTCAAAGCGCTAAATACATACTGTTCGTACTACTCTCCCTTTTATACAGAAGAAACTAAAGCAGAGAGAGGTTAATCACCCCATCTTCAGTTAGACAGTGACTGAGGTGAGCTAAACCCAAGTACCCTAGCCAACAGTCCAGAGCAATTTCTTCCAGACTAACTCATCTTAGATACCATTTACCAAGACTTCTGTTTTCATGGAGGAGCATATCACCATCTCTTTCTGCTGACATTTTGTATAAGTGAGTTACTGATATAAAACATTCCGTCAATTTTTTAAAGAGGAAAAAATGTACATTCATCTTTCAGTTTTTAAGCTCAAAACTACCTAAGTAGTGATTGATTTAAAAAAATATATATTTAATGAATAAAAATTATCTAGTTGATTCTTCAGGAAAACTGTTGATGCTGATTTCCATTTCAATCAACAATGAATCAATAAGCATTTAGCACTTGTATCCCCAGATCTGCCTTTTCCAGGCTAAAGAGCTCCAATTTCTTCCAGAAGACAGTCATCCTATGGTCACCAAAATAGTTGGGGCCATTGAGTTTTAAACACCTAGGCTTACTCCTGTCACCAATGTTAGATGATAGAAGATCCTAAGAATTTTTTACCATTTGTTGTCAACGGGACTGAGACTGAAAGTTGAAGTAGTCCTGGGCCCTCTCTGCAGATCCATACCAACTAAATGATTCAGTGGGTTCTTGCCTTTTTCTGTAACCTAACCTATTAGCATATATATTCCATAATTGCAAGCTCTTTCTGCATTCCCTTAGTAATAAGCATTTATGTCCATTGCTACTTCCATAAGGAAAATTGATCCAATCTTAACCTAGAAAGAAAGGTGAATCTATTCCCTTCAACACTGGCACATGAAGCCATGTCTATACCATGGCAGCATCTGAATTAAAAACAAACAAAAAAATTCCTTATTTTTTTCCTGGGGAGTATTTCCAAATATTCAGATAATTGGTGCCAGCTAGGCAAAACATCTGGATAGCTGAACATTTCCATGCTTATCCAAAAGTCCAGTATTGTATAGACACAGCTTAATATTCTCTTTTCTCCACTAAGAAGAAATTGTTAAGCAACCAATTTGCCATTGATGTTTCCAGTAGACAGCCACTCCTCCTCTCTGCTTCTGGAGAGACACAAAATAATTCCACACAGAAGAGCAGAACCTCTTTCCTCTCTTTTATGAGTGACATTGCCCAGAGTTACTGGAACCCTTAGGCTTTAGGGAGGAGGGATGAGATTGTTGCTGATTTTATGTCCTTTGTTAAAGCCAAGGAACTAAGCCACAGAGTTTTTAATCATGAGAATCTGGATCAAGTTCAGTCTGAAGTTCGAAAATATATTCCAATTAAACTATTTAATAGATTCTTGGCTTTTCCTATTGCCCCATCCCCTTACCATGTGTATTCAATAATCCCAGGTTCTTTCTTGTTCCCCTGGTAATAAGCGGATTTCAGTGATGACATCATGCTCTAAGAGTGTAGCTTCTTTTAAACCAATATGTTTTCTAAGTGTAATAAACCTGAATATTCATAGACTTGAGTGAGTCATTTAACTTTACTACAAGCATGGAGAGTGCACAGCGAGATGGAAAAGTGGATGGTGAGGGTAACCAGGTTGTAGCATATTACCAGTAAGAATTTATGCACAAAAACTGCAGGGGAAAAAAACATCACCAAGGACACTTGATAATGAAAAAAGAGATGCATTTACCAAGCAAGAATGGGCAACCTGGGTACTACATGAGTACCTTCAAGGTGCTACAAGAAATAGGAGATTTCTGATACACTGAGTGAATCTTTTGTAAGGAATTTACAGAAAGAAATGAATGTACTGGTTGTACACATGCAAAGTTGAAATATGCATTGGAGGAATGCCTATACTGAGAAGGTCATAAATCCATCTAAGCTTCTCAATTGGTTGTGTATCATAAGTATGCCATTACATCATGGATTCCCCATTAGTGATTTTACTCTCATTTATATGGTGGTGGATAAATGCAAAGGCTTGAGGAAGATAGTAACTGGAGGGGGGTGGGAATGGAAATAACTAAACACAGAAAGTCACTGAGTATCGCTCCCCAAGGCCTTTAAGATATTGCTGCCTTGCCTTGATGGCGATATACTTGATAAAAGTCCTGATGCATACTGCTACTTCTGCTCTAACTTGGAAAACCACCTTATGGAACAAGAGAAAATAAGCTCACAGGCCTCTTCCTAAAGTTGCTAGAAGTAAGCAGGTTACTCACCTCAAAAATAAAACAAAATATAAACCTGGCTTCTAGAAAAAAATCCAGTTCTACAAATATGGACTACCTCTCCATCAGTTCTGTGTGGGCTAATCAGAAGGCTGACATGAGAGTGGGCAGCCAGAGCACAGTTTGCTGAATGGATTTGGCTGTCTAAATAACTGTCACCAAAGATCAGAGTGGGCAGAAAACCTTGATGATTTGGTCAAATGGTACCATTTTGATCAGTGACAGTAAACACATGGTAGGTTCAGTTTAGCACATAGGATGGGTTGTTCCATGTCCAATCAAACCGCCTTCCTCCACCCCTCCCAATCCTTCATATTTCTTTCCCTTTTTCAGTCTTTGTATAGAAAAGGTAGCCATGGTTTCTGCATTAAAAAAAAAATCTTAATTCTGAGAAGGGATAAATAGGCTTCATCAGACTGCCATGACACAAAAAAAGGTTAACAACCTTCGGACTAAAAGCATCACCAACTGTGGTTAGCAATGGTAAGCTAGAAAATGTTTAACAACCAGCTCTCCAGAAAAATAAAACACTGTACACACTTTTAAGTTCAATCTGCATTACCAATGTTTTCTCTATCACTTTAAGTCTACATAATCAACAAAACAATAAATCAGGCAATGCTTTGCAGCCTTGGCTGATTTCTGAGGTGCAGATGCTCACACCGAAAATTCAACAAGTGGCTTTATTGAGCCTGTCTGAGCTGGCTCCAACACATTCCTGGTTGTTGATAACCTTTTAGGAGAGCTGTCTCAAAGGCCTCGTGGCAATTTTCATTTGGAAATTACAGGGCTGGGGTGAATGCCAGAGAATTCCAAAATGCCAGAGAACCTGGATGCTGATTTCAGGTACACAGGATCTAGCTCACCAACCCTGGCCTGTAATCGAGACCAGAGGTATCAAGCACCCAGCCCACAACCCACACACCCAGTCTGAAACACTCTCAGGGGGGCACAAATCAGATTAAGACATAATTGGGAAATGTTTAACAAAATAAATTAAAATACAATAACATGTAGATTCTTGTTGCTCAATTGTTTTTCAGTTGTGTCTGATTCTTTGTGACCCATTGGGGGTTCTCTTGGCAGAGATACTGAAGTGGTTTGCCATTTCCTCCTCCAGTTCATTTGACAGATAAGGAAACTGAAGCAAACAAGATGATGTGACTTGCCCATGGTCATACAACTAATAAATGTCTGAGGTCATATATGAATTTAGGAAGATGAGTTATTCCTGACTCCAGTCTCAGCACTCTATCCACTTTACCACCTAGTTGTCCCAATACATAAATGATGTTACATTTTAAAACTAAGCCAATATACATCCCCCCGGTATCCTCACATACAAATTAATGGCTCCCATTTCTTTTTGAGTTTGAAACCATGGTTCTAGACTATCGAGACAGGAGTTGGAAAAAGGAGGGCAAAAAAGCCTGTTTGAAAGGAAAACAGAGAGTGCATATAGGCCAGCTGCATCTGAGGTTTCACTTGAAATATGTGTAACTTATTTTCAGGCAATTCTTTTGGAAGCTCTCCACATCTTTCCTTGAGAACAATCTCGTTCCAAATAAAACATAAGGTAATAAGCAAGGGAGGTAGGGAGTCTCAGTGGGCTAAAACAGAAGACATGGGGTAGAGAGTCAATATTTACTTCCCCCAATCACTGGGAGACCTTAAGCAAATGATTACACCCATTTCTCTCTATGCCCCGGGATCCTCATCTATAAAAAGACAACCATATTGATAGCAGAGATAACGTAGGAAAATCTGTAAATTACCAGTGTTCTATTAAAGTCTTAGGAGGAAAAATGAAGTAACCAATCTTCCTCACTGGGGGCACTGAGGTCACTTCTGAAGGCCAGAGTAGGTGCTACCTAAGAGGATCAGATCTGAGGGGTTGTACCCATCCCCCCACCCAGCCAAGTGATGAGGCTTCAGTTATTTATGTGGTTCCCAGGCTCTCTTCATTTCATAGCCCTCAGCACAATCCCATGACTCAGCTGGAGGCCAGATGTCCCAACTAAAAGTCTGTACCTTGGCCCTCCCCTGCCCCCACCCTGTCCCCAGCCAGTGACCATTATCCAGTGGCTCACCTTGCTGTTTCTGCATGGTGGTGAAATCCTCAAAGGTGAGTGTGCGCACAGGTGGTCTCCAGAAAGCATATGTTTCCATAATGGCCTCCAGTCCAGTCCTACGGAATGAGAAAAAAGCCAGGTGAAGAAGACATAAATAGGGCCCAGAAATGCATTGAGTTCGACAGAAAGGACAGGCCTAACTTCTCTCACCTGGCGAGCAGTGGGTGCATGCGGCACCACTGAGAGATCACCTCCGCCAGAGTAAATTAGCCTAGAAAAGTGCAGTGTGCTGGTGCTGTCAGCTCACAGAAACAACAGAAAAAAGGAATCTGCCCAGTTTGAGATCATCTAGAAACCAATCCAAGACCCTGACACTATTTCATTCTGACCTCCTAGCAGGTAGAGTCACCCTGCAGGAAGTACCTCCAGCTCGATAAGAAAGACACTCAAGCATTAAACCTGTTGGGTCTTACTTCTCAACCTTCCAATGACTTTGAGAGTAATGTTGAGTAACTCCCTAATCTCCCCTTTACCTCCCTTTGAAATCCCAAAATAGTAAGAACTTTCTTCTCTCTATCTTAATGGCTACCAATCACATGTGATTGTCCCAATGGGCAAGGCTGTGATCTTTAGAATGTCAATGACTTAAAAGATTTAATAGATGAACAAATACAGGTGATATAGATTTAGGCACAGGAGCCCTGGAAATGGTAGCAGCCCCCAGATGACTAGTTCTGCTTACAGCTTAGCCCTCATAGCCAACATTTGGGGAAGCAACTCCTATGGAGAAGGGGCCAACCAGCGCCAACATCAGCCACCCACAGAACAGATAAGCCAGGCTAGTAGAGATGTCACCCTGTGGGGTAGACAGGATGCCCATGCCAGGCAGGTCAAACCACCACCACCACTTTGACCACCATCTCCTCTCAGACCCTAATGGAAACAGCCCAAGACCCTGAATCGGAGAACCTTGGGAATAGCAATGCTTCCAACCCAATGCCCTCAGCCACCATCCTCTGAAGAGATAGCCTGCCATCTGCTGCTACAGGTGCTACAGGCACAGCTTCTGAAAACTCAGAAAAGAAAGGTCTTGCCACTGAAGTCCTTTGTGGCAAAGGCCATTTGCCACCAAATGATTCATAATCAGAAACTGAAGAAGAGGCATCACCATTCAACTTTGCCAGTGTGCCCTAAGGACCATAGGACTTTTCCATCAGACTTGCAGTTAAAATCTTCCATATGGGTTGCCTCCCCCGTTTGTCAGCCACTCCATAGATAAACATTTTAAGTGCCTACTATGTGCCAGATACTGTGCTTAGCACTAGAAACACAAAGAAAGGTAAAAGACAGTCTCTGTCCTCAAAGTGCTCATAGTCTAATGAGGAAGGCAACATACAAAAAAATTTATACAGAATGCAAACAGGATATAGGACAAGTGGGAAAGAGTCAACAAAGGAAAAGCAATAGAATTAAAGGGGATGGGGAAATTCTTGAAAAGAAGGACTGTCTTTATTTGTTTCTCTAGTGCTTTGCATATAATAAGTGATTAATAACTTCTTTACTCATTCATTCATTCATACAGAGTATTAAAAAACAGTCAGTAATGAAGGAAGGCAGGATAGCTAGGTGGTGCAATGAATAGAGCACCAGCCCTGGAGTCAGGAGGACCTGAGCTCAAATCCAGTCTCACACACTTGACACTTACTAGCTTGTGACCTTGGACAAGTCACTTAACCCCAATTGCCTTGCCTCTCCCCCTCCAAAAACTAAAAAAGAGAAACTTTTAAAAAGTAATGAAAGAAGGCCAGTCAATGGAAGATAAATGCCTTAAGGGTATGATTAATAGATTTTCCTGTTTCAGCTGGAAGAGGTGATCTGAAACTAATGCTTTCTGAATGTACCAGGAATCAAACAGTCAATCAATCACCCTGCAATTATTAAATACCTACTGTGGTGCTAGACACTACATTAAGTACTGAGGGTGCAAAGACAAGAGAAATAGTTGTCACCTTTGAAGAGTTTATAGCTTATGAGAAAGACAACAGGTACGAAGATGGATATAATAATAGCTAGAATTTCTGTATAGTGGTTTGAAGTTTGCAAAGCTAAGATATGCAAAATGAATACAAGTGGATGAAGGGGAACACTAACTGTTGGGGACTGAGTCCTGAAGGAAACCAAGCATTCTAGGGGGAGAACACTCATTGCACAGGAGTCAGTCAGTGGAAAAGCAGAGAAATGGGAAATGCTTCCAAAGCCAAATACAGTTCTTCCTAATATTTCCCCAAACTACCAGGATTAAGGAATCAGGCTGGAAACCAGATGAGTAGTCTTTGGGATCAGATTCTTGGGCTTCTCTGGCTATAAGAAGATTCAGAAGATCTTTAGGGCAATTCTTTTTAGACAATTTGCTTCTGGGTCTTGCTGAAATGGGAATCTTTCCAATTTGGGGGAGAAGAAAGGGAGACATGCATTTATACTCATCCAATTATCTCTCTAAAACACATATGAAAAATGCACTAATTCAGAAGTAACTAGATTTCCCAACAGGAAGTCTCTTGCTGATGCTTCCTCTCCTCAAAAGGGAATTTGGGTTTAGGGAGACAAGTTAAATCTGAAACGAAGATTCTGATTTGGGGGCCTTCTCTGATTCTTAGACAAGGACTTTGTTTTTGCTAAACTTTGTTACCTTCCCAATCCCTAGCATAAAGTAGGCACTTTATGGGCCACTGGGTGGTACAGTGGATAGAGTATCAGGCCTGGAGGCAGAAAGACTTATCTTTGTGAATTCAAATACAGCCTCAGATACTTACTAGCAGTGTGACCCTGGGCAAGTCACTTCACCCTGTTTACCTCATTTTCTTCATGTGAAAAATGAGTTAGGGAAGAAAATGGCAAACCACTCTAGTATCTTTGCCAACAAAATCTCAAGCAGGGTCACAAAGAGTCAGACGAGACTGAAAAACAACTGAACAACACAAAAGGCATTTCCTATCTGTGTGTCGAGCTTCACTGTATACGTCTGTGTTTTGTTTATATGTCATAACAAAAGTTTGTGCCTTTGCTTTTTTATATCCCCAGTGCTTAGCGCATTTCCTGGCGCATTGTACATACCTAATAAATATTTGCTTTGCTTGTTTGGTTTTTTTGGATGGGATGCAGGGCAATCGGGGTTAAGTGACTTGCCCAAGGTCACAAGGTGAGTAAGCGTGTCAAGTGTCTGAGGCTGGATCTGAACTCAGGTCCTCCTGACTCCAGGGCCAGAGCTCTATTCACTGCACCACCTAGCCGCCCCTTAATAAATGTTTGTTGACTGACTGAAGGAAGATCATACAGCAGACAGCCGTATACTATGGACTTGTAGAGAGGTGACTGTGCTGCCCTTTCTTGATACAGAGAATCTGTCCCTGCCCTTCTGAGGCGGGATCTACATGCTTGATCTCAGAGCACTCCCGTCTCCTCCGTGTAGTTCATTTCCAGGTATCCTGAGGTTATAGAAAGAGTCTGGGACTCGGAATTCAGCAGAATCCTAACTCTGACACTAACCCACTGTGGAAACTGGCAAGTCACTTCATCTCTCTCTCAGCCTCAGTTTCTTCACCTGTAAAATGGGGATTAAAGTATCTAACTTCACAAAGTTGCTGCAAGGATCAAATGAATGGAGTTAGGTAAAGCATTCTGTAAAAATGTCATGGGCAAAGGGAGCTATTGTTACCATTCCAGTTATATTCAGCCCCTGTACACCAAGACAGCAAAGCTAGGGATGTGTTACAAGTGCAAATCAACATCTTTTCCATAGAAGAGGCTTCAGAATCCCCTTCCTTGGGTTTCTAACACCCTCCTTGGCTTTTTGGGCTAGAAATGATTTTCTTTGCACAGCCACTTTGCTTTATCAGCTAACTTTCTACTATTATCCCTGGCATCTCAGAGGTTTTAAATACACAAGGGTTGGCAAATCCAACCTGCATTTTAAAAAAATGTTCTGAGGGGAGAGTATTATTGCCTAGTGTTTACTAGCTGTTAATCTGATAAAAGTCAAAACAGAAGACCTCTTCACATGGTCAGCCCACATCAATGCTGAATATATCATGTTGGAGTGAGAGGGCTCCTAAGCAACAAGGAGAGGGGGAAAGAAAGTTAAGCCCAACCCCAGCAGACAAAAAGGCATAGAAGACTTAGCTCTGATCCCCCAGGACCAATTCTGGATCTTGGACTGGCCACCATAACAATAGCTTGTGATTCCCTCTGAAGACATTAGAGGCTCATTGCAAACGGCAGGATCTTTATCTAGGCTGCTTCCATCTCCATTTTAACAAAACACACACACACATACACACACACACACACACGCACACACACACACTATCACCACCACCATGACTCCAGAGGACTGATGATGGACCATATTATCCATCTCCTGACAGACAGGTGATGGACTCAATATGCAGAATGAGACCTACATTTTTGGACATGAATATACATATTTATTGTTAGCGGGTTTTTTAATTGAATTTAATTTTAATTTAACTTTTTAAAATTTAGCTAAAAATAAGAAAAAATAAAAGAAATGAACAACAACAACAGAAGTGACACACACCGATGGTGATGGTAAGACTTGAGAGGGGGGATACTTGTTGCTCCAAGGTGTACGCACCAAAACTGCAGAGCAGGCTTTTTCAAAAATTCCATAATATAAGTAGGAAAGACTATAAGAAGACACTATATTTTACACAGACAAAAACAGAACAATAACATGGCAGGAAGGATAAAGAGCTGGCCTTACAGTCAAGAATAACAGGGTTCAAGCCCCACTTCTGACACATTCTGGCTGTGTGACCCCTGACAAGTTAATTAGTCAATGTACCAGGCAACTCCGTAAGGCTCTAAGCTACAGAGGGGGTACTGGGAGAGGAAATTCTTTAGTAGAGGCTCTCTATATTCCTGACAAAAATGTAAAATGACCTATGTTACATTAGGCAAGCCACAACCACGCAGTCCTCAGTTTCCTCATCTGTAAAATGAGGAAATTGGACTAGATGGTCTCTGAAGTTCTTTATGGTTCAAGATATTTGCATCTAAGGACAATGAATTTTAATTCTATCCCAAGGTAGGCAAGACATTTCTGGCAAATGCTCTAACAAATATATGTAAATAGATCATTCTACAGAGAAAAATGATCATTTAGTCCAGACTCAAAATGTAGCCAAAAGATGGAATTGTCAAATCACAGTTTGGAAACAGAAAGGAAATTTAGAGATCTTGTAGTCCAGTGGTTCTCAACCTGTGGGTCGCGACCCCCTTTGGGGGTTGAACAACCTTTTCACAGGTGTCACCTAAGACCATCGGAAAACACATATTTCCGATGGTCTTAGGAACCGAGACACTGCTTCTCTATCGATCTCCAGGCGGGTCGGCCCACGTGCAAATACGCTCACATACAAGTATTAAAGGGTTGCGGCACTAGGATGGTTGAGAACCACTGTTGTAGTCTGACCTCCCATACATTGTAGGAATCTCCTCTGCAGCACTTCTCGCAGACAGCCATCCAGTCACTGTTTACTGCACTATTGGACAGCTCTTACTGTTAGCCCTCATTGTTAAGCCAAAACCTCACTTTTTGTCCTTCCTCCTTATTCAAAGCAACATTATGGAGGGAAAAGAGTTCATGTAATGACTGGCATTAACTTTGCAAGCCATTTCACTCCTTTTAAAGCTTCAATTCCCTTATTGATAAAATAGGAATTATAACACTTGAACTTCCTACCTCACTGGTAATAGAGGGAAAAGCCCTTCGAAAACCTTAAAGTGTGACATAATGTGACTATGATCTTTATTTTGTTGTGAACCACTGATGTCATTTTTGCCTTTTAGAATAAACTTAGAAGAGGTCTACCCCCACCTCCCTTTATCTTCTATCATATATGTTTCTTCTTGGTCTTCTCCCCCAAATCCTTTTTGAATTTGTCCATATTTTCCTATTGCGTCATATCTTTGAATTATAAGTGCCATACGTTTGTTTACTCCATAGTTGTCCTTTGGTTGTCCTAAAACACCTCCTTCTCAATTCAGACAAACTTCGTTAGTTTTAACATGCCAGGATCTAGCAACCTCTTTTTTTTGTTCACACTATCCACATCACTCATGTTTTCATAAACTTCAAACATATATCCCCCTCATTCTTTGCTGTTCCTGACTGGATGGCAACCAGTTGATCAAGAAAGAAGAGGACTAAAAAAGACCCCACAGACTTTTATGAGGGAAATGGGAGTTGTTTCTTCATCTGAAACCTTCTTTGATTCAGGGGTACGGATGAGTTTCAGATCTTCTTCAACATTTGCTCTTTCCATGGGGATACCTACCCTCAGCAAAGCCTGACCCCGAAATATGCATCATCCATTCTGATCTTTGCTGTATCTGACCTTGACCTTCCTCTTAAGAGCCTTTGCCACTGCTACCTTGACACACTCAGTTACTCTGAATAGCTCTTCCAGGGCTGAGCCTGTGTTCTGGCTTTTTGACTAGTTCCTCAATACACCTACTCCTAGCTCTATAAAATTTTAGTGCAGAATCATATGTAAAGTGATTCCATTGTCTACAAAGTAAAAGGGAGTGAAGGGGGGGAGAAATCCTTTAAGCTGTCCCAGGTATCTGTGTGCCACTAACACTTTCCACATGCTCAACTGCTCTAGGTCTGCTGAATGCTATCAGTAAGGCTTCTATTCAAGAAGATGGTCAAATTGACAAGTGTCCCCCTTTTCCCTCTCTCCCTTTTGCTTCCCCCTCCTAGAGGTCCAAATCCTCTTTCTTAAGCCACTTTGTCATAATCACCACTTGTTCACTGCTTAGTACTCCAATCTTCTTCACTCTGGGTTCTCCAAACTACTCCTGGCTAAGCAAACAGAAACTTCTTAATGTGTGGGGAAGGAGGGAGAGAGAATAAAGAGAGACAGGGGGCCCCTCATTTGCAAACTGGTAATGCCTCAGAATCAACTATTTTGGGAAAAGAGCCAGCCTTTAAGGGATTGCCTTCCAACTGATTCATTCCAAAAGAATGGTGGGGGCATCCCTTTGGTGTTCAGTAAATGTCCAATAACCAGAACAATATTCATAATCCCACCAGGCATCACATTAGCGTACAACTTCTGCTTTCAATTTGGCTCAGGAATGGGGATTGCCTTACTTTTTTTTCATTTTATTTACTTTCTTTTTACTCTTTACCATTCAAATACCTGATTTCGTTACTCTAGATTGGTCCTTTCCTTTCCTCCACAGCCAATTTCCTGGTGCCATGGGTGATATAGGGAGCGTGAGCTAGAGAGAGACAAGGCCATTTTTCATTCCACAAGAAAAGAGGTCAAACAGAAGATAACTTGAGAAAGCCCTCTATCCCCGACCCCTCCTTCTCTTTCACTGGATCAGGGTTTGGCTTCTTCATCCAGACTGCTGAGACTGTCTTGTCATCTTGGGGATATTTGGAAGAACCACAAACTGACAGAGGCCCACTACCTAGCTGAGAAGAATGATGGTGTAATACCTTCCACATGGCCACAGAGGCAGCTCTGGGGATTGCTTTTATGGGACAGAATTACTGGTGTCCAGCAGACCAATGAAGTCAAGAATACAAGCTGTCCCTCGCCCAAAGAAAAGGAACTATGATGGACTAATTTCTGACACTCGTAATATAAGAAAGTACTCCTGCTTCCTTGCAGTCCAACTCATTGCCCCTCCTTTCCTCCAGCTCTGGATTAAATGTTAAGGAAATAATATATTACCTAGGTCTGATCCTCAAATTCTCTCCTCAGAGAACAAAAAAACATGTCCCTCAAGCCACAGTGGGCCTCATTATCACAGGCTCCAATATGTTAGCCATTACAAAGACATCACCCTGTTAGATGACACCGTCACTGGTCAAGAGCCATGGATAACAGAATGATTGCCAACTTTTTCTGGCAATACAACATGACCAAGAGGACAATAGTGGGAAAAGCTCATGACAGGGTAGGGGGAACAAATAACAAGACAAAAAAAATTTTAACATTCTGTTAAGCCAGGAGAAATGATAAATGATTATGAATTAAATGGATAGGAGATACTTGACTGGATGTTGCTAGGAGTCTATTTAGGTCTGGTTACCTAGGACTGTATCTATAACCATGATTGAGAAGGAAAGCAAGGAGAACATTGATTAAATCCACAGGTTGGCCCAAGCGGCAGGCCCTATCCATGCCAGTCACAACAGAAAAAGCATGCAAAATCCAAGGAGGCTGGAAATGTTGCAATGAAAGAATAGAAGGAGGTTCAACATGGAAAAACATAACTAATGCCTCCTGGGAGAATAAATGAAAATATAGATACTCACTGGAAGAGAGAGGCTTGGAAAAGCACAGTGGTTGAAAGAGTTTGTGATTGGCCAACTGGATCTCAGCTTGCAAAATGAGTCAACCAGCATGTGAGCAACAGGTTTAGAGAGGGAATGTGACCTAGTGTTAGACAAACTGGTCCCCAACTCGGAGATTTAAGTTGTTTTCTGGGTTTTGTCACTGAATATTTGTACAAATTGGGAAATTTCCTTGGCCTAGGAATTACCTATTTTATCTTCTATAAAATGGGGAAAATATTGCTTAAACTCATGAGTTTCTGAAGGATTTTGGTAAATTTTAATGATCGAGTTAATCAGTTTCCAAATGCAGTCCATATCCCTGGCAAGCACCCCATCTTGTCCATTCACTCTGTAATTCCCCAGTTCAGACTCCATCATCTCTCACCTATAGAATTGTAATAGGCTGGTAACTGGCTGTCCTATCTCCAGTTTCTCCCATGGACAGTCTACTCTTCACATAACTACCCAAAATAACTTTCTAATGCACTTGTCACTCGTTAACAAGAAACATTTTCAAAGCTCCCTGTTGCCATCCAAACCTAGCATTTTAAGCCTTCAAGAGTCTAGCTCCAACTTGCCTTTCTAGCCCCACTTCATAGCATTCTCTTTCATACACTCTACATTCCAGTCAATATGCCCTGCTTCTTTTCCCCAGTATCATTCTGCTATCCTCCACCTCCTATCTCTATATGTAGAAATGCTTTCAACAATACCCTCTCCAGCTCTACCTACTGAAATCCTTCTCTGTCTTCAAGGTTTAACTCAGGTACCACTGTTGTTGTAGAATCATTTCAGTAGTGTCTGACTCTTCATGACCCCATTTTGGGGCTTTCTTGGCAAAGACACTGGAGTGGCTTGTACTTTCTCCAGTTCATTTTACAAATAAGGAATTGGGACAAACAAGGTTAAGTGACTTGCCCGGGGTCACACAGCTAAAAAATGTCTATGGCTGGATTTGAACTCAGGAAGGTGAGTCTTCCTGATTCCAAACCCAGTGTTCTATCCACTGTGCCACCTAGTTGCCCAGTTCAGGTACCACCTCCTCCATAAAACCATCCCCGATAGCCCCCAGCTAAAAGTTTTGGCTCATTCCCCAAATGTCTCCTTGGCCCCTACTCACATTTTATCTCAGCTTATACTTTTTTTAGCCTACATTTATCTTCCCCTTTTCTCATTCAATTTGTAAGCTCCATGAGGTCAGGGACTCTGTAATTTTTTTCTCATCTTTCTATCCCCAGCCCCAAAAATGATGCCCTTGATGCATGGATGGTGGTTGTTTGTTGAAGCCACTGCTGAATATCTCAGAAGTTTTCTGAGCAACTCGGATAAAAGATACTATAGGAAAAGAAAAGGTAGCTAAGAGTGGTATCATTGTTCTTACTCACCTCAGCAGAGGTTCTCAACCTTCCTTATGCCGCGATCCTTTAATACAGTTCCTCATGTTGTAGTGACCCCCAACCATAAAATTATTTTCGTTTCTACTTCATAACTGTAATTTTGCTACTGTTATGAATCATAATGTAAATATCTCATATGCAGGATGTATTTTCATTGTTACAAATTGAACATAACCCACAGGTTGAGAACCGCTGCCTCAAAGGGATCTAGATAGATGATGAAGGGAAAGGGTCGGGGCATTTACAATGGGAAATTCTATTCAAAGGCTTTAACTGAAACCTGACCCAAAACAAATGTGCCTTTTCTAGGATAACAGCTAGCATTTATATAGTGCCTTAAAGTTTGCAAAACACTGACATATGTTATCTCATTGTATCTTGACAACAGTCATGTGGGGTTGTTAGGATATTATTGTCTCCAAAGGTATGAAGCAAAAGTGTTGACCTTGGTTGTGCTATCCCTGGCTAGTCACCTCTGCTCTGTGCATCGGATAATAGCCCTCACATCCTAGATTTCCCAGGTCCCCAGAGCTTTCACATCTTTCTTCCTTGAGGCATAATCCTTTGTCCATGAAGGAAACAACAGTCAAATCACAAGGGGATCCTGCCATGGGCCTAAGGGAGACAGCACACCACTATACAAGACAGGCCTCATTAGGGCTTCTACTTGGCATGATTTGAGGGGAGCTGTGAAGTCCCATCATCCAAAAATATCCCCTGTACCCATAACACCTGTTATGGTTCCTGAAATTTCACCATTATAGAGTCATTCCTTTGGATTATCTGTGACAGGAAGAGCACTCATCTCCTAGCAAAGATGATTCAGAAAGGGAGATAAGAACACAGACAGAGGAGGGGAAAAAGACAAACTTCAAGGGTGGGCCCTATTCTTTATAGCTAGCATTTAGCATGTATCTAGTGCTTTAAGGTTTACAACATGCTTAACAAAAGTGACTTAATTTTATCTTCACAAGATCCCTGGCAGTTAGGTGCCATTATTAGTTCAGAAGACACTGAGGCAGCCAGTGGTTAGGTAACCTTTCCTAAGTCACAGAGCAAGTAAGTGTCTCAGGTCTTTTGAATTTCAGGTCCAGTACTCTATTCACCTAGCTACCTTTCAACAAAAAAGCAACAGGACACCTCAATTGCCTATTAGCACACAGAGTCGTCTGAGAACACCTGAGATGAACTTCCCAGACTGAACAAGTCAAGGAACTTCTCTGGCCCTTGTTACAGAGATTTGCCCTTATTACCCCTGGGATACAGCTTCCTCCTGGTCTTTGCAGTCTGCAGAGTACAGAGGAACAGGATTTTTAGGGTTGTTTGCATAAAGTAAAAATATCTTCTTGGTAACAAGCTTCTCACTCAATCATACTAGGGTCCCTGATTCTGAAAATGCCAATGTCTCTTTCTATTTTGAGACCTGACAGTGACAATGTGGTGGGGATTTAGGGAAGGGTACCAGTGGTGAGAAAGTCTATGCCTCACAGGACAGGGACTGACACCCTCCCAGATGCAGTGGAGGCTAGGGGGAGGGCAGCCTGGATTGGAAAAAACAGCAGTTGAGGAGATACAAGGGGTAATCCAGGACCCTCACATTCCCTAGCACTTCTAAGATAAATTCACATAAACCCTCAGTCTTCAGACAGCTCATAAACTTCCATTTGATCCTACATTTGCTTGGAGATATTCCCGGCATGTTGACCAATATCATCTTGACCTAGATGAAGGTAGTAGTAAAATCCTGGCAGAAGTAACCAACTCCCTTACCAAGGCAGGCACTTTCACATTCAACAAGGGCTCAAATGCCCTCAGGTTCCTTTTCTTGCCTTCAATTCCTCTGGCCATGGCCTTCAATGTCAGGGCAGTACCTGGCTGGACTCTTCCTTCAGTGATTTGGTAAGGTGGTCACTGCACTTTCCTCCTTCAGGCCAGTGAGACTTGAAACTCCATTTCAGTCCTCACCCTTCCAGTTTCAGAATAGCTTGGCAGACAATCTTTGCCAAGTCCAGGACTTTTGCCTCACGTGAGTCATCCTACAAAGGGCCTTATTCCTCCCCTTGTCAATGGTTTACCAATAACACCTCCCACATCCACCCATGAAAAGGAGAAATGAAGTATTGGCAGGATCGTCTGGCCCTCACCAGGAAGTCAGGCGGAGGGGCAGGTCATAGAAGAGTCCCTTTCCTTCCTTGACTTGTAGGTGGAGAAGGTTTAATAGAAGTTCCATCTCACTGCTAAACAGCTGTTGCTGGGCCTCCCCTCCCCTCCCCTCCTGCCTTTACTTACATCATACCCTTCCTTCCTAAGGCTTGCAGATGTTAGAGAATATGGGATATCCTCCTTTCCCTATATTAACCAAGAAGTACAGAGAAATGCCTATCATTCACAGCTGGGTCTGCTGTTTCAAAGGTTATGTGTCCCAGATTACTGATAAGTGCAATTAATTTCAAATGATAATCAATTTCAGATTCAGTTCAAAATTGCCCTGATGATCTTTCAAACTAAGATGATTTTCCAGCTCTTAACCACTCCCTCTTCCTTACCTCTCTCCTTCCCTACCCCATCTTCTATCCCATATGTGTGGTCCTTTCTCCCTCTTCCCTTCTCTTTACTTTTTCCCTTCTCTTCCCCCTCCTTTTTACTCCTTTTCCCCCTCATCTTTACCTCCCTTTTTCCTCTTTCTCTCATCCTTTTCCTCTTCCATGTGCCTGGAACGATCTCCCCTTTCTGCCCCTCTGTGGCCTGCACCCTTAGTAAGAGCATTGGGATTCAAAGGACAGCATCTGGAGATCATTCAATGACTCCCTGCTTCCTGTTTCACGCTTGCCTCAGCTGGGAGCCCCATTCAATCAGATGATTGGAGAAATGTGTCTCAGTAACCTCAGCTGAAGCAAGAAAGGAGTATCTACCTCACCACTCTATTCTGTCTTAGATTAATGTTCTTACACCACTACCTACATGTCTGTGTGTCCATCCATGTCACTGTTGTCCCTCTTAGATTGTGAAGTCTCAGAGTGTATGAAATGTGACTGCATCCCGGCATGGATGGTACCTAGTACTGGGCTACAAGCAACTGGATGTTCAATGGATGCTTTGAGGAGATGAACTGGTGATTTTTGTCAGCAGAAGATGGTAGGAATTGCCAAATTATCCAGCAACCCCCACAGTATTATCACTAGGACATTTCAAGCTACCAGTCAACACTGTCCAATGGAATAGCACTAATTGCTATTAAGGGTCTAAGCCGTCTAGAGGCTTTTAACTCATGGCAGTTTGGAGGGGAGCGATAGACGAGTACACTTTAAGGTTTGAAGGAAAGTGTTTTGGGGTACTTGTATTGCTACTTTTTCACGTGTTAAGGAACTAAAATTACTTATCAATTGCAGATGACATATTTGTTAGTGGTTGGGCTATCCACAAGTTGTGATTCTTTTTTCCCTTTCAGAACTGGATTGGGTTCTCCCTTGATGGATCAGTAGACATATATGGATAGTACTTATCTTGGAAGAAAAAGAGACCTTCTTAAATTAATCTACTCATGCTTTTCTCCTCAGATTAAAAATTGGGAATCATCCATTTGTAGGCAATATGTTATATCAGAAAGTTACATAAGTTTTTTTTTTCTTCCCAGTGATAGAGGAGGAAAAGTAAACTAAAAAAACTGAAAAAATTAATTTAATTTTTAATAAAGAAAACTTTGAATAATTATTCTATCATTTACTAGCTATGTGACCTTGTACAGGTCACTTCCCTTTGTCTTTCTTATCTATAAAATGGGGCCAAAGGGGGTGGCTAAGTGACACAGTGAATAGTGCACTGGCCCTGGAGTCTGGAGGACCTGAGTTCAAAACCGGCCTCAGACACTTAACATGTACTAGCTATGTGACCTTGGGCAAGTCACTTAACCCCAACTGCCCAGCCTTCCCCCCTCTAAAAAGCAAAAAATAAAAAATGAAATGAAAAAAATGGGGACAAAAATGCTCACACAACCTACCTCACTGGGATGTTGTAGGGAATGTGAATTGGAAAGCTCTCTATGAATATAAGCAATGATTAGAGAATATTAGGCCCTACCAAAAGCTCCACATAGGGAAGTGGGAAAGTTATGACAGCTCTGAAGCAGAAAAACTCTTCCCCCACCCCCTCCCACCAACCAGAGAGTCAAAATCACAGCTGAAGTATTAGATGAGAGTGTGGCTGTGGCAAAGCTGCCTGTGGTTCCATTATGGAAAGTTCATCCACATAGCTGGAAGGCCTAGGGTACACCCTGGTGCCACCCTGTGGTGTGAAAATATTGCTTCATCTGTGAACCAGGGGAGGAGGAGGACAAAACCCTGGATCTGAGTTCAGTGGACATGGGTCCATATCCAGCCTCTCCTGCTCACTCTATCTGTATTAACCTCAAGCAAATCACTGAACTTCTCCAGGCCTGTTTCTTCATCTGTAATACGGGGAGAATGGGTGTCTGACATGCCCTCCAGCTCTAGAGGTATGATCCTAATACATACCAAAGGTTGGCGATCCCCACCACCACTCCGCCCATATTCCATGATTACCTCTAAGCTGAGGAATAACTACAGGGGAGCAGAATGGGAAGGAGAATGGGGACTCCCCCATCTAAGCTGTCTTACAGACACTTTCTGTAAATAATGACATCACAAAATCACAGAATTTAGCAGTAAGAAGGGACATCAGTGGTCACCACGGGTGTCATCTATCCCCTCTAAAGTTACCTTCCGTCTGCTCTAGAATTGTGAAAATTGAGAAAATCAGATAGATTCTAGATTGTTATTAATTCTTTTCTATATCACTGCTGACATTTTTGTAACTGCCAAAGTCATGTTTCATTTGCTCAGAGTTAAGTTTGGAAATTCAGCTTTCTTGTAAATGGCTCATTGTCTCTGAGTTAAATTTAAAAGTTCGGATCCCCTGCTAACCACAGTTTTGTTCTTGTGTTGAGCAAATCTGCTATCCTTGACAGATGTGATTGAGTGCCATGGAGTCTGTTATCCACGGTAGTCTGGTCCACCATGGCTACACTGTCCTTGCAGATGAACTCAAACAAAGAATGTTTCTTAGTGACAGGACGTAAGAAGGGGTTGTTGCTAGCATCTCCTTCCTAATTTCCAGCCAATCAAATTGTTCCTCACACTTGTGATGCTTCAGATTGTGTGGTCAATCACATTGTTTTCCCAGCATCCTATGATGCTGCCTTCCAGGGCGGGGGTGGTGCTACTTCTTGGTCTGCTCTCATGTGGGGACTTTTGGCTTGCTGAGGAGCTAAAGACCCCTTTTATTATTAATTGCTAATCTTACCAATAAGTTGAACATGAGCAGAACTTTGTGCCTCAGTTTACCTTAATTTTGGTCATAACGATTGCCTTCGGTGTTCTGACTTGCATACACTTATAAATTTGCATATATGTGTGAATATGTATTCTAATTAGAATGTAAGCACTTCCACATCAGGAGCTGTTTTTCGCTCTTTCTTTGTGTCTCTAAACAGTAACTGGCGACCAATCAGAAGCATAATAATATTAACAGCTAGCATCTATGTAATTAGTCATTGCACTAAGGGCTTTCCAAATGTTATCTCATTTAGTCTTCACAAAAACCCTGGGAGTAGGTTCTATGATTATCCCCATTTTACAGATGGGATAACTGAGGCAAATAGAGGTGAAGTAGTTTGCCCAGGGTCACACAGCTAACAAGTATCTGGGACCGGATTTGAACTCTAGTCTTCCTGACTCCAGCCCACCTTATAAGGGCACTAGTGGGCCCTTATAAAGTATTCACTCTATGTAAGGCACTGTGCTAAACCCCTGAAGATTAAAAACATTGTCATTTAATGGGGAAGACAAATGTAGGTCAGAACACACAAGAAAAATTCATTGAAAATGGAAGATAACCCGAGGGGGGATGGCACAAACAGCTAGAGGGACCAGGAAGGTCACCTGGAGAAAGTGGGTGCTTGAGCTAAATCTTAAAGGAAGCCAGGGATACTGAACATCAGAGGCTTGGAAAGAGAATGTTCAGGGCCTAGGAAGAGGTAAGGGTAAAAGCATAGGGGACAGTGGGGGCTGAAGTACAGAGAAGGGAGATGGGAGGTCACATGGGAGGAACAGCAAGTTGGCTGGTTTGGGCCATAGAGCCCATGGAAGGGAGCAGAATATAAGAAGATAGAAATGTAGGAATAAGCCACATTGTAAAGAACTTTGAATGACAAAAGCTCTGATATTTGATCCTGGAGGTAATAGGGAGCCACTGGAGTTCATTGTACAAGAGAGTGACATGGTCAGAAAGAAGCTTTAGAAAAAAATCACTTTGGCAGCTGAGAAGAGGATGAATTGCAGAGGGGAGAGGCTTGAAGCAGAGAAACCACTTAGAAGACTATTGATTGTAATGGCCCAGATAAGAGGGAGATGATGAGGGTCTAAGTGAAAGAAGTGGGGCACATTCAAGAGATATTGTAGAGCAGCTGTTCTCTAAGGGTAGTCCCGGGGCCCCTATTGGTCCTTGAGACCCCTACAGGGGATTCATAAGATCAAAACTATTTTCACAATAATACTAATACATTTTGATTTCCAATATGGTAAATATCTATAGATAGATCACATAAAAACAAAAGTTCTTTGGGGTCCTTTATTTTTAAGAATATAAAAGGGTCCTGAGACCAAAAGGTTTGAGAACTGATTGAGAAAACAATCACAAGATTTGGCAAGAGATGAGGGGAGGATGGGAAGGGAGGAGGATTTAAAGAAAGGAGTCGAAGATGATGCTGTGATTTTGAAACTGAGTGTCTGGAAGGATCCTTCAGAGGAATTGGGAAATTCAGAAGAAGGGAGGATTTTACGGGGGCAGATGATGAATTCTCTTTTAGGCGTGTTGAGTTTAAAAGGCCTACGGGACATCCAGTTCAAAATGTACAAAAAACAACTGCTCAGCAGAGCGACAAGGGCTAGATAAATAGATCTGGGAATTATCTTTATGGAAATGATGTTTGCACCAATGGGAGCCGATGAGATCATCAAGGAAGGGAAAATAGAGGGCAAAAAGAGGATGGAAGACAGAACCTCAAGTGATACCTACATTTGGAACTACATTGGAAGCTTATTAATTGACTGATATGGTCTAACCCATAATCCTGAAGACCTTCAATGAGGATGAAGTCACTACTTCCAGAAATAGTTCAGGAGTTTTAAATCACTCATTGTTAGGAAGGGGCATATAGGTGGCACCGTGTATAGCGAGTCAGACCTGGACTCCTTTTCCCGGATCTTAATACTTACTTAATTTTTAATATTTAATCCTCAGACACTTACTAACAGTGTGACCCTGGGCAAGTCACTTCCCCCTGTTTGCCTCAGTTAAATGGCAAACCACTCCAACGCCTTTGCCAAGAAAACCCCAAAATGGGCTAGGAAGAGTCAGATGTGTGTGAAAAATAAACAGCAACCGTTAGGATGTTTTGCTAATATCACAAAGTTAACCACCCAAAGCAGATTCAGTGAGACTCCAGGGACATCTGTCTGTAAAATAAATGGCTGATATATACATGGTGCTTTGAGATTCACAATCAATCAATAACCATCTTTAAGAGCCTGAACATCAGGTTTTGGCACTGTGTGTATGTTGCCTTATTTCATATAACCCATGAGGTAGATATAATGGGTATTTTTATTTTAAAATTTTACAGATGAGGAAAAATGAGCCCAAGGTTGGTAAAAAGGATTCATTCAGACCCAGGCTTCACCAGACCCCAAGTCTTTGCTATGGTTCTTCTGTCTTCTGCTCCTCTATGCCTACCGTTAACCCCATGAACACATATGCTCAATGCATAAAGTTACACTAGATAAAACACTATTTTACTGGTATCTTCATAATCGATTTTGATAATAGATGAGTGTAAGAAGTCTTAAGCACTATGGAGCTGGGCAGGGGCATTTCTGCAGAGAGAAATGGGGTGAAAACATTCTTCTTTTCTTTCTCTCCTGCACCAGGCCCTGGCTGTGGCTTGGTCCTTCCCCTTTTGAGGCCCTTTGGGTTGTGCTGGGATGGATAGTGCTTGACAAACCTGAACATGTTTTGGTTTGGGGTTTGGCAAATTCTGGGTCTCCAAAGTATTTCACAAATGTTTTGTGTTCAGTAAAACCAAAAGACATTGGCCAAGCACCTTCCCCCCTAATTTTTAAGCCCATGTGTTTTTAAGAGAAATTTAATCCGTATGTTTCTGGTACATTTATATGTAATTCATCAAATATTCTTTTGTACAAACTGCTTCATGTTGAAGATGCCTTGGGAGATTCTTAAATTTTTTAAAGACTTTCTGTTAATAGCAAGAAACTGTTTAATAGGTGGGTCACAGGGCACAAACTTGCCACGAGGGTATAGGTAGCCTGGGATCTGCCCCTTTCTCTATCCTTGACACATGGAGAGGCTTGTGTGTTTAAATTTTTATTATTTTGTGCCATACACACACAACATCAGTAGAGTGTAGTAAAGTCCTAGCCTCAAAGCAGTGGGGTATAGACGATAGTCAGCCTGAGAGCTTGAAAGAACTAGGTTCAAATCCTGCCTTGGATATATATTGACCCTTTGACCCAGGACAAATCACTTAAAATCTCATTGACTTTTACAGCTCTCTAAGATTAGGTCACAGAATGCAGAAAATGATTATAATATTTGGAATGGAAACTTTAAAAAATTAAAAGACAGACAAAATCCAGACCATGTGGTTAGGAAAGAGCTGTACCTTATAGTTTCTTAAACCTATTTTGGGCAGGAGGGCAAGAGGGGGTGGTTGGAGAGGAGGGAGTATATATTACATGGGGAATGGTTGGGATAAGGGGAAGAATTGCATCATCCAGTTAACTGAGTTTGAGACACTGGAAAATGGCACATAAAATGGTGTTGTGTGGTCTTCAGAGGTCGAGGCCCAGGGCCCTAGAGATATTTTGAATGACACCATCACAGCTCCTTTTAGATAGAGGCCTCAGGCAAGAACACCACTAAGTTGCTTTTGGATGTGTTCTGGCCTACTGGGGTTCTGGGAGGAGAGGCAGAACTTTTCCACTGCTTACGATGGGACATATGTGTGTGCAAAGCTCCTAACAACTCTACCAGAGACTCAAGCAAAGAGAAGCTGATGGCAATTTGTGTGGCCTTAGCTCTGCAACAGCTAAAAAGCAGAGTTGAAATAACCAGGAGGATCCAAGACTGATAGAAACCCAAACTCCTGCTTGGTACAAGGATTCTAAATATAGCTCTTGATCTAAGGTGACTCCAAACAGTGGAAATATAGGTGGATTTTGAAAAATAAATTGCTAGGGAAAGCAGAGTGATTATTTGTTCTACAGAGCAAATAATTATGGACTTTAGAGGTCTTCTATCTCAGGGGATCTTCACCTTTTTTGTACTGTGGACCCTTTGACAGAGTGGTGAAACCTATGGATCCTTTCTGAAAATAATGTCTTTTAAATACATGGAAATGCAAAGGAAAGCAATTACTGAAATAAAGTTATCAAACAAGTTTTAAAGTTCACTGACCCCACGTTAAGAACCCATGAGGTAAAGAAAAGGGAACAACACGCATTGCCAAATGAAGTTTTCCTATCCAGGAGTCTCCTATTTTAGGGCAAGCACAGATTCAGACCCCTAGCTTTCTGTACTCATTTTTCTCATCTGCAAAAGGAGCTGAATACTACCTCCTTCCTACCCAAATTATAAACAAGTGTGACTCCTGAATCCATTGTGTTTTCTAAGGAGAATGTCACGTGGGCATTACAACTACAAACAGGAGCTATGTCTCCAAGAGTTTATTTTCAGCTGGGTACTCAGAGAGAGCAGTGGATGTTTGAGTGGTTTCTAACTTTAGAAATTCATTCTTGCCCAGTCATTGACACTGTTGACTATCTGGGAGTATCCTGTGACTTTGGACTCATTTTACCTGCAGTCCTCCCTGATAAGTAAAGTTTGCCTAGATCTCTTTCCTTGTCTGGGATAATTCTGATGACATCTTCAAGTAGGGTAAGAAAGGGTGCTAAGAATCCAGAGAGACTGCTAATCCAGCGTTCCACATTTGTAAGGAAACACAGAAAACTGGAGAAGGTCCAAAAAAGTGTTTTGAAAATGTTTAAATTAACTAAAAGGTATTCCTTGAAAGAAAGGTTAAGAACTATAAGGGGAAGGATTTATTTCAGAGAAACCTGGGAAAGCTTATATGAACTGATGCAGAGTGAAGGGAGCAGAACCAGGACAAGTTATACAGTAACAATGTCATTACAAAGACAAACAGCTTTGAAAGACTCGGGAACTTTGATCAGAGTTATGTTCTAGTCATTATAATTACCACTGAGCAAAAGAAAAATTAAAATTAATATTCACTTTCACTAGTAGTTGATTACCACCTAATGAGCTCTGCAAAGGCTAAATCACTCAGAACAAGTATCTCTGCACCTCAAATGAAGTGTAGAAGTGAATCCCTGATTATCTGGCACATCTAGGCTGCAGTTATAAAGGAATCTATGCCCCCAGTTGCAGGCTTGGTAGTCATTGCTTCAACTTTCTATTTTTTTTTTCTTTTGTGGGGTTTTCTAAAATGAACATTTAACACACAAGGAATAACAGAAAAGAGGATTGTCTATAAAACTATGAATTTCTATTATGTATAGTTTTTAAAGTATATATTACATTTAAATACAACAATTCCAAAGCTGCTCTGTTAATCTGTATCTACTTCTTAATTTCCTTCTTTTTTCTGTATATTTTTAAATGTTTAACTGATGCTACTTTCTTTTCTTCTTTTTCTGGCACACACTCATTCCTCATCCCCTTCCCTCACTCTGTCCCCCAGCTTCAACTTTCCACCTTATTTTTCCTTAATTAGTTTGATGTATCTGTGTTTTCTAAACAGATGGTCACTGGCAAAGCCAGAAACAGAAGGTGAAGATGAGAGTGGTCACAGTTATAAAGAGATTTCCAAGAGCCCACTTTCCCAATTTTCCTTACCTGTTTCTCCCAGAATCCCTGAAGCCTTTAGCAAAGGGGTTTCGATCAATTTTTAATCTGGTGATCTGGAGGCCATAAAATAAAAAGCAAATTAGTACTTTTAATATAGATTTCTTTTTCAATTGTTCCTTTTTTAAAAAATCATCCCGAGTTTCACAGATGACATCACCATTTATTTTCTTTTCAGGTTTTGTTCCAAGATAAAAAATGAGAAGGCAGTCATACCTTTACCTGAAGACTGACCAAGAGATCACGGATATAAGTGCAAAATGAAATCTGACAGAACCCTGAAACAGAAATTCCCCCACCCATGGACCGATGGGGCTGTGCATCTGCTACTACCATTAGAATCAAAGAACTCACTTTGTAATCCTGCCTCTGCCACTTAGAAGCTGTATGATATTAAGTAAGTAACTTAAGCTCTCTATTCCTCCTCCTCCACCTCCCAAGGCTTGTCTTCACAATCTAAGGCAAACGACCCATCCAGATCCAAGAGGCACTTGCTTACTCAAGAGTGGGAAGTCCCTTAGCCCTATTTCCTATGCGGGGAAGAAGCCCTTCTATGTCTTCCTAGCTTCTGTCACAGTCCCATATATTTCTCTAGTGCCTAGATGGGCAAAGCTTGACCAATAAATCCCACATGAATTCCAGTGTTTCCATTTTCAGTCATGGCCATGAGAGGCATTGTGATACTTATGAGTCTGGACCAGATGTTAATGACTCATTATAGGCAAACCTCTCAGGACCTGAGGGTTGGGGTGGGGAGTCAAGGGAAAAGGGGGTAGGCACACTGGATTTACTGTAATTCTAGAAATGAGGGAATAGCATCACTTAAGACTTTTTTTCAATTTTCTGCAAATTGTAGGACTTATCACTAGGACAGCTCATATTGTTTCCTGTGTTGCAAAGCCCCAAAGCTCTCCTCATCTCTTCTTCCGACCCACTTCCCCACAGTGGAATTTCCCAAAGACACAGTCTTTAAAAGTCTTTAAAAGGCAACATGAGATCCTGACAACCAGACTCTGACATGAAAGAAACATACTAGATTTAGGGTGACTTTTTTTTTCCCTGAAACACTCCTTGCTCCAATATCACACACTAATAACACCGTGCTAATAATGTAGTGAAAGAAAGTAATTCTGCCTCTGTTTTATGGAGCAGATCAGGAGCCTGAAAGTTTGCCTTTCTAAATCCCACTGTCTGCCACATGAAGACGGCAGTGAATTTAAAGAATGTCATTGCTTTTCTGTTCTTAACTTAAAATCAGCTCTTTCCTCCTCCATAATCCTCAGTAATAAACTACACACCATATTTTCTTTTCAAGTTGAGGTTATAATCATTCATTCTCCCTTTCAAGTTAGCTTATGCCGTCAAATCCATTTATGAGAGGGCCGTCTGATATATGATTGGGCTGCCATACTGTTGAAGTTCTGTGTCTCTAAGGACATTATATATCATGGCTTCTAGAGAGCCAGCTAAGAACTACCATCTCTTCAGCTGCTTGCCCACAGCCCTAACAATGTTGGCATGCAGTTTAAAGGCCAGCCACCATCAAATGATGCAATAACTGGATTTTTCTACTTGTCCCAAGACCTTCTTCTGCAAAATCAAAGGACTTGGCAAACAGTTGGCCAATGCCCATCACTACAACTGAGTATATAAGTTGTGTTTTAGTGCACTTTCCCGTGGGCAACTCATGCCAGAATGGACTTGTCATCAGAAAGACTTGGGTTTAAATCCTGCTTTGGAAACTTATGAGCTACGTGGCCTTATACAAGTCACTTCATCTCAGTACATCAGTCTCCTTGTTTGTAAAATTGGAATAATAACAGGACCTTCACAGGGGGGTTAGGACAATCAAAGAAGATTTTATAAAGAACTTGGCAAACCTTAAAGTGCCTGATAATAATAGAAATAGCAATAATAGCAGTAATAGCTAACCTTTATATCACTTCAAGGTTTACAACATTATTTACATATATTATCTCATTTGAAAAATTAAATTTTGGGGGTGGCCAGGTGGCGCAGTGAATAGAGCACCAGCCCTGGAGTCAGGAGGACCTGAGTTCAAATCTGGCCTCAGACACTTAACACAAAAATAAGCTGTGTGCCCTTGAGCAAGTCACTTAACTCCAATTGCCCTTCCAAAAAGCAAAAAAAAAAAAATTTAAAATTTTTATTCCTATAAAAAAGAGTTTTTCCCCAAAGTTACCTGATCCATCAGCAATGGGGAAATTTAATGCATTTCCAAAGTTAGCCCAACTATCTGTGATTAATATATGCAGGGATGCAAAAATTATTGACTCCTTGCCTGTCAGGGCCATCATAACCTCAGGAAAATGGAACCCACCAAGTCTTTGGGTGTCACTTAATTCTACCATGAATGGAATGGTCTGACTTGTTTTTCCTACCAGAACCTGGACCCATGATGGACTTCCTAATCAACCAGAGTGATTTCACAGAAGTTTTGTTCAAGCTTCATCTCATGGAAAATGGGGGCCTATAGAAGTATCCTCTTGAATTTCCATTGCATAAGCCTACTCTGTCTGGTGTAAACTGAGCTACCTAATGATACTGGCTTAGCCACTACTCATTTTAAACCTTTAACTGAATTTGAAGCCTAGCAGGGCTATGTAGGAATAAGACCTGAATGACACAGCATGGTACAAATGTTATCAGTCACATCTAAGTAGGAAATGGAAATCAGAAACATCAGAGTTTGATTTTCACAACACCAAAAGTCAGAAATTCCTTCCTCAATCAAAAGTCTCTTGGTTTTCTTTCTCTTTCTTCTCATAACTAGCAATGTTTTTGAAGGTTTCTTCTGGGCGATAACAACGACTCCACTCAGGAAGGAAGTAATTTTGTGTGAATGTGTCGAAAAAGTTCAGATAAAATTGTCTGGATGGCTTAGGATACCAATGAGCACCTCAAAAATCCTTTTGGATTTGCATACGAGCAACCTAGACTAAAGTTTCAAACTTACATAGGGTCAATTCTCATTGAAAAAATAGAACTGTGACCTGGGGAGATAAGAGCTACATTTTTTAAAATTAAGTTTCCTGTTCAACAGAGAAGTCAATGTTGGTGTGTGTGTGTGTGTGTGTGTGTGTGTGTGTGTGTGTGTGTGTGTGTGTGTGTGTGTTTCCCCCAGAAGAAAACTGGAAATCTGGATAACTAGGCTCTTGTCTCAGCTTTGTCATTAAATATCCTTGTGACCTGAGGCATAATGTCAACCATCTTTAAAGGAAGCTACATGACTCAGTGGATAAAGCGCTGGTCCTGAGGTCAGGAAGACTTGAGCTAAAATCTGACCTCAGAAACTTATTAGGGGTGTGACCCTTGGAATCACTTAACATTCATTTGCCTCAATTTTCCCATCTCTAAAATGGGAATAAGAATAGCAACTACCTCCTAGGGTTCTCATGAGGATAAAAGGACATCACATTTGTAAATATCTTTTTCTTTTATTTTAAAGAGCTACCTAAATGCTAGCTACTAAGGTGCCTTCCATCTCTAGTAATCAAAGATTCAGTTTTTTCAACAGAAACTTCCACCTTATTTAGTTATTCAAGGTGGAGATATTAGCTCCGCTCCCCTCGAAGGAACGAGAGCAAAGCATGAAGTCACCTCTGGGCAAGGCCTGAGACTTCCTCTCTGCCTGCCTAGTCTCTGCCAAATTGGCCCTCTGCGAGCAAGTAACAGTAATACCAAAGCCTCTCTGACTACTTTGCTCAGGGAAGCCGAAAGGGGGGTGGGGGGGGAGGCGGTAAGTTTACATGTGGGGCTGGAGGGAGAAGGGGGGAGGTAGAGAGGAGACAGAATTGAAAAACATTCCACTGAAATAAAAACACTTCCTTCCCCCCTCTTATAATCAAATGATATAAGATAGTGATAGAATGCCAGGCTCTTGATTCTAGTGGAAACTGTACAGGGAGGGCTGGGAGGCTATGAGAATGAGAGAAAATCACTGATTCAGACGGGCAGTATTTCTTAGCTGTTGATTGCTTCTGTCTGGTGGCATTCAATCATTCTCAACCCTCTGCAGTGGTTCAGAGATAGTGGAAGGAGAGAGATGCAAGGAGAGATGCTGTCATTTCTTCTTGGCCTGGCTGCCTCTGTTTCCCTCTCCCAAACAGGGCATTAGGGATTTCTTTTCTCCTCCCATACACCCCTAACACCAAAATCATTTTAAAAGAAGGAAAGCTCTGCCATTTAAAAACATCTTTTCCACTCTAAGATGCAGAAAAATCTTTTCACAGAAAATCTAGTTTGAAGTGTATAAGATGGCTTCTTAACTTACAGGACTGCGCATCTTGCATTGAAAATGGTACCCTTCACAGGTCATTTTTAGTGCTTCAGGCCTTGTCTCACGGCCATTATCATAGGATAAATATTAAGGGAGTAGAAATACAAAGACCACAGTCTTTAAAAGGCTTTCAGGGGCCAAACCAGGGGTGATTATGGGAAAAAAGAGACTTTTCAGTCTTTAAAAAGCATAATAAGGAACTCTAGGGTACTCTATACTAAACAATATCTAAACAGTCAAATTAAGAAGAGAGATGTGGTATATGGTTCCAACTCATCTCACATATACAATCTTCTTTGTTGCCCCAAATATTCATCCCATGAAAACAGAAAACTCTCGGCCACCATAAGAGCCAAGGAATTTCTGTGTAACCACCTTCTCTTTTTGTCACTGAGGCTTGGTCATCAAGGTTTCAGTGGGAAAGTAGAGTACCAGTCAAGAAAGGTACTGAGTATTCTATCTAGTCCTGGTACAATCTGGGGCAAGCAGACTCCAAATACGAAGTTATAAACAAGGTGAGTTGAGAGGTGGCTATTGCTATTATTTACAAAAAAGCTTCATTAGACGGACACTAAGTAGCCAGATGCTTGTAAAAGGGAGAAGATGCAAGTTGCAGAAAGTTGACATTTCAGGAACAGGATAATTTAAGCTCTTTGAGGGCAGGGGCTTTTTTTTTCATTTTGCCTTTGTATCAGCAGCACCTGGATTGGGGTGGGGGACCTGTGGCCTCAAGGTCACATGTGGCCCTCTAGGTCCTACTACAACCCCCCAACTCAGTGTCTCAGACTTGGAAGAATGCAATAGCCTCCTGACTTGTTTCCTTTCCTTTAGTTCCTCCTTCCTCCAATCCATTCTATAAACTAGAGCATTACCAGATGAATCTAAAGAAATTAGCTCCCATCTTTTCTCTCCGTTGTTCAAAACTTGAAAGATCCTCCCACTGCCTGAAAAAGAAAGTCAAAATTCCACAGAGAAGTCCTTTTTCTTGATTGTCTAGACTTGAGAAAGTGGTGGAGAATATGTTAATAATGCAAATTTAACTTATATGAGGCTGTAAGTACTTTTTTCTTTCCTGGAGAACCTATTGTTAAACATTTACCAGCACACTATTCTCCTGATGATTGACAGTGAGCCATTAATACTACTCATTCAACCAATATAGAATTCATTCAGTTGTATTATTGTCTAATCCATATTTCTCCATCCTCTCCACAAGAACAGTATGAGATAATTCATCAAGGGTTGTGCTCAAATTTAAGAGGGAGAAAAAGAGAAACAGACAGAAAGAGGGAGAAGGGGAAGAAAGAGGGAAAAGGAGGAAGGGAGAGATAGAAGGAAGGAAAGAGGGAAGGAAGGAAGGAAGGAAGCAATGGAGGGAGGAAGATAGAGGGAGGGATAGAGGAGAAAAAGAAAGGATCTTTTAGATTTTGGTAAAGTATATGTCTACGTACATGTGTCTTATATGTGCATGCACACGTATACCACATAAACATACAAGGTATTCCTCTGATCTACTACCATGGTAATCCTTTCAAAAAAGAAAATAAGGTTAGTCTGGCATGACCTGGTCTTGGTGAAGCCATACTAGCATTTTGTAATCATTGCTTCCTTTTCTTGACTTTTCTCAGGAACCTAAGTCAAACTCTCTGGTCTAAAGTTGGCAGGCTCCATTCTCTTCCTCCATTTGCCTTCCTCTAGTTTTGCAGCACCTCTACCATTTTCTATAACTTTCCATACATCACTGATAGTAGCTTAACAATCATATCCTCCAGTTCTTTCTGCATATTTGTTTCGACCAAGTGACCTGAATTCCCCAAGAGCAACTAAGAGCTCTCTTCATATGCCCTGACCTCATCTTGGCTATCAACTCTCCATCAAAAAATTTTTCCCTGTAATTTCTGGTAGAAAGGTCACTCTCCTAAAGTTAGAGAAAACAAGCAAAATGATAACTCAGTGATTCTTCCCTCTTTCTTCTGCCAATTATTACTGTCCAATATACCCCAAGTAACAGTCCAATCTCTTCTTTGATCCTCCTCTTCCCACAAATGCAGCTTTTTAAAAAATTCTTCATGATGTCTATATCTTTCTTTGCCAGCCTGAACTCATGCTGAGCTTTAGCACCTTTGACAGTGGTTTTCTAGGATCAACGATACCACAAACTCCCATATCCACTCTCTGTTACCTGCACTCACTTTGATTTTCTAAACCTCTCCAATCTCAACTCCTTCACTTATAAGCTATATATCCAGGTCACGTAAGCTCTCTGTTCCTTCGTGTGTAAAGCAGGGCTAATAACACTGACCTCACAGGATTTGCATTGAGAATCAAATAATATTTCATGCAAGTGGATATATAAATGTCAGTGATTATCCTAAATGTGCTTCTGAAAAATGTTTGCTGATTGTTTTTTTACATGCTAAATCATTTTAAATTAAGCAAGAAGACTGACCATCCAAACAAATCCTGCAGTCAGAAGTGTGCAGGAGCCAACTCTAACTGTCTCAAGAGAGTTGATTATGAAATGTTCAATGTGAGCATTTATACCCTGGAAATCAGCAAAGGCTACAAGCCAGGGCTTGATTTATTGTTTTGTTGATTGTCTAGATTTAAGAAAATGTTGATAATACAGATTAAACTTAAAAGTGTATACAATGCTGTACATCTCACTCGCCTCCCCCACCCAGAGATAGTTGCTAAATATATACCAATACACCCCTGCCTCTGGTAAGGCTTATTATCATTCAAAAAATAATTTTATAAAATTATTATAGATAGATTTGCAACTTCAATTGCAATTATCTTTTTTGTTATATTATGTTATGGAAATGTTTGTTTTATCCCATAAATTAAAAATATTTTTTTAAAATTTTAAATGAAATTATTCCAGGATGATAGCTCTCAATTTATCCTTTCTTTAAATCCAAAATTTTTACTCCCTGTTTGCCTTAGACAAAGTGTAAGTGGGAAAGGAAACTTCACTGAACTTATCCAGAGGTCAGAAGAACCTCCCACTGCCTTAGGTCAGTGCAACATCATCACCCACCATGAGGAGGGCTCAAGTGACACCAGGACACTAGGTTACAAAGCATATGACAGTAAATTCTATTGCCTGTAACCACTGACTCACTGAGTTACTTTGAGTCCTTATGCCTCTGTCCTACACGTGAAAATAGAGAAACTACTCAGAAAACTCAAGATATTTCAAGACTCTAGGGTGGGATGGGGGGAGGGCAGGACTTAATAAAGTAAAATGCTTAGATAAATTTGTCAAAGAGAGCCATGACCAATAGTAACAATGTACTGAATACCCACTGTTTGTATGGAACTTTCCTGAACAAATGGAGATTACATGGATTACAAAACTTAGGAGAGAAGTATAACTGATGAAGAAGAAAGAAGGGAGCACATTTCCCATGCATTCAGACGGGGGAGGCATGATAGGGTTGTGGAAATTGAGGGATGACATATTTTTGGTCATGACTCACTAAGACTGAAAGTATTCAGAGATAAGTGTTAAGATGAGTGTTAAGCTGGAAGAAGGTGTTTGCTAAAAAAAAAAAATGACAAATGAGGAATACATTATACTTGAAGAAAAGGAAAGGAAAACTCAAAGGTGAGCAACTTTGCCTGGCTAAAATGGGAGGACAGGGATACTGATATAAGCTCATTAAAAGATGATGTCAACTCAAGAAGGCTGGACTTAGTAGTAGAAGGCCTTGAAGGCCATGTTCAAAGCTCTTTTTTTAATCTGATTCAAATCTAGATTGCAGTAAGATACTACCATGCATACTAATATCATAATTAGCATTCTGTGTTTATTTATAACATTGTCTCATAGATGACATTTTTCTTTCAGAAACATGTCCACAGACATAATTTCCTACCAAACGTCTAAATAAAACAGGACAAAATCATTCTGAGCCCCAAACAAGGTCACTTACCTGCTGGTTCTGATAGGCTGTGACTGTGGTGAAGACAGTCTCTGGGAAGTTGAAAGTTTTCACACCATCTCCCACAGGGACAGGCTTGGTAGGAGAGAGCTCACTACTGAAGTCTTTTCGGATCACATGGACTCGGGGCTGGTACTTGTGCATAGAGTGCAGGATAATCTAGAAAGGGAAGGAGAAGCATTGCCCAGGGTAAATAGCTTTCCAGGACCTGCCATTAATGTATGGATCATGTCCTCAAGTCACAGTCTAGAGTTTAACCATCAGAAGGAAGCTGATCACTTTCCAAAGGATTAGTGGTATCTGGACAGGAGGCAGGGAAATTTGGGGCCAGCAATGTTGTGGAAAGTAAGCGGTATTATATGGGACAATAGGATATCACTGTTCCATTCAGGGAATCCACAGGGATTACAACATACTCTCTGTAATTAAACACAAATGTTTAATGACACTGTTGTGGTCCCAACTGACTGTGATATCACTCCAAGAGAATGCTTTACATCCTCTATCTTGTGAACTTATTACCACCCCCAGCTTCAGTTACTCAATGCTCTTGTGCATAATTTCACACTGTGTTAATCTGCACTGGTTTATGTCACTGTTGGGTGTTCTCATGTCCTCTTAATGCATTTATTTTCTGTCTCCCCTGATAGATTCTAATTTCTTCAAGGGCAGAAACCATCATTTTAAATGAAGGATCCAGTGCATTTGTCTATCAGGAAAAGGTGAGAACTCAATGATGTTTTTGACCGCCAAAGTATCCTGTGTATCCTTTAGTTGTCTCCAATTATACAAGGAAACCTCAAGGTAGGTTCCCCCCTGATAGTTTTGTTAGCTCCAACTGAGCTTCCAAAAATGCTAGTGTTTCAATCAAATGAACTGCCTTGAGACAATGCTACTATTGTCCTGGGCAGTTAATTTTTTACTGAAACTGAATTTCTAAAATATGTTTATGTCTCATCTTCCTACCTAGACTGTAAGCTCTCTAAAAGCAGGGACCAAGAATCATATTTCTTTGTAATATTCCACAGCACCTAGAAGGTATTATATATGCTGGTTAACCTGCTTTGATTTGTAACACAAGAGAATAAATAAGAGAATTGAGATTTCATTCCACTGTTAGGATTGTGAAGGTAAGAGATATATTTGTCCTGGTTGAGAACCTAAAAGCAAGGAGGTGACTGTTAAGGAGAAGATACAACTAGACAACTTTTATTAAAGCCTGTAAGTGGGACAGCTGTGCAGCAACAAGGGGATGAGGAGATGAGAAGTTAGAGGTCTCCTTGACTCACATGTCCTTGGTCATCCAATTCATTGTTAGTCAGTTTGAGTTTGTCAAAACTGACCACCTGCCTCATCCATGTGTCTCCAGAGGCCAGTGAATCAGGATGGATATAAACTCTTGGGGGGACGGGGGAGTCAGCATTGCCGGCCACCATCCACTTGGAGCTGTGATACACATATCTGAGAGAGAAAAGAAGAGAAGGAGGATTCAGAGGCAAAAAGTGGAAAACATTTGGGGTAGAACAGGGTAAATGGAAATGGGTGGAAAGAAAGAGAAAAAGAAGTTAGAAAAATGGGGAAAAAGTGGGGAGAAAAGAGAACAAGAAAAAATGTTAAGGAAAGAGAATATAGTGAGGCAGAGATGGAGAGAAAGAGAAACAGAGACAAAGAGATGAGGAGGTAGGGAAAGAGAGGGAAAGAGAAGGAAGGAAGGAAGGAGGGAGGGAAGGAAGGAAGGAAGGAAGAAAGGAAAGAGAGAGGAAGAAAGGAAGAGAAGAATTCAAATACTGGGGGAAATGAAAAAGACATAAAAGCAAAGGAACATTTGAGGTGGAGAGGGACTTGGGGTTACTGAACAAAGCTATAGCTCCTCAGGAGGGAAACATTCTTAATGTTCCCTTTCCCTTCTCTCCCCCTCCCCTTGCCATGCATGTAGACACATCCACACACAGACACACAGACACAGGCATGCATGCACACACGTGCGCACACACACACATCCTGAGCCCATATGTGTAACTATGGGCTAAAGTACTTTACTGCAACCTTTCACCTTTCAAATGCAAACCAGATAATCCCTTGGCCACTTGTTCAGGATCTGGTTGCTTATTAAAAACATCTTCTCCCTTATTCTCTTATAAAACTCAGCCATGTGCAAAGAACCACCAAGCCCCCCACTCATTAACTATTTCCTTGCTCTGAGTCTGGATTTTTGAGACTCTTCTACAAGAGGAGGGAATTCAATAGCCCAGAAGCTCTGCATAGGGGCTATGTCTTGTTACCAGGTCTATTCTAAGAAATTCCACCAAACGAGACTTCCTTTTATGCATCGTTATCTTTTGCATCCTTTAAAATCAGATCTATTGGGGAATGTTACATTCTTAGTACAGAAGAGAGTCTGATTCCTGGGCCTTTCTTGTAACATACAGATTAGTGAAAGTTTTCTTTATTCTTGCTTCTCTTTCATGCTGCCTGCCTCTAGAGAAGGGTAAGTAGCTACAAATGCTGCCCTGCTTGAAACCCAGATTACATCATTGGGGAACCTAGTTCCCAGAAGTCTATTGAGGTAGTGAGTTCTCCATTCCTGGAACTCTTTGAATAAGTGATGGATGACCATTGGGAATATTAATACTTTCAGCCATGTCTCGTAAGTCTTATTACTAAGCCCACCTAGTCACATAAAACTATCGTGGTAGTCCTCATCAATTGAGGAGATAGATCCAAACACAGCTGTTCCTGTTTCTCTTTTATAGATCTAGAGTATCCAGCTCTGTTGTGCCCTCATCCAGCTTTGTAAACTGCACCTAATGCTGATCATAAACTACTGGTTTGACCATAGCAATCCTGTTGCATTCATTTCCACCCACTACCCAAATACTCAGTTCTGCCCGAGAAAGCATACTTGACTTGATTGTTTCAGAACTGGATTATTTTAAATCTGAGTTAAGATCTCTGGACATGCTTGATTAGAAACAAGGTAAATTGCACAGGATTGGGAGGGACCTCTAGAAGCCAGGAGGATAGTCCATATCCTCCCTCAAGGACTGCCTATCAACCATGCAACGCAACAGATTTCAAGTCTCTTGTTAATGTCTTCTAGGGAAGGCCATTGATTAACATGCTTTCCATTCCAGTGTGTCTTGGATGGATGATTCTTTCATCATAGGTACCCCACCCTCGATACATCTCACGGCCCTTTGGATACAACTAGCTTCTTTGTAACTCATACCAATAAATATTCCTGACTCTCTTTTTTATGTGTCTTTGTGTTTCATCCAAGGTCCTCCTACTGCAAACAAAACCATTTGCCTCTAACTTGGGGAGATAAAAAACGGACAAATTCTTTTCCTCCTTGGAACAAACCCTCCATATGGTTATTTGGAATTCTTTAGGTACTCATTTGGCCTTGGTTAATGGTATTTATTGGGCCATCACTTACTCTTCTCTTCTTCTGCATAAGCTCCACTCACTCATATTATACAATCCTGATATAACTCCAATTAGCAGAAGCTAAAGGAAGATATTAGGTCACTTCATCAATCCCTGGCCACTAATAAGGATTCGAAATACATTATATTTCTTCCCCTTGATACAGAGCCATTGCTAGGAATTCTGGCACCTGGGGCAAATTCAGTTGATGTCAATGGTGTTCCCTGCAGAAAAGCAGGGAATGGGGAACCAGAAATCCCAGAGCTACTTCTGGGGAAACCAGGATGTACTTCTATCACTACTAGTCTCAAGCATCTTGGGTGATATAAGGGCCCTCAGGCCCAGTAGCACAATAAAGACTGTCCACTCCGGATAGGTACAGTCAAGCCAGCACCAATAGTCAAGAAAAGCAGGCCCTAGAAAAGCAATGTGATAGTGAGGGGACTGTGAAGTGGGAGGCAGCAACACAAGAATGGTGGAAGATTGTGAGACACAAAGGACCTTCACAAGCTGCCCCCTACCATGACAGAAACATAGAACAAAGCCCTACATGCTTGGTAATGGGTACAGCTCTGCCTTGCCAAGAGATTGTGTATCATCCAGGGCTTATATGATCATGAGTTCATTATGTATATATGTGTGTGTATGGTTTTTTTGATATTGTACATTATACATATATGATTTTTTTTTAAGAAACTTGTTTGAATGTCCTCCCTAGGGCATTATTTTCTGTATAGCAAACTGAACATGTTTTGCTCAATTGTCTCAATGGCACACATACCATCTTATAATAAAGCCCACCATTCCGCAGCATGGAGCTCTCATTACCTGTATCTCTTATTATCCACGGGCACAATGTCCATTGCTATGTAATACTGCTGGTGAGGGTCCAGGCCTGTAATTTTCACTCTCATAGCTGGAAACATCCGCCTACGGAAAGCAAGAAAGATTGCAAAGAAATGCAGAGTAATAAGGCAGTGAGCAAGAAGCCTGAGGTAACAACAGTAAAAATACTGTTAATAACTATAGCATTAATTACACTCATTTAGTCCTTTAAGGCTTAGAGAATGCTGGTAAACAACTCATTTGAAATTATAAAATCAAAGGATCTCATTTAACATTTGTGATATCCCCATCAAGTAGTTTTCCCTCCCTTATTCAAAGACTTCCAGTGATGGGGAACTCACTGCCTCCTGAAGCAGTCACCTTTTGACAACTTGGCTTCAGAACTTTTTTTCCTTGTATGAACTTAAAATCTGTCCCCTTGAAGCTGCTACCCATTGCTCCATTTTCTGACATCTGAGGCTAAGCAGACCAAATCTAATTCCTGATCTACTACCAAACACTTAAAGTCCATGATAACATCCTTTCCTTCACCATCCTTGAGCCTTCTCTTCTCCAAGTGAAACATCTCGAGCTCCTCCATCAATCTTCATATAGCATAATCTCCAATCTACTTACTGTCCTGGTCACCCTTTTCTGGACATGCTTTAGTTTAGGATGTGCATCCCAATATCTTCAGCCTTGTTTTATAATTTTTATGACTAATCCCTACTCACTCACATTAAAATATCCTGATATTCTTGATGCAACTCTAGTTAGCAGAGGCTAAAGGAAAATACTGGGTTACATTTTCACTAATCACTTTTCGTTCCTACCCCAGCAACTGATAAGGATTTGCAGTATTTCATATTTTTCCCTTTGATACAGAGTCAGAGCTAGGAATTCTGGTACCCGGGGCAAATACAATCAGTGCCCTTTCTGAAATGCAATGCCCCAAACTTGAGTAGTCTCTTTCCTCATTATTTCCAGGTGGAAAAATAAGCCATTATTCTATCACTAAACCTAAAGAATCTGGTTGGGTTTGGGCTTGTACTGTTTGAATCATCATCATTGCCTTGGATTACTGAGCTCAGTTAATGTGAAAAGGCTAGACATTCATTTATTGCCCATTACTACCATATTTGCAAGGTTCACTAGAGAACAGCATTATGATCTTTTCAACTAGAGCTGCCTCCAAAATTCTATAACCTTTATTATCTGTACTTCTCATGGGTCACACATTATATTGTACAATGTGATGCTATCTTTTCTAAGATGCATATACAGTTCATTAATCCTCTTCTTGTAATGTATGTTTTGGGGGATATATATTTTCCCCTGATAATTTCTTCAGCTATGTCCCAGAAATAGGGAATGTACTTTTTTTCATCATTATCATTTTCTTTCATGCAATTATTGATTGTTTGTATTATTTATTCTTTGACCTATTCATTATTTAGGATTTCCTTGTTCAGTCTTAATTTGGGTCAAGTGTTGTCCATCTTTCTATGTGTGTTAGTCTCATCTTGTCCACTAGATTAAAAACCCCTTGAAGACAAGAATGGTGTCTTTGTATCCACCGGAATGCCTTGAACATTTGGTGTGGTGAAATGGAGTGGAAAGAGGATGGAACCTGGATCAAATACTACCTGTGCCATTAACTGTCTGTGTGGCCATGGGTAACTCACTTATCCTCTGTAAGCCTTAGTTTTCTTGACTGAAAAGTGGCAGGGTGATATTGAGGAAAGCATTTTGTGAACTAATGCACACTATGTAAATGTGAGATCTGATTGTTTCTTTGTCATTGTTGTTGTTGCTGCTGTTACTTTTATTGCAGCATTTTGTAGCTGCTCAGCAGACATGCTGAATCTACTGGAAGAAAGTCTCATTCCACATGGTCCCTTGAGGAAGGAGAGGAAGTGAAGAAGGCACCAACATCCCTTTCCCTTAACTGAAGTGCTACCAAAACTTAAGAAGAAGCATAAAACTGTCAGAAAACATGTCTTGCTGCTGACCTTCAGACTCTGTCAACGTGTGTGTCAGGGGAAGAGCAAAGCTGAATTGGAATCAAAGAGGAGTGAACTCAAATAGCCTCAGGCAGGCCCTTGCTTCAGCCACAGTGGCTTGTTAAACTTGACAAACTGAGCAGCGTCAGGATGTGGCACTTTACCACTCCTCCCATCACTGGAGAAAGGTGGGGGAGGGAGGGAGTGGCCCCTGAGGAGGACTAAGTTTCAGAAACCCCAGAATCAAGCACACCATTCTTCAGAGAACCACAAGACACAAGAAAAACACTGAGCTTTTATCGTTCAGAACCCATTCAGGAGCTAGGCAGGAAAAGGATGAATGAGTTTTGTGGAAGTGTTTACATTCATATGAAAGGGCATTAGATCTGGAGTCATGGATCTAAGCTTCTGTCACTCGCTGTGTGACTACTGTCCCCTTAGTTTCCTCGTCTGTAAAATGGGACACAAATACTTAAACTTCCCACCTCAGAGGGAGGTTGTGAGAATCAAGTACATTGTAAGAATTAAAGATGCTATACAAATATCAGCTATGTTTATGCCACTTACTGGTGTATGACTTTGGGCAAATAACTTAACCTCTGCCTCAGTGTCCGCATCTGTAAAATGATGATAATAAAAGCATCTGCTTCTCAATGTTGCTATAAAGTACTTTGTAAACCTTAAAGCTTTATGTAAATACTAGCTATCATTTATCATTGTTATAGGATGCCATAGTTTATGATAGCTAGACTTGGAGTTATCACGTAGTTGGCACATAGTAAATGCTTAGTGTTGGCTCAAGTTCTACCTCTGAACTATATTGACTGTGAGAGCTTAGACAAATCACTTCACATCTAAATGCTCCCAGGGAATCCTCTAAGATAATACATTTCCATATGAACTTTCATCCAAATCACTACTAGTCAAGTGAGTTTTCTCACTGGTGGTTCCCTTATATGGAAAAAGGAACAGATCTGAACAAAAAAATTAATTTAAAAAAACATTAAATTCAGTTCTCTATGGCCTGAGTTCATATTCATGGATATGAACTGAACACCTGACTACAATCAGGCATGTTGTAGCTGCATGCCATTGGTCACAAGTAGTGTGAACATGTCCATAAAGAACTACTGTCCTTTTGATACATTACAAGATCTTTGACTATACTGAATAGAAATCATTGGTTCACTTACATCTTTTTTTTTTACTTACTTAGTATATGGATATGTTTATTTTGGTTGCATGTGTATGCTCATTAAGCTAAAAAAATTTTAAAAATTAAATTTTAAGTATAAAAAAAAGATCCTTGACATTATCAGTATGGGTACTCCTTCCAGTATTGCAGATTGCAAACCCTCTAGATTTTAGCTAGTGTCTTTCCCAGTTGCTGTGGCCAAAATAATTCACCATTTCCTAGCCAATAAATATTCTGTTGATGAGGCTGAATAAACTCAGCTAGAATGGTACAATAGATACAAACCATTGTTGGACCCACACCTGGAACCTTTCCAGGTTGATGAAACTAGTCAGAATAGAGTTCTGCTGCCATAATCTTCAAGAATACAAAGTTGCCTCCACACCATAATGAGGCATCAGAGGAGGACTCTATGGAGGAAACCTAGTGGCATCACTAGGGAAACAACTCTGAACATACATTATGGGGCTCATTATAGTTAGAAGCTAGCACAAGACTTAATATATATAATATATTATAATAGGATATAGGGTAGTCTCATATTAATTTTGTATATATCTCTAATATATTTATATTATATTTATATATGTTTATGTTTAATATATATTTGCATATATCTGTAATTATTTATTTGTATGTATGTTGTCTCTCCCATTAGAATGATAGTTCCTTGAGGGCAGAAATTAACTTTGCTCTTTGCATCCCTAGCACTTGGCACAGTGCCTGGCAACATAGTATCTAAGAAATGTCTGTTGATTGATTGAGAAATCTTTTATGGCTGTTAAAAAGAATAAATACAATATGTCCATTCCTTCCTGCTCAGTGCCTTCCTGTCTGTAACATTGGACAAGTCACATCACTCCCAAGGGTTTCATTTTCTCATCTGTAAAATAATGGGGTTGGCCTGTATAACCTGAAGTTCATTCCTTTTTTCCTGCTTTCTAAAACATTCATAAAGCACACAGACTTACCTGTTGTTCAGTCATTTTTCAGTCATATTTGACTCTATGACTCCATTTGGAGTTTTCTTGGCAAAAATACTGGAGTGGTTTGTCATTTTCTTCTCCAATTGATTTTACAGATGAGGAAACTGAGGGAAGCAGGATTAAGTGACTTGCCCAGCATCACACAACTAATAAGTGTCTGAGGTTGGATTTGAATTCATGAAAATGAGTCTTTCTGACCCAGGCCTGGTGCTGTATCCACTATGCTACCTAGCTACCCTTAGAGCTACATATTTATACACTTGGTGAGGATTGTTCTTTTTTTATTTATTTAAAAATATCCTGTTCAAAGAAAATTTGGTGTTGGTACATCACAACCACCAGTCAGTGTCTTCAAATTCACTACAAGTTACCAAATTAAGAATAACTGATTTGAAAGAGATCACATTGTATAATAGAAAAAAGGCAAAGTTGGACCTCAGAAGATCTGAATTCTGGTTTCACATCTGCCATTTAATGTCATTGTGATATTGGAAAGTCACTCCTGCAGCAGCCACCTCCCCTATAAAGTGGAGAAGGTGGATAATATCATGCTTAAAATCCCTCCTACCCCCAAAATTCTACAGTTGTCATAGAATTTAGAACCAGGAGAGGCCCTCTAACCAAAGCTTCTCCTTTTATATGTGAGGAAACTGAGGACCACAATGGGAAAATTATTTACCCAAGGTGACAGGAATATTAAGTGGCAGATCTAATTATTCATCTTGATGAAAGATATTGTGAGAAGAAAATCAGCTTTGATGGAAATATTAACAGTAACTACAATGAGTAGTATCCAAAGTTCATTCCTGCCCATTCCTGGCAATGAGAGATCAAGGCCAGAACTTTTTGTCTTTTGTAAATTATAGAAGCACTGCAGTTCAACAGACCCTACAATCACCTGGAAAGTTTGTACCTGAATTCACATAGGAGGAAGAATATTAATACTCATAATACCTACATTCATGTAGTACTTTTTTCAAAGAATTTTCATATAATATGAAGTATGTAAAATATATTGTTCCCATGTCACAGATGAAGACCTAGAGGCACAGAGAATCTGTAATTTCCTTAAAACTACATAGCAAGTTAAGTAGCAAAATTCAGAGTAGTGGGTCTCCTAGCTCCCAATCTGGAGTTATTTCCACTAATCTTAGCATCTTGGGGAAAGATGCCTGAAAGGAGGAATCTGGAAAAAGATCCAAGATGAGATGAGGAATCCAAAGTGATGATTAGGAGAGGGAAAAGTAACATACTATAACCAGAACCCACCAATGGTCTATGGCAGGGAGTTGGTATACTAAGCAGGTCTGTCAGAGTTCCACAGGGTAGGGGGAGTGTGTGACACAGGGTGTGTCACCATGGATAGAATGCTGTATCTGAAGGAAGCATACATGGGTCCCAATACAGCTCTGCCATTCACTACCTGAGTGACACTGAATTAATTGGCTCAACTTTCTAAGTCTCTGTTTCCTCTTCTAAAACATGAAATGGTTAAACCAAGTGACCATTAAGGTCCCTTTGATTTTTTATTTTTATTTCTTAATGTAAATAGTGTGTTTTTTTTCAATTACATGTAAAGATAGTTTTCAATATTCTTTTTTTTAATAATCAACATTCATTTTTAAAATAAGATTTTGAGTCTCATATTTTTCTCTCTCTCTCCTCTCCCAAAGACTGAAAGCAATTTGATATAGGTTATACATGTATGAGCATGTTAAATATATTTCCATATTAGTCATGTTGTTAAAGAAAAGGCAGAAAAGGAGAAAAACCACCAAAAAAACCTCAAAGAAAGTGAAAGTAGTATGTTTCCGATCAGAATTCTGACTCCATCAGTTCTTTCTCTAGATGTGGATAGCATTCTCCATCATGAGTCTTTTGTAATCATCTTGGTCTAATTCTCTTTTGAGAAGATAGTCTTTCAAACACCTGGAGACAGCTATCATGTCCTCCATCTTCTCCAAGTGATGTTCCCTTCCCCACTCCCCCATTCAGTGTCTGGTTCTGTCCACCATCCATTAAGGTCCCTTTCAGGACTACATCCATGATCCTATGAAGGTCAGAACTGAACTAGATTCTCCTTCCCAATTGAATATCCTATCCAGAAAACATAATTGTCAACTCTACAAGTAGTTCATTAAAACCAAATTCAAAGTGTGGTATAGTAGAATGAACGCTGGACAAGAGATCTAAGGTCTTAGTTTTGCCATTAATTTTGTGACCTTGGGGAAAAGTTTCTTCATATGTAAAATAAGAATGATTAAATAAGCTCTAAGGCCCCTTTCAGACCTAAAAATTCTATTAATTCTGACTTCTTACATCAATATAAAAGTAACAGCATACATTTATACTACAGTTTGAATTTTTAAAAGTGGCTTCCTCACTACAACCCTGTAGTGAAGTTAGTAAAAGTATTATTATTCCCATTTTATACATGAAGAAACTGAGGCCTACAGAGATGAGGCAGTTTATCCAAGGTTATACTACATGGTAGTAAAAGCCTAGACCCAGGCACCCACTGCAGGCCAGTGTTCTTCCAACTATTTCTCAACACAAAGAACTCACCCATCCAGCAATTTAACAAAAATGACTTTTTTTCCTTTTCCTCTGCCCTTTACCCTAGCACAGCGAGTGAAACCGTCCTTGTGGAGTTACGCGAACCTTTTACATTCCATAGCAAGAGCTTGGGTTCGATTTGAATTTTGTGGCTAAATTTGGGCCAGTTTTTTTGTCTTCCAAACCCACCTGTCCCCGTCACAGCCTCTGTCCATGGTGCTGATCTTGTTTGCTTTCAGTGAAAGCAAAGGAAAAGTTCTTCAGTGATTCTGAGCCAACATAAGTTTTGACTAGGTTATAGGAAAAGTCAGATGGACGTTAACAAGCTCAAAAGCCATGCAGTTTCCAAGAAAACTGAATGCTGGAGCTTTAGTGCTAAGAGAATGTGACTAAAAAATAAAATCATGAGAAAGGGGAAATGAGCAGAGGGCATGAAAGATGAAAGCTAATGGTAACTGTCCAAATGAAATTCCAAGAAAGGGGAAATTTTCTTCAATATTTGAGTTTCTATGCAGGCATCAGTAGGAACATCAATATTTGTGGCAAAGGATATGCTCTATTTCACAAATTCAATACTCCAGCCAAATAATAATACTTATTATTCTGATTTCATCATGCCTTCTCCTATGCCCACACCTTTGTTTAAACTACTGTCCAAACCTAGAACGCCCTCATCCTCAACCTCAGGCCAAGAACTAAAGGTTCCTTCTATTTCTAAATCCAGTGATTCATGTGACCCCTGTACTACCACCCTAATTCTACTGCACTTTGATCTTTAAGTAGCTGTGTGATATAGTGGAAAGATAGTTGGTCTTGAAGTCAAAGAGACTTAAGTTTAAATCAAAGCTATGACATTAACCAGTTGTACAGTCATGAACAAATCAATTAACTTCTCTGAGACAATTTCCCAAACTGTAAAATTTGAATAATTGATTAAACAGGGTTTATACATGAATAGCATTTAGTAAACCTCAACTACACATGAATTACAAGCATCAATCTCACTCACTCCTCAGAAAGGGCAATTCCATGGGGCATTACTACTGGGTATGGAAATTCAAGGTCAGAAACATAAGTCAAACTTTTCAGTATATTGTTCTGCATCTTGAGAGAAATTAGTCCTTTGAAATTTCAAGTTAGGGTATCATTTTCAGTATCATATATACAGAAGTACTTGAAAAGCTCTGATCCTGACTTTGTCAAACCCTACATTGTCGTAGTTGCTCATCAAACTCTACATTGTCTTAATTGCTCATCCTTCCAGCTAAAAATGATGATGATGATGTTGATTCCCAATTATGTAGTGCTTTAAGATTCACAGGGGTTTACAAAGTGTCTTCCTGACAACCCTTTGAAATATAATATCAAGAGGTAGTATTTGTATATCACTTTAAGGTTTGCAAAGTATTTCACATACATCAGCTGATTTGATCCTCACACCCATTCAGTGAGGCAGATGTTGGTATTATCCCTATTTTATGGATGAGGAAACTGAGGTTGAAAGAGATTTAATAATTTACCCAAGGTCACACAGGTAGCAAGTATCTGAGGCAGGATTTGAACTTAGGTCTACTTTGTCTCCAAGTACCAACCTCTATCAACTATACCATTTAGCTTCCTGTAGTTGTAGTGAGAGACTTCTCTAGTCCCTGTACTTGCCTCTCAATTTGTGTTATAAATATGGGATGCTCACTATGGAAAACTCCTATCCTATCATCAGATAAATGGTACACAAATTTTACTTGCATTCTCCAAGGTTATCAGGGTCTCTTAACTGTTAGATCTAATCTTTGTCCTTCATGATGTCTCCGTAACTTTGGACTTTGTTGATCACTCTCTTCTGAATCACTCTCTCTCTTCCCTGACATTGATTTCTTCTGATTCTCCTACCTGTCTGACCACATCTCAGTCTTCTTTGTTGAATCATCATCTGTGCCTCCATCTCTGCATGGGTGAACTCCAGGACTCTTCCAGTACCTCTTCTCTTCCATCTTTACATTCTTCTTCTTGGTGATGTCATTAACTCCATAGGTTCAATTGCAGATGACTTTCAACCTACATATGCAACCTCAATCTCTCCCTTGAGTGTCAATCTCCCACCACAAACACTTTCAACTGAATATCCCATAGGCATATCAAATTCAACACGTCTAAAATGAAATTTGCCATCTTTCCTCACTAATCCTATTCCTCCTCCAATCTTACTTATTTCAATGAAAGATACCACCATCCTTCTATTTGCCCAGGTCTACAACCTGAGTCATCCTGTATTCTTTCTTCTATCTCACTCCCATAAATAGAAGTTGCTGAATATTATCAATTCTACAGTCACATTTCTCAAATCTATCCCTTCTCTTAACTCGCACATCTATCACTCTAATTCAGATCCTCATCTCTCCCCCAACCTATTATAATAACCTTCCACTTAGCCTTCCTACCTCCAGTCTCTACTCCCTCCAATCCACCCACTGCATAGCTGCCAAATCAATATTTCTAAGGTATGTGAGGTATGACCACCTCACTCTCCAGTTCAAGAAGCTTTACTCACTCCCAATTGCCTCTAGCATAAAATATAAACTTATCTAACATTCAAATCACTTCACAATCTGACTTTTACCTACCATTCCAGACTGGTTTCACCTTCCTTCCCCATCATATTCTACACTCAATCCAAACTGGCATATTTACCATCCTACATATATGATATTCTATCTTCTGCCTTTGCATAAGCTATCCCCATACTAAGAACGTACTCCCTATACATCTCATCCTCTTGGGATCCCCAGTTCCCATAAAGATTCAATTCAAGTGGCACCTCCTACATGAAGTATTCCAGATACAATTTTGGTGCTCCTTCCACCTGTTCCCCCACTTTGTAATTATTTTGTACAGAATTTGCATTTAGTTTTCTGTATATGTGTTGTATCTCCCAGTGGGATGTAAGTTCCCTGAAGACAGGGACTGTTTCTGGCTTGCCTCTATATGCCCAGCAACTAACAATGCCTGACATATGGTGGGTGTTCTACAAATGTTTATTTAATTGAATCAAATGGTAATCTACACAGCAATGCACTCTTTTTATGTCTCCAAGCTTGTTTCTTCTAAAAATATTTTTATGGCTTATATTCACCTACTTCAAATTTCAGCAAGAAGGGGACAGACGTCAAACAAGAAATACAAAGCAAATGAATAGCCAATGTGTTTGTCTGATGTGTCTGTGACTTTTACTGGATTCATTTTTATTGTTAACCTCTATGAAACGAATAGCTGTGTGGGGCAGTGAATTTTCTGGAGCATCCAGTGGCTCTAGAATCAGTCAGAGGTGTGTGTGTGTGTGTGCGTGTGTGTGTGTCTTCAGTGTTTTTCAGTCCTGAGTCAGAGTGCCTGTGTTCAAATCCTACCCTTAATATTTACTATCATATGACCTTGGGCAAGTCATTCATCACCCTCCCCACCTCATTGTCCTCATCTCTAAAATGGGGGGATTCAATTACATAACCTGTAAACCTTTAAACTCTAAATCAATGACCTTCTGATCTTTAGAATGAGAACCATAATGTTTCTTAAGGAAGCTCTTTCATTACAATACAAATATGAAAGAAACATGAAACCATTTCAGATTGATGTGTCTGCACCAATTCACCAAAAAAATGACTACAGAAACGAATACTTGCTTCAGAAATCTACTCTTAGGCTGTTATAAAACATCTAAACTAGATTACAATTATACCTGAAGATTAAGGAGTACTTGTGAGTATAAATGTGGTTAATGTTGGGCTGCTCCCCTTAAAAACAATCATTGGAATGATAATAAGAACAGGAATAATAGGAAATAATAAGCAAAAAATTATTCTAGTGCAAAAATTGGATGTCAGTCTTAAGAGTTTTAGATCTGGAAGAAAATTTAACAATCTAGTTTTACCCTCTCATTGTACAGATTAGAAAACTGAGGCCTGGAGGAATTGAACAGCTTTATATTTCATTGGTGTTACCAGACAGCAACCACAATCTAATAAATAGAAAATGTTCCTTCTTTTCCTTCTGGGGCATTTGTCTGTTTGTCTTGCCCGGCCATGACACCCCTCGAGAGTCCTTACCTGCCAGCCTTAGTGATGATCATCTCTGTTCCAATGTCATGGAACCTTTTCCAGAGGTCAGCACATTGGAGCTCAACTTGAATCTCCTCCATGGATGAAATGGGTGGAGGTGGGGGACCAGGAGCACCTGATGTAAGATCCGGGTGAGACTCAAAGGAGCAAGATGTCCTCTCTGTGAGTACCTCCGTGTCTGAACCAGTGCTCTGCTCTGAATCTGCAAAACAAACACCAAACCATAGGTGAGAAGTTTTCATGGTTTTGCCTTGTAATGGAGGGAATGAAAGGAGAGGCGAATAAAAGAAATTGGGAAGCTCCAGAGCACGGCACTCAGGCTATTTTTTATGGTCTGTTGCTGTAATTTATGGCCCAGTTTCAGGTTTCATGTTTCTAACATGACATCTGGCATTTTAGTAAGTTTTAGCAACAGCTGAACAAGATTGTCCACATCACGAGAGATAAAGAGTAGCTAAAGTCATTGTGTTGGAAAGAATGAAGCATAGGGCATGGGGTAAGTAATTAAATACAAATCAAGAGAAAAGTTTAAATTGATTTGAAAATAGGGTTGGTAACCTATAGAGACCCTTTACCGGGGTGGGGGGAGGGGATGGGACAGGAGGACACACACAGAATCCTCTTGCATCCTGCTGAATTGCATCCCAACCTAGGCCACTATGGGTAAATTAGATCCTCTACACATTAGCCCCACCCCAAGCTTAATGTCCTGAACATCCATACAGCATAGGATGCTCCAGGGTCTTCAGACATTCTATGTATCGTATCTGCTTGTATAACCTCTATTTTCTTGGAGATTGACCTTTCCTGGAAGTCCAATAAGGTCATTTTTGATGAAGAAAGGGTGGCTGGCTGTTGCAAGGCAAAGGGGGCAATAAACATATGGAATTAGTTACCCAGGAAGGCTGTTGAAACAAAGGGTATAAATGAGTTCAGGAGACACCTAGATTGGTTTCTGAAGTATGAGGAGAGAGGAGGGGGGCCCAAAACAGGAAGGTGGGTTTGAAAGCAACCAAATAAAAAGCTGGTGTGCTGAGCCAGATGGCCTTTTCCTTCTCTGACAGTCTCATCTGTGCTGATGAAGGGAAGTTGAGGGAATAAAATCAACCGGTGGAGAAGGCTGGGGTCAAGCTTAATAGCAGCGTTGATTTGTGGTAAAATGTAAAGAATGGGCAGTTCAGGACAATGTTACTCCCCAATGTCCAGAGAATCTCAGCATTTTTCAATGACAGTAATTTAAATAATAATTCGCATTTACAGAGAATGTCAAGATTTACAAAGTGTTTTCCACGATAATGATAATTAATATTTATATAGTGCTTTTGGAGTTTGCAAAGTACTTTACATATATTATCTCCTTTACATATACTGACTCCCAGTGAGTTAAGTGCTATTATCCCCATTTTACAAATGAGAATACTGAGACAAAGAGGTTAAGTGACTTGCCTAAGATTACACAGTTAGTAAACGTCTGGGTCAGTATTTGAACTCAGGTTTTCCTGACTCCAATTCCAGAACTCCGTTAACTTTGGCAACAACTTGTGAGGTAGATAGTACAAGTACTAATTTCTCCATTTTAAAAAAAATCCCCATTTTGTAGATAAACAAACTAACACTAAAGACCATACAATTAACAAGTGTCAGACCTAAAGACTGAACTTGAGGTTTCCTAACCCCTGACTTGTAAGCACCCTTGTATGGAGGTCCTTTGGAGCATGAAGGTCACCAATGGTGCATATTTTTCTGCTTCCCGGCTCAGGGCCCCCACCCCATTTCCCAAAACAACTTCAATACTGGACAGCCAAATTAAACCTTTATGGTATACAAGCTACAACATATCAGAGACAGAAAAATCAAAGCCACAGCGTCCTCAAATGAGGGCTTCTTGGAACCAGGACCCCAGTCTAGTTGCCCATCTAGTTACAGCTGAGGGTGTAGGTCCTCAAGGGGAGGGAGGAGGAGGAAGGAGAAATGATGTAAAATCATATAAATGTAACACAAGGTAGGAAATGATGGAGATGAAGGGGAGATAGAAACAAAACAATATTTGAGAAGGCAGAGAACACTTTGATAGGAGAGAATAAGGAAAGATTGTTTGTGGGTACACATGTACACACACACCAGCACACACACACACACATACATACACATACACACACACACACATACACACACACATATTGGCAACCAAGCTGAGACTTGAAGAAAGATAAGAACCCTGAAATGCAGAGATAAGAAAGGACTACATTCTAAGAATGAAGATACACCAACTGAGGTGAAAGGTGGCAGGCTGAATTCATGGAACTATGTCTATGTGGGTTGAAATATTGGGAGTATGAAGAAGAATAGGAAATAAAGCTAGAAAGGTAGAATGGAGGCAGAATGAGTAGCTTGAATTTTATCCTAGAGGCCGTCAGGAGCCACTAAAGTTTTTGGAGTAACAACAGTCAGACTTGTAAAAGGGAAAGGTTATTTTGTGTGAGCAGGATTGGGAAAAGAGAGAGAAAATGGAAGCAGACACAAGTTAAAAGACTGTCACAATGGTCTAGCCAAGAGGTGACAAGTTCCTGATATACATGATATGTCCCTGTCCTTAAGGAATTTATAACTTAGCTGGAAAAAAGAAATAATACAAACAGAACAATTGGAACAATATGAAAAGATCGAATCTAATCAAATGCTAAATATGTGATAATAACTAAAGAAGTCCTCAATTAGTGGGCAACAAGACACCTAGTCACTTGCAAGCTGTATTTATAGCAGAGTGAAGGCCATTTTAAGATGAAGTAATTTTACCTCCCTACACTGGGAATAAAACCAAATATTCTTGGCTCCCAGGTTTCCACTCCATCTAACGATCACACTCTTTCATTGGAAAAAAAATGACCCAGTGGGCTTTACATTCAGAACATGGGCTCCATGTCCCTTTTGTTACTTTGTTTTGCCAAAGCGCTGCCACTCAGTCCAGTGGAACTTTCCAACAGTATATCAATGTAACTTTTGCATTTTTTAACTGTTACTAGAAAACACTGGACTTTTCACCTTATATATGGACTTTGGTAAACCAAATAACAGTTAACATTTATATAGCATTTTAAGGTTTGCAAAGAGTATATGTGTGGGCATGTGTGTGTATGTGTGTATGTGTGTATACACATATATATACATACATGCATGTACGTGTGTGTATATACAGAGGTATACACATTCATATATAACATATATGTGTCTGTATAAACATATATTCTTATTAACTACTGAGATAATATTTGTAACACTTAGCATTGATACATAGCAAGTACTAAAAAGAAATGCTTTCTTTCATCTGAACCTCATAACAACCCAGTTGAGATGAGTCCTATTATTATGCCCATTTTACCAAGGATGAAACTGGAGGAGTTTAAGTGACCAGAGGTCACACAACTAATAAGGATCTGAGGTAGAATTTGAACTCAGATCTTCCTGATTCCATGTCCAACTCTCTCTCCATTGGGCCACCAAGCTGTCTCTTATTGTAATTAGTTTCGGATTTGTTATAAGGTGTTTTCTAATCTTAAAAATGGGGGAAACTTGGACAGGTCCTCCTCAAAGCATCCTATAATCAGTACCATCTTATTTTTCACTTTGTTTCATTCTAATCCCTTCCCCTTCAATTTTCATGTACTCTGTGTTTTAGTTAAATTAAATTACTTGACATCCTCTTTGATCTCACCAGGTGTTTTTTGGGCACCAAGGCATTTGTTCATGCTATCTCCCTATAACTGATATTAATCAGCAAGCATTAATTAAACAACTCCCATATTCCAATCACTGTGCTAAGAATTAGGGATGCAAAGACAAAAGTGAAACAGCCGCTGCTCTCAAGGAGTTTACATTCTATTGGGGGAAACAGCATATACATATACAGATTATACAAAATATGGACAAGTTAAATACAAGATGACTGGGGAAAGGAAACCCTAGCCACTGGGGACCTCAGCAAAGACTTTGTGTAGGAAGTGGCTCTTGAGCTTTTGTATATAATGCCCTTTCTCTTTGCTGCTTCCCATTTTGGTTTAAATCCTATACTCATCCTTCAAGACCAGTCCAAGGGTCATGAAGCCATTGCTGATCTTCCCTTTCTTTCACACACAATTCAATTTAGAAATTATCTTTCCTTCCTCTCAGTGTTCTAGGCAGCTCCACAGGACTATAATTTGCAAAGAAGATGCCAACCTTTGTTGGTAGAGGGAACATCTTCACCCACAAGTTCTCTATACCAAAGGAAAAAACTTTAAACAAATAAAAAAGAAAATAAAAAACTTGTCCCTATCCTCTTCTCTAAACCTTGCATAGATTTGTACCACTCTTAGACACTGCTCATGTTATACATATACAGATACATTGACTAATGTTGTTAATGAGTTCTGTGAAATGTCATCATTAGGTAAAGCATCATTATAGGGGCACCTAATTCTATAGGAATTATCAATGATGTTATAGTAGAATTTTACAGCCTTAAGATGAGGTTTACTTATGATGTCATTCATGACTTTATTTAGAAATGCAAATTTTATTTAACAAGCACTCATTCAAGCCCCCTGCTATATGCCAGATGCTGTGTCAAGAGTCAGATATACAAAAACAAAAAATGAAATCGGCCTTTTTCCTCAAGGAACTTGCCTTCTACTTGAGAATTAACAAATGAATGCAGATAAGTTAACAAATGTACATTCAAAATAAAGTAATTTCTTGCCACATAGGGAAGCTAGCAATAACATCTGGAAGAATCAGAAAAGGCTTCATGGAGAAACTAGCACTTGGACTGAGCTTTCAATGGTGCTAGGGATTCTAAGACTGAGAATGGCATGCATTGCAGGCATGGAGGACAGCAGCTACAAGGTCAGAAAACCACATTGGTCAGAGAAATGCTATGCAAGGTATGCCTATATTTTATATGAGTTATTTTTGTGTTGCATACCTCCCTACTCTATTGCAGTAAAACTTTTTAAAAAATTTTGTCCCCTCACCTAGTTCTTGTAAAATAGGCACTTAATGATTATTGAATCGAATTGAACTCAAATTGAACTGAATTGACCTGAATGTCACATTGGTGAGGCTGATCCATGACTTACCAAGCATTTTCCTGAAAGTGACATTGTGACATAGATAGAAGTAGAATATGAGATTCTGAAAAACAGAGAAGATTTTCACTTTTATTCTTTGTTTCATTAATGCCCAGCAAAGTGTTTGGCACTTAATAGTCACTTAAAAAACATTTGATGAATCATTTGTTCCATTTTAAGAGGATAGTCCTTGGACCTGTTATTTCATTGATATGGGGGTTCAATGATGAGACTCTCCATCTCCCAATCCAGGTTGACACCTTTTCTGCAATTTGTAGTTTTAGAGACGTGCCCAGAGAGGTTGTGACTTGCCCAGCCAGTTTATGGCACAGGCAGCACTCAAACCCAGTTCTTCCTTGCCCCAAGAGTCCCCCTCTATCCACTACACCATGTGACCTCTCAGGCCCTATTTTACTGATCAGGAAAGGGAGATCCAGAAAGATTAAGTGATCTGTTTATAGCCATGCAACCATCCAGTGGCATGACCAGAAAAGCCAACCCATTCCTTCTGATGCCAAGTCTAGTGAATTTTCCACTATGCTACATTGTCATATAACAACCCTAGCAGTGACTTAAGTACCAGCTGTTACAAAGGCTGAAAGAAAGGTACCAAATGCATTGTATCACTGCTTATATGAGTGACTAACCCAGACTCAGATACCGCGCTGACAGTCCAAACCGAAGTCATATCTGGGTGCTTGCCCAGAATCTTACCTTTTTGTGTGTCCCAATTATTTGTTTTCTTGACAATTGATCACATCCTGTTTTCCAAAAAGTAGCCCCTAAAAGAACCTCTAAAAAGCACAGAAAGTCTTGTTTGACAGCTTGTGAAAGCATATTTTCACCAGGGAAGTGTAAAGAAATCAGAAACAGAGGTGATAGAGTCACAAATGACTATTAAAGTTAAAGGAAACAGGACTTGGGAATCCTGCATTAAAGCTGGAGCCAAGAGATCAGAAAACATCATATGAGTCATAGCATGAAACCAGACTACCCCCCACTCCTGCCCTCCTTCTCCCTCCCTCCCCATCAACAACCTAAGACGTAAATTCTAACCACAGGTTTTCAGTGTGACACTATGTCCCCTTGGCTTAATTTTTATCTATAAAATAGAAGTAAATAACACTAACACCTCCCAACCTTCTACTATATAAGCAAGATTGATCTCTGTTGTCACTCTTACAAAGAATAAAGATGGGGAAGGGAGATTTGAGAACAGTCTGAGCAGGAGTATCAATAATGATCACTGCACAACTAATAAGAAAACCACATGATCATTCCAGGTAAATAGATGGCCAAAATACCTCAACTTATTGAGTGGTGGCTCAAAAATATTAACTGTCTTAATAAATGCAAGGGATTGATCACTGTTTAATCAATCAGTGATTAGTGAGCTATATAGTCACTGGACAAAAAACACCAACCCGACTGTAAACAAGGAGTTTCACCCATATCCCACACAGTGCAAGGGTGGGGAGGTGGGAAGCAGGTATAAACAGGTGAGGGAAAGTCAAAAGAAGAGAAGGGAAGGATTTCCAAGGATCAAATCCAGAGGTCAAAATCAAATTTAGAAAATAACTGGGGTTTTTTTGCCCAGAACACTGGCTTTGAAGTCAGGGGACCCGAACTCAAATCTTAATTCTCTCATTTACTACTTGTGTGACCTTGGGCAAGTTTAACTGCTCAATTTAACCTCCCTAGGCTTACTTTACAGATCCAGAGGTCCAGGGGTCTGAGATCAAGGTCAACTGGCTCAAAGCCAAGCTTGACCCACGAAAAAAAAAAATTAAAGGGTTAGGAGAACAACGTATAAGGCAAGAAATTCTGGTGAATTGCTTCACAAGAAGAAACAGTCCAAGTAGCAATCCTTTTATGGGGAGAGGCATGATACAGTCAGCCCCCACCCCCTATTGCCTTGATGTAGCTGCAGGCAATAAAACTCTGGGCTTGAACAACATGTTAGATGATGCCTACAATTATACTGTATAATATGATGTAATGAAAACAGAAAGCCACAATCGAGTATTCTTAAAATAATTTTTCTGTTTAGCCATCTACAGTAACATTTAACAAAAAGTTCTTAGAGATTAAGCGATACAGTAGAAAGAAGAAGCCTGGCTTCTAATCCTGGCTACACCACTAACTATCCCTTTGTCCTTGCTAGGCACTAGGAATACCACAGAGTCAAACAAGGAACAACCCCTTAGCCTCACACAAGACTTTTGCCTACTTAACTGGAAAATGAGGAAGCTAGTCCAGAGGTCCTACAAACACCCTTCTACCTCTAAATAGGCTTTGATTCTATAAAACACAACACAGCATCATGCCAATAATATAATTGCCCTTGGAAAGCAAGACCCAAGAGGCAGTTTAGTACTGTGGAAATGGCACCTGTCAATAATGTCATGGCCCCTGGGTTCAAATGCTGTCTTTGGCACTTACTTCCTATCTGGGAATTTGGATAAGCCATGGCCTCCAGGCGCTTAAGTTTCTTCAATTGTAAAGGAAAGATGTTGGACTAAATGGCCTCTGATATCTCTTTTGGCTCTAGACCAATGGTCCTATGAACCTCCACCCTGGTGGGATGCTATTCCAATCTACAGCATGGTATCTCATTATTCCATCTGGTCAAGAATAGAAAAGATTAAGATTGTCTAAGTGGGGCAGGGGGAAGGAAAATTAAACAAGAAAGAAATCAATTTCACTCATTTCAGTGGACATGTCCACTATGTGAATGAGATATGGCAGAGGAGAAAAAGGAGGAAGAGCTGGTCTCAATATCATAGAGACTGGTTTTCAAGCCCTACCACTGATACACACAGGCTGTATGACTCTGTGCAAGTAAATCAATCTCCTATTCCTCAATTTCCACATCTAAATGAATTCAATCTAAATTGAATTCAATGGCCTCCAAGACCCTTCCAGCTCCTAATCTATGATCCCTATAGAAAAGTCCAAAACTGCAAGCAACCAATGTTTGGAGGCCACAAGTACTGATTGACATTTTCCTGGAAAGTGACAGTCCTCAAGTACCTACCTCAGTGCCTTTTTGCAAGACTCTCAGAACACTGACTTTGAATTCAATTCTTGACTCTATCACTTACTAATTGTGTGACCTTGGGCAAGTTTAACCTCTCAACCTCTCAGGGCCTCCATTTCCTTTTCTGTAAAATAAAAGGAGTTGAACTAGTTGTTCTAAATCTATGATACTAGGATCCTATTAAAAGGAGGTTTAGGATCCTATTAAAAGGAGGTTTAGGTGGAAAGGGTGGATTGGGGTCTCTAAATTTAATGGAATATTACTACATCATAAGGCACAACAACTACAAGGAATTCAGAGAAACATGGAAAGATTTGTATGAACTGATTCAAAGCAAAAAGAAAAGGCTGAAGCAAGAGAATGACAAGTACAATGACTACAATAACATAAAATGAAAATATTTAAAAGTTTCTAAACTCAGGGTAATTTAAATGACAAACCTTATTTCCAGAGGAAAGATCTGATGACATACTTTATACATGCTTTTAACAAATAGGTAGGGGACTGTGGGGACTGTGTTGCATATTGCAACATGAGGTTGCTAAATGGTTTTACCTGTTTTTTTCTCTATTGGGAGGGGAGGTATCTTGAGAGGGAGTACATGTTAGGAAGAGACTGTAATGTGAAAAATAGGCACTATCAAAAAATATTTAAAGGTAAAGGCAGATTTAATTGGATCCTTCTCAGTGGATAAGCAGTAACTTTTTCAAATCACTGGATTCAACTCTGTGTTGTCTTGCCATTCTGGCCATTATTCTTAAATGGCACTTTACTCCTGGCAGAAGTATCAATGTGCCTCCCTAAATTCCTCACTCAAAACCCAAACCTAAGTTCAGGCACTAATATGTCTATTTTGATACAGTAAAATCATACAGTATCAATGCTTTTAAAATTTTACCCCAATATCTCCCCAGTACCTTTTGATCACAAATTCCAAAGTTCAACACTTTCCATTATGCTATTGCATTCACCTTTGCATAGGATCATAGGATCATGGTTTTAGAGCTGGGATGGACCCCTTTGGATTCTAAAGTACAATTAGACCTTTAGAATTCCCCAAAGGATGGACTGATATTTGAGCTGGTTGAGGAAGCCCATGATTTAAAATCTCAATGTCATCCTTAATTTGTCATTCTCAATTGCTAGCATATCCAATCCATTGCTGAATCTTGAAATTTCTACCTTCACAATTTCTCTTTTATTTGTTCCCTTTTCCTCCAATCACATAACCACAACCCTAGTTCAGGCCCTTATCACATTTTGCCTAGACCACTAGAATAGCCTTCTAACTGGGATCCCTGCCCCAAATCTCTCCTCATTACAATCCTGCCTCCACTTAGTTGCCAAGGCGATTTTCCTAAAGCATAGGTGTAACCATGTCCTCCCCTTATTCAATGAGTTCCAAGGCCTCCCTACTATCTCCAGAATTCAAAAATCCCTTGTTTGACATTTAAAGATTTTTAACAACTTGACTTCTTAACTTCCCAGTCTTCTTACACATTATTCCCTTCTATGAGTTCTATAATCTAGCTACATTGGCCTACTTCAGTTAATCACTGCATTTCTCATCTCCATGCCTTTGCACTAGCTGTCCCTCATGCCTAGAGTGCTCCTCCCTTTCACTTCTGCCTCTTAGTTTCCCTGACTTCATTAAAGACTTGGCATAAATCCTAAATTCTTCAGGGACCTTTGCTGATCTCCCCAAGCTGCTAGTACCTTTCTCTTTCAGATTACTTTCTATCTGCTCTTTACATCTTGTACACACCTAATAATTTACATGTTGTCCCTACCAGTAGAATAAAATATCCTTAACAGTAACCATTGAGAGCACATTTTTGTCATTGTTGTTGTTCAGTCATTTCCAAGTCTTTGTGATCCCATTTGGGGTTTCCTTGGCAAGGATGTTGGAGTGGTTTACCATTTCCTTCCCCAGATCATTTTACAGATGAGAAAACTGAGGCAAATAGGCTTAAGTGACTTGTCCAGAATCATACAGTTAGTAATTTGATTTGAATTCAGTAAGATGAGTCTTCCTGGTTTTAGGCTCAGCATTTTATCTACCATGCCACCTAGCTGCCCTTGAGAGCACATGGTAAGTACTTAATAAGGCTTGTTGATTAACAGTAGGCACTTAATAAATCTATACATTTAAATGGATTAAAGTGAATCAAAGAAAAATGCCAAATGTACTTTGTTGTGACTCTTGGATCCATGGATGCACAAATGGTAAGCCTCACAAATTTTTCGTAATCCTGACAGTACAGGTCTCTGCTATGGCTGAAATTGGGCTACTTATTGTGGCTTCTCTTCCTAGACCTTGAAAGGTGCTCTCAATCTGCTGTTCCATCCTGTCTCTTTTGCTCTCCCCTCTTCTTTTATGCCCAATCCCCACTTTTTGCAGGCCATAGCTAGATTCCATCTGGTCAACACCAATATGTTATTTCCTAGTCTGATAGTACTCTATAATCAGTCAAACAAGGGCAAAGCTTTTCTTATATAAAGCTTGTACATTTAACATGTTAAGAATCACAAAACTTCACATAAGAGATTTTATAATACGTCAGAATATGAAAAAAATCAGGGAAATAGGAACTCAGAAAAGAAGACAGAGTAGGTGGAAGAGGTGTGAGTAGATAGCTATTCACATCAACAAGATTTGGTGTAGGGAGGGAGGAGGATGAGGTCATGAACTAAAAAATTCAATATAGATAAAAAATGTAACATGACAAAAAATTCAACAAAATATAGACAAAGAAGTATGTTTTTTCATATGATAAAAAGTATCTATCTAAGCCCAAATCCTAGGTTTGCATACAATGGAGAAACACAAGATACTTTTCTAATAACTGCAAGAGTAAATAAGTATGTTCTCTTCCCCCCATAGTTCTAAATATTCTGCTAATTGCAAAAAGACAAGAAAAATGTTCTAAAAAATTAAATATATTCAAGGGCAAATCAAAATTATCTTTTTTTATGACCACATGAAATTTTATTTAGAAAATCCTAGGGAGTCAGCAAAGTTATAATGAGACAATGAATTTCTTCAGCAAAGTAGCAAGTTACAAAAAAAGCTCACAAAAAATCAATAGCATTTTTAAGTAGCAGCAATATAATTCAAAAGGAAAAATAGAAATGGAAGCCCTGCCATTCAAATTAACTACCAAATGTATAAAACAATCTGGGAGTCAGTTTACTGTAGGATATATAATACCTGTATAGATACAATCACAAAATATTCCTTATAGAAGTAAAGAACAAATTAAAAAACTAAAGGGATATTCACTGCTCATACTGAAGCCATGCCATGTAATAAAAATTAAACCACAACTAAAATTAATTTACAGATTTAATGCTATATTAATCAAACTACCAAGGGAATAATTTGGAGAAATAGACAAAAATAACATTAATTTGGAATAACAAACAGATCTAGAATACCCAAGAAAATAAGTGGAAATTATAGAAGTGAAAGGGAAATGTTACATCTAGACCTCAAAGCAGTAAACATCAAAGCTATTTTGTACGCATTAAAAAAATACATAAGATCAATGTAACAGGCCACACAAGGAAGAATAAAAAATAATTGAGCTCAATAAATCTCAAAACGTAAGTCACCTAGGTAGAAATTTCCTATTTGACAAGAATTGCTAGAAAAACTTGAAATCAGTCTGGCAGAAAATGGGTTCAGATCAATCTCTTATACCATATAGCACAATAAACACAAAATGGACAGGTTGTCTGAAAATTAATTATCATACTGGGGGGGGGGGGTGGGGAGCAGTAAGAGATCCAAAGCAGGAACTTTCACAGCTATGGCTAGGGAATGAATTCTTAACCATACAAGGGGTAGAGTCAAAAGATAACTTGAATAACATGGAATTGAAAAACCTTTGCATAAACAAAAGTAATACAACTAGGACAAATAGAGAAGTGATTGTAGGTTGGGGGGGTAGTCTTTATATGAAATATTTTTGATAAGGTTCTTATATCTAATAGGTGGCTTCATGGAGAGTAGCCTTGCCTTGAAATCAGAAAGATGAGTTCAAATCTAGCATCAGATACTAGCTGTGATTCTAAGAAAGTCACTCAACCATTTTCTGCTTCAGTTTCATCAACAATGAAGTGGGGATAATAATATCACCTACCTCTCAGAGTTGTGAGGATAAAATAAGAAAAAAATTGTGAAGCACTTAGTACAATACCTGGTATAGAGTAGGCATTTAGTATATGCTTGTTTCCTTCCATCCTTCTAATATAGGTAGCTCTCAGATTCTTAAGTGAACCTAAGATCTCAACAGTTTCAGAGTTCTCTCAATGATACAGATTACAATCTACTCATGCCTGCCCATTCCTCTTGTCCATATTTTCCCCAAAAGTTCACCTTAGGGAATCAACCTAATTTTCCAGAAACATTTATCACTTTCTCCTGACATCAACAGGGAACCAGTGAAGTATTCTAGCTATCCACTACGGATCATTTGCTCTTCCCACATTACTAGTTCATTTCTCTTCCTAATAAACTAATATAACTCATGACTTGATGAGCACCAAACAATCAATCTCCACTGATGAGGATCATTCTATGCCAATGGACTTTAAGCTGCACGTTAGACTAACAAATATATAAGACCAAAAGTCATTTCCCCAAAGACAAATTGTCAAGAGATATAAACAAATAATTTTCAAAAAGAAGAACTGTAAATCAAAATAGCTCTGAGGTTTTACCTCACACCAAGAAATTTGGCAATGATGACAAAAGATGGGAACAGTCCAAGCTAAAGGGATTGCTGAAAGATAAGAACAGTAGTGCAGTGTTGATTGAGCTTTGAATTGACCCAGTCATTCTAGAAGGCCATTTGGAATTGTGAAATAAAAAAATTTTGACTAAAATGTCTGTACCCTTTGACCCAGAGATTCAACTGCTAGCCATTTACCATAAAAAAAGTGAATGATGGGAAAGGGGAGCCATATAAATGAAAACAATGCATTGTTCCTAACACAAAAATGGGGAACAATGACTAAACAAGCTGTAGTACATTTATGTAATGGAGTATTACTAAGTTTTAAAAAACAATGATTATAACAAATACAGAAATTCATAGGAAAACTTATATGAACTAATGCATACAATGACTATCACAATATTAATAGAAAGAACAAGAAGGGAAAAACAATTGAAACTAAATTCTGTGAAAATACAGTGACCAAAATCAGCCCCAAAGAAGAGTTATGAAAAAGCACCTCATTCCCTCTTCTTTGAAGACATCGGAGATCATATGTATGGACCAACCATATGTACCGTCAGACTTTTTTCAATACGTTGGTTGGTTTTGCTGAACTTTTTTCTCCTCTTTTTTTTATTCTTCATTCTAAGGGGTGGCTTGCTGGGTGAGGGCAGAAGGAGGGATATAATGGGAAACAGAGTCAATGAAGAGACAATAGATGTCAATAAAGTTTTGTTTCAAGGAACACAACATGACAGTCAAAAAAGCTATCGTGATCTTAGACTTCTATAAGAGAGATATAGTTTCTAAAACACAAGAGATGATATTCCTGTCATATTGTGCCCTAGTCAGTCGATATATGAAAACCTGTCCTAGAATCACAGAGCTAAAGATAGAAAAGACCTCTGAGGCCATCTAGTCCATCCCCCTAATTTAACAGTAAAGGAAACTAAGGCACATAGAGTCTATATTATTTGCTCGAGGTCACACAAGTAGTAAGCTTCAGAGATGAGATTTGAACCTTACTTCTCTAACACTAAAGTCAACACTAATGTTTAGTTCTGGGCACACATTTTGGGAATGACATGACCACTAGGAAAACATCCAGAGGACAAAAATCAGGATAGTGGGGGTCTCTGAATCTGAGTTATAAGATCAATTTTTTATAAGGGGTGGCTTTTTGGATGGGGGAGAGAGCCATAAGAAGATCATTTGAAGGAACAAGGGATGTTGACATCCTGGAGCAGTGAAGATTTAGGGACAGCATGATAGCTGTCTTCAAGTATTTTCAAGGCTATCATATGAAAGATGGATTCAACTTGATCTGCTTGGCACAGTTTTGAGCAACTGGTGAAAACTACAGAAAGGCATATTTATGTTCTACAATAGATATTTTTTTTAATTGCATAACAATTCTCACTATACAAAAGTGAAATGAGTTACCTTGGGAGGTACTGAGTTCTTCACCAAGAGAGCTCTCAGGCAAAGACTGACTAACCACCTGTGGATCTTTTATGAGGGAGGGATTCCCGTACAGTTATAAATTGATGTAAATGACCTCTCCGACTGAAAGATGTCATAATTCCATGAGCAGCCTCAGTAGAGTGGTAGCCATCAAAGCAAGATTACAGAGAGTGAGTGATTGTATGGATGGAGAGGAAGGGGAGAGATCAAGTCCAGGACAGAAAACTATTTCTAGAAGTTTTACATCAAAAGAGGAGACAAAGACAGGATGGACACTAAAGGAAATCACAGGAAACAGTTGATTCTTTTTATTGATTTAGGTCAAAAGAGCCCTAATCACATTGTGGGGGGAGGGGAAATATATAAAATAATATATAAGGATAAGGGATAATATATCTTTAGTCTTCATTTTTTCTTCCAAGCTCATAATCCACAATAACTGCCTACAGAACATCTCCAACTGTCCCTCAAGGACTCTTAAGTACCTCAAATTCAATATGTCCAAAGCCAAACTTATTCCCTTTTCCCAAAAATAAGCCTCTTATGACTTCACTCTTTTTGCCAATGGAACCACTATTAAGTTAGTCTATCAAGTTCAAACAATTGCCACTGTCTTTGTTTCTTCCCTCTCCAAGATCTATATCCAATCAAACCTTTGCTCTTTTTTCCACTGTCAATACCCTCATGCAGACGTCTCATTGCTATCCATCTACACTTCAGCGATACCCTTCTAATAGGGTTTCCTCTCTCTGATGTCTCAACCAATCAGTCAAGAAGCATTTATTAAGTAGTTTCAATGTACCCTCACAGAACTTTTATGGGGGGGGGGGTGGAGACAACAGGTAAAGTATACAAAAAATAAATGCTAGGCAATTTTGTTGAGGAGGGACTAGCGTCAAGGGAGTCAGAGAAAGAATTCATTTTGAGGTGACATTTAATCTAAAATTTGAAAGAAACTAGGGATTCTAAAAGGCAGAAGGGAGGAGGGAGGGCACTCCAGACAGTCTGTGCAAAGAAAGGTACAGAGATGGGAGATGGCGCATCATGTGCTGAGGACGGTTTGGCTAGATCACTTCCTACTTGAAAGTGTCAGACCAATGTCTAGTTGATCTTTCTCATATGTAAGCATGTTTATATCACTGTTCTACTCAAAACCCTCCAATGATTCCCTGTTGCCAATTCCGTAACATTTAAATTCCTTGACCTAGCATTCCAGTTTCTCTATAATCTAATACCATCCTACCCTCCCAGCCTTATCTTATGCCCCTCCCCTCTATGCACTCTATGCTATTTCCAAAATGGATTATTTCCTATTTTCTTTAGAGGTGCCACAATTTCTCACTGCTATGCTTTGGTTTATATTGTTTCCTATCTCCTTTCCCTCTTAGAAATTCTTACTGTTCTCTAAAGTCCATCTCCAATGCCATTTTCTCCACAGAGCCCTCCCTACTAACTCAGTTTATAATAATTTTTGTCCTCTCATATATGACGTATTTTTTCTTTGAATTTCTCTTCTAATCCATATAACATTCTTTCTTTTCTTATAGTAATACAGTTATCATGTGTTATATTGTATTATAGGTACTTTTGAATATGGCACATTTTCCTATTAGGCTCTAAGTTCTTTCAAAGAAGAGAGTCTATCTTCCCTTCTATTAACATATAATTATAACCTACCACTTAATATAGTATTTATCTACCACTTGATAAATATATATTGCACTGAATTGAGCAAAGTGCCAAAAGCAGCAGGAATCAAGAACACAACTAATTTTCCTAAAGCAGGAGGGAAGAAACAGAAGTTTTGAAATAGAGAAAAACTGAGGCGGTTCAAGTCTGTTGTCCTCAAAAACCAGAAAAGGCAGTGCTGCATAATGGAGGATTCATTTGTTTAGTGACAGGAAGACTTTAGTTGAAATCCTGCTTTGGGTATTAACTATTCTGTGACCCCTAAAGAGCCATTAGGTAGCACCATAGTAGACAGAGAATGGGGCCTGGAGTCAGTAAGACTCATCTTCCCAAGTTGAAATCTGGCCTTCAACACTTACTGGCAGTCTGACTCTGGGCAAGTCACTTACCCCATTTACCTCAGTTTCATCATCTGTAAAATCAGCTGGAAAAGGGAATGGCAAACCACTTCATTATCTTCACCAAGAAAATTCCAGATAGAGTCACAAAGAGTCAGACACAACCGAAACAACTGAACAACAAAAGAGCCCCACAAAACATTTAATCTTTCACAATCTCTGCTTTCTCATCTGTAAAATGGGAACAAAAAATAGTATGTATCTCAAATGTTGTGAGGATGAGGACCAAATGAGATAAATGTGAAAAGTGCTTTGCAAACGTTTGCCATATAAATTTTAACTGTTGTTTCAATGAAGTTGGAGGTGGGGTCATCTGCCAAGTGAGGTGAGCAAGAGTGTGAGTGAGAACCTGAGAATATTGGGAAAGATTTTTAATAACCTCTGCTAAGAATTCAACAGGGCAAGCACCCCATTCTAGTGGACAGAGTCAGAAAGACCTGGGTCCTACTTCTGATATGTACTGCTTATACGACTATGGACAAGTATTTTAGCCTCTCTGTGCCCCAGGTAACTTAACTATTTAAGATTATAATTTTCTAACTCAGTGGAGAGAGTTACCTACACCCATTAAGTTACAAGACCAGATCAAAACCATTATTATTGTCAAGAAATATTTATAGAGTACCCACCAAATGCAAATACAGAGATATAAGTGTAATCCCTGATCTCAAAGAGCTTGCAAAATAGTTTGGGAGATAAGACTCCAATCTATGAAAAGTTAAATGATCACATAAACTTTAAAAAGTGAATAGAAGGGTTCTCATTAGTCAAATAACTTGCCCCAAAAGTAATTACTAGAGAAGCTGGGAAGACAAATGACATGCAATGGAGGGGATGCCTGTACCTGGTGATCTCTGGGGTCCCCACAAAAATTTTCTATAAGTTTGAAACAGAAAATTCACTTGAGCCTGTACCCATAGATTTTGGTTAATAAGTCAGTTGGGTATATTTACAATCCAAAATTCACATGCTAATTTTCAGAGGGATGTTTGCATGCTTAAGAATGAAGAAAGCATGTTTTTTTCATCTTAGCAGGCAGTCTCCTTAAAGAAGAATACAGAAATTTTGTCAATGTCAATGCTCCAGGGTGAACATTGAAAGAGAAACAAACCCATTTGTCTTACAACAGCAAGCATTTATCTAGCATGTTAACCTTTGCAAAGCACTTTTCACAGCTTATCTCTTTGGATCCTCATGATAGCCCTGTGAGGTAGGTGAGATTATTAATCTCCTTTTGCAGAAGAGTAAACTGAGACTGAGAAAGGTTAAGCAAAATGTGAAGTAAGAGTCACACACAGCTAGTAAGTGTTGGAGTCAGGATATGAACTTTTAATCAAGATTGATTCCAAGTGTTCTATTCAGTACACCATTTATCACATTTTAATTCAGGGTTTTTTGCCCCAGAATTTAACAAAAGGAAGAAACTAAGGAGGAGGGTAAAAGGAGGGAAAACTAAGATCATTAAGGGACCAACAAGATTTCTCCCAAATTTACTCTAGGATAGTAGGTCTAAAAGTGCAATCGGTAGAACATTGCTACTTAGATACATATTCAACCCCCTTATTTAGAAGATGAGGCATTTGAAACCCAGAGTAATTTGCTTATTCACACAGTACTCAAGCCTCTTCCAGATGGTTTACAAACTGGGCCAAAATGCACAGGTCATATCTGCTGGGTATCTGAGCTTTTTAGCTCATGGAGGGAAGAAAAAAAAAAGAGGTGGAAGGGGAGAGTACAAGACTTTGTTCCCGCAATATATATACATGCACACATTCACATATATACATATATGTATACATACATGCATATATACATACACTGAGGCTGAAAAGCCTTGCACAGATTGGGCACGGTAAGTCTATCCATCATCCTTCCTTCTCCCCACCCAACCTGCTCAGACAACCCACACACTCAATCCCTGACATTTCTCTCCCCACCTCTTATCTCACTTCAGCACAAAATAATAAAGGTCAGGATGCCCAGAGGGGCGTGATTCAAAGGGTATTGAGTCCCAGGGAGACTAATTTTTGGTGGTAGCAAACAAGAGGGGATAGGTTGCCTCTTTCCCCTTCAAGTGATCCATGCATGTGCTACAAAGTTCCCAAATCCCTGCTCAAGGGTAGCTTTATAAGGAAAGATGTAGGTCTACATTCTCAAAGTCAACATGTTCTCAGTATTCTCTCCTTCACCTCCCTTAGTAGACTCATCCAGACCATTTAGCTCCACCTGCTCCTCTCCTCAGTTAACCCCTCTTGAGAGAGGGACAAGGAACTCTTCTGTCCCATGCTTACCTACTTCGAGGAGATGGTGGCCTCCAAGTTCAGCCCAAGTTCGGTGATCTCTTCAGAGCAGGACACACTATAAACCCCTAGCATAGTCACTCGACTTCTGGTGCCTTCTGAAGGAATCACGGGTGTCACTGAGACGCTACTGTTCATGTGCCAAGCCTGCAAGGACTGCCCTCTGATATGGAGCTGCACTGTCCTTCCAAACCCCCACCCCCCACCCCCCTCAAGCCCTGGGAAACTGCTGGCACCAAGGCAGTGGCATTTAAACCCGCTGTCACAGATCCCACTCTGATCCCTTCCTGCTGGGCCAATTTAGCATTTGTCAGAGTGACCTGGCCTGAACTGCATTTAGAAACTTCAGGGATGATGCTGTCTCCTGGCTCCTCTCAGAGTAAAAGGAGATTTCCTGAGCCCCTGGGGCTGATTCAAACAGTCCTCTTCCCCAGAAATGAGGGCCAAACTGGCTTTTCTCTAATGGTCTGCTTCCTGCTCAGGTAGCATGGCCTGGGTTAGTGTCCTTCTGTTGGAGACCTCTCCCAAGGAGACCAGGGACACATCTCTGTAAAGCTGATGCTATTTATGAAGTCAGAGTTAAAGGGCAGAGGAAAGGAGGAATAAAGAGGTAATCAGTGGGAAAATTAATCTCTGGAAGCCAACTACAGGCTTTGTTTATGACCGTCAGCTTTGTTACCAAGATAGAGTTTACTGGAAAACACTCAGGAAACACCTGCTGGAAGAACTCAGACCCACCTGCTGTTCCTGAGTAGCCAGGAAGAGCCCATTTTTGCCCCCCACTCTCAGAGTGACCATGGGCAGCTCATTAAAATGCCTGATATCATTATACATCTCAGAAAGCTCCCCACCAGCCCTGGAAATAGTCATGCACCTATTCTTTCCATATATACTTATTCTGTTTGTTCCTTTATTTGTACGAGTCATCCCCTCCTTTATATAATGTAAGCTCTTAGAGGGCAGAGATGGTTCCATCTTTCTCTTTGTATCCCCAGTGCCTAGAGCAGAGTAGGTGCTTAATGAATGGCTTTAAAACTATCTTGGTATCATAGATTTAGAGCTGAAAGGAGCCTTAGGGACCATCAAGTCCAAGCCTGCCATCTTGGAAACTGAAGCATGGAGTGGGCATGACTTGCCAAGGTTCACCCAGTTGTTGTGGCTGAGGCAACATATGAACCCTGAACTTCCTGACTCAAAGTCCAATGGGCTATCCACTATATCATCCCAAATTCAATCATCTCTTGGCATCATCCTCACGGGGGCAAATTTAAAAAGTCATTGTATTTCAGAAGAACTGTGATTTTATCGTTGTGGGTATTCCTTTCACTTCACCAAAGAGCACAGTTCCTTCTATACCTTGGGATATAGTCTTTGTGAGTTACTCTGGTCAATTTTTTAAAATGCCCACCAAAGGTTCATCATTCAGATGATGAACTTCTACACTTAGGTGAGTACCTGGATGCAAACTCAAAGCATACTTTACAGGTTAAGAGAATATGCCTGACTTTGTGGTCCATTAGTACAGTCATCAATAACAAGTATAATGGGTCATCATCACATAATTTAAGCTTAAAAATTAAAATAACAGAATAATAGAGAAGAGAAAATGCTTATTAACAAGGAAGTTCTATATCAGAAGATCTTTTTGGACATGGAAACTTTTGGCAGTCTGGTGAAGTTTATAGAACCTTTCTCAGAATAAAGTTTTTAAATAATTAAAGGAAATGCTAAGTTTTAGTTCAAGATTATGAAAATAATGATGGGGTTTTTCCCATCCAAGATCAGGGACCTCCTGAAGTCTATTCATGTACCTCTTAGGGGGTCTGTGGACCCCAAGTTAAGAACTATGTAGTCTATAAGTTCAATTCCATTGACCCACAAGTGTAAGACAGTTCCCAAACATGACTTACCACCACCATCACCATCATCTTATTCCACTGTCTCTGATCAATCCAACAGACCTAGGACAGAGTCCAGGCTGAGTCCTTCAGAGACACCGTGTCTTTTAAAAGGCATCATTGTTTAGCCTCTCCCCATTTCTGGGCAAAATCCCAACAGCTCAAAGAACGTGGTTTTAAGATCATGGCATCTAATCCATTCAAGGATTATTTTCCCCCCTACTGCTCAAATGGGTGTGTTAATCATCACCTCCCTTTGTTCTGTAATAAATTCAGCTCTGGCTAATTCCAGGCTTCTCTGCATCACTAGAGTTTAAAGATGGCGTTTTGACAGGTCAGATAAATGGAATCAATGGACCACCAACCAGTCAAAAATCTTAAGTGGTTTGGGGAGCATGTGGAAGTAATCTTTTCAAAGAATTCACAAGTCTGTAGGATGGGGACTTATTGATGGCGTATGTGCCATTGTATACATTACAGTACAACTCTATAGATTGTATTCTGCATATAATCAAAACTGATTCAACAACCAAACACATTTTAGTCATTAAGCCAAGTGTAAAGCAAGTACTATCAGTAACAAATTGAATTATAATAAAATCCACCACAACATTTTAAGAGGACCAAGAAAAAATAGTATAAAAAGAAAATTGTATTAAACTGTTTTTTAATGTATGTAATTGTCAATGAAATTGAAAATATAAATAAACAAATAAATAAACCATAATATTGCATGTGGTGTTCACTAAATGGGTAGAGATCGTTTAGTTATAAGGATAGTGATGATCTGTGATTTCATCAGTGTCAGGAACCCACAGATAAAGAAGCTCTTTCTACCAATACAAGTGAGTTTCCTACAGCACCAAGAAGTTAAATGACTTACCCTGGATCACACAGTCAGTACATGTCAGAGGCAGGACTCAAACCCAGGTTTTCCCAAAGTGTCTCTCTATCTACTAGTAATATACAAGGCATTTTTGGCTGATTGTTCAGTCATTTTCGGTCATTTCTGACTCTTCACGTTCCTATTTGGGGTTTTCTTGGCAAAGATACTGGAATGGTTTGCCATTTCTTTCTCCAGCTCATTTTACAGATGAGGAAACTGAGACAAACAGGGTGAAGTGCCTTGTCCAGGGTCACACAGCTAGTAAGTGTCTGAGACTGGATTTGAAATCAAGAAGATGAGTCTTCCTGATTCTAGGTCCAGCACTCTGTCTATGGTGCCTCCTAACATAGATAAAGATAAATGCTATATGTATATGTAAATACGCATCGACCATTAATATATGTATTGATCATTAATATATATATATACACATATAGTATAATGAGCAATTATATAGTGCCTACTATGTGCCAAGTACTGTGCTAGGTGCCTTTTATAATTAGTATTTCATCTGATCTGATTATAAAGTTATATGTGGGATTTTTTTATTTGATCCAGTCCTGTGTTTCCATCAGTGTGGAAAATTCCCTCCCTCCCCATCTAGATCAGCAATCCATCTGTAATTTACAGAAAATTACCTGGGATACTTTGAGGTTGTGAAATGATTTGCCCACGGTCACCCAGCAAATATCAGAGGCGGATCATGATCTCAAGCCTTCCTAACTGCAACACCAACATTTAACTACTACATAACACTGCCTTGTGGTTATATAAATAGTATCCATAACTTTGATACTATAAAAGCAACTACAGATATAATAATCACTTGAACTCAAATAATGCTTATAGGTAGATAAAATGTTTATATACATTATATCATATGATAACTCAGGATCTATTTATGAACATCATAAGTAAATCAAATTATTTTCTATTTAATTATTTGAAATGCACTAAGTATATTGACTATTTAGAGGAAGCATTTAATGAATGATATTTGGTTAGTGAAGGATATCTGAAAAATGAGTGTTCATTCACCCCTTAATGTATCTTTTATATAAGGTCTAATCCTTGTATATCAAGTTTCTCAAAGTGAGGCATGTTTTCATTTTCCACAGCTCATTTTACTATATTGCATGGACTGTTCAGCTGGTTAGCCAGAACATATTAAGGTAGACTTCAAAGGCCCCTCGGAGGCCATCTAATCCAACACCCTCCCCTAATTTACAGGTAAGGAAACTGATTTTCAGAGAATTTAAGTACTTGGCTCAAAATTGAACAGATAATAAATTACTGAGCCAAGATTTGAAGCCAGATGCTTTGACTTCAAATCCAGGGCTATCTCCATTGCACCAAGCTCAAGGTCCTCTTTCCAAATGTTCTATAAGTATAAATTTGTTTCTTTGTAGGAAGAAACATTAACTCTTTCCAAACACTAGGCTAACATGGTAACTGAAAATTACACCACTCCCCGCCCTCCAAAGACATACTTGTTTATGTCTTTGGGTAGCTTGGTGTTTGATATTTAACTGGAACTAGACAGTTGGCTCTACTGCTCTTAAAACGATCATCCTCGTGGAAAATGTCACTGGCATACAAACGTGTATCAACAAATTCACAGCAAAATCACTACAGTTTGAAGAGATACACAGCTTTGCTGCTTCTATCCTGCACAAGGGACTCACCCTCAGTGGTGCTGGGACCACATAAGTCTTCTGCAAGGAATAATGCTACCTGGCTACTCGATCCCACCCCCAATTAGCTTTCTCCCCAGAGCACTACTATGGCTCCCATTCCTCTTTGCATCTCTTCTGGTCCTAGGATCTTATTAATGGATCCTAAGCAGTGCTTAGAACAGTTTAACGGTGTTTTCCACTGTGAAAAGATCACCAAAGTTTGCCGCATAATGTTCAGTCCAATAATACCATCTATAGAAAATGAAACATAAAATCACAGAACATTAGAATCCAGTGATTCTGATACCCTCCTGTGACAGATGGGGAAACTGAGACCCAGAGAGGGGAAGCGACTTATCCAAGGTCACACAGGAAATGGTGTGAAGAAGATGATCCATGTCTTTTGACAGCCTGCCCAATATTCTTTCCACTTCTCTATCCTGGTTGGTGCTGATAGATTTGTATACCACTGACACTGTCCTCTTTCCCCACATCTATGGGGGTTCATTCAAACGCCATGCCTAGATCACTGCTTAGCGACTGAGTGCTCTTTACTAACATTCACATGAAGAAAATACAGAGTAAACTCCATTTTCTACCATCTGATAAATAGGAAATGTATGTGGTTATAGTGGATGCATTATGGTTCGTTTGCTTAAATATTTACTTCCTATAAACATCACATTTCTTTTTAAAAAAAAACAACTGGTCATTTTACAAACATATATCAGCGATGTTGTTCCTATTTTTGACATATATTTCAAAGCCAGGAAGACCTGAATATCAGTGCTGCTTCCAACACATTCTGACTCTGTGACCCTTGGAAAATCCCTTCACTTCTCACTGTCCAAGGGTCTAAGCAACTCTCTCAGATCCTAAGTTATAGAAACATGATGATCTGCATTGGTGGAGGGAGTTTCCTCACCCAATATTTCCTCATGGCAATGAAATAATAAATGTAGTCTCTTTGTATCTTATAAATAATGGTACAATACCTTATGTTCAAATAAGATTTTCATATACATTACATAATTTGATCTTCATACATTGTGTGGTAAATAAAGCAAGAATTATTATCCTAGTTTTTAGGATGAGGAAACAAGTTCAGAAAGGTATGATGGGAAAAAATCAGGACATTTGGTAGAAATCAGAAGGCCTTGGTACTTGCCCTCAGGCCCTCCTTCAGTAAAAAGTAAGCTCCTTGAGGGGAGATACAGCTTCATTTTTATCTTTAGCACTTAGCATAAACCTGGGTACCCAGTAAACATCTGTTAAACTGAATCTCTCAGGGACCTCAATCACCTCATTCTTAAAATAGGAATACTATGCTATTTGCCTAAAAGTGAAACTAGAACTAATCATTGCTGGTTCCTGCCAAGTCTAGCCTGCTTTGAATCTTTCTCTTGAACCCTTCCCAGAAATAAGATCTTTAACTCTAAGACACTCAACCAAAGTGACCGGGCAAATGGATAGAGATGCTGGAACCAGCAGCCTTATTTGTTGCTTCTCAGTCTCAGGCTCTTTCCACAGCACACCCCCTGCTTTCATCATTAACTATGACTTCGGCATGTCTCTGAGGCACATCTAACTAGTGTTCATTGCAACAGCCCCACCCTACTACAAGATCCAGAAGTGATGGTGGCTGGATAGTCTCTTTCTACTAAAGACAATGCTTAATTATATAGACTATCCCATTCCCCCAAGCAATCCCAATAAGAGTTTCCCCATGCTAGAAATGAGCTACTCATGCATTTATATGCCCCAATTTCCCCAGGTGAGGGTGAAGACTGCTAGAGTAAATGTTTCTCAAAATTAATTAACCTTTTGGAGTAATGGTACACATTGCTTTGCCCACAATCAATGACCACAGACCTTGCTCCAACCCAATGCCATGATTGTGACTTTCTCTATAGAGACTCTAAACTTGATGATGTTTGATCATGTTACACATGCTATAGATCAAGTTCAGATTTAAGTAAGACAAATGATCACCTCTGGAAGGGTTTGAACTTCCCTATCCAGAGGTTAAACTATCCACAAAGCAAAATGTATTCATGAGAATATATATTTTTAGAACTGGAATGAAACTTGAAGATCCTCTCATCTCATCTCCTCCCATTTTCTATAGATAAGGAACCTGGAGCCCAGAAAAGAGAAGATCCTTCCAACTAATGAATCAATTCAATCGATCTGAAGAATGAATTAAAGATAAAGCCACAATTTGAACCCAGGTTTCCAGCATTCTTCTCACCCTTTCAGGCTGCCTTTAGTTTTGTTTCCACTGACTATATAACCTTTCCTCTTCTGGAAATACCTCTTAAAGAGAAAATTATCAACATTCAACAAAACAGATGTTAAGGTTCCATTGTGTGCAAAGCACTATGAGAGGTATGGAAGGCGCTTAGCTAAGACCTGGTCTCTGCCCTCATGAAACTAACAGTCTAGTGGAGAGATGAGATGCTAGCACAGAAAACTATGGAACAGTGTTGGCAGAGAGGAGGACCATTGTGGCCCCGGGTATGACTCAAGTTCAAATCCGACCTCTGTTACATACACAGGGCCTGTGTGACCTTAGACAAGTAACTTAACCTCTTGGTGTCCCACATAATGCTCCAAGGTTGTAATAGGCAGAGTAATTACTGATATGCATTGGTGGATAGAGTTTCCTTCCTGGGAGCCCCCTGTGCCAATAAAATCATTGATCTGATTATTATACAATAAATGCATTAGGAAACTGTTAGACATGCTGTTGTAAGATGTACAGCCTGGACAGATTTACTGGGCAAGAGATTCTGGAAAGGCCTCAGGGAGGAGGTGGAATTTAAAGATGAAAACTGGCGTTCTCTCTCTTCACCTCCTTCCCCTGTACCATACAGATATTGCTTTGGGTTTGATTGGTTGTAAAATGAACCAGTCTCAGAGTCAGAGGACCTAGGTTCAAATTCCACCTCTGATGCTTTTGCCTTGTGTAACCCTATACAAGTCACTTAAACTCCTTATCCTGGTTCCAATTTCTTCATCAATGGAACTAGGGGCTTGGACTCACTGACCTCTGAGATCCTTTCTACCTCTAAATGGATATCACATTCTTCAGGCTTCCCAGATTCCTGGTAAGTGATTGTGAATTAACTCAGTTCTTAGGATAACTTTTAAAAATTATACTCCCCATTGTTGTGTGCCAATTGAAGAAAGTGGGGGAGGGAGGAGGTTCTCACTGGTTGGATTCAGCACAGTTCTGTGTGGGGATACACACTTCTATTTCTCTCTGCCAATCACCCATACACCTGGCACCCCTAGACTACTTGCTAAAAATTTCCTCCTCCTCTTTCTTATTTAATTTCAATTCAATAAACATGTATTAAGTGCCTACTATGTGCCAGACCCTGCTCTAAGCACGGAGACACAGCAGAGACAAAAGACGGTCCCTGCCCTCCAGGATCTTACAATCTAATGTGGGAGATGACAAATAAATAAAAAATATATACAAAGCAAGATATATACAGGATAAATAGGAACTAAATAATTAACAGAGGGAAGGCACTGGAATGAAGAAGGGTTTGAAGGGTCTCCTGTAAGTAGTGGGACTTTAGTTGGATCCAGGAAGGTCAGTGGCCAGAGGGGAGGAAGGAGAGCATTCCAGGCAAGAGGGATAGGAAGAGAAAATGTCCAGAGATGTAATGTCTTGTTCATGGGACAGCTGGAAGGTCAGTGTCACTGAACTGAAGGCTATGTGTCATGAATTAAGGTAGAGCAAGGTTAAAAGGGAGCTAGGTTATAAAGGGCTTTGAATGCCAAACAGAGCATTTTTGTATTTATACCTGCATGCAATAGGAAGCCACTGGAGTTTACTGAAAGGGAGGGGACGTAGTCTTACAATCTGAATACATCACCACTGCCACCCCAATTTTCCATCTCCACAAGAACTCAGCATAGAACACAGAGCATCTCAATTCCTAAGGACTCCTCAGTAAGGCTACCATGATTACACCAATGGGATGCTCCCACTTACCTACTTTAAGGGAAGAAAAGTCAGATTGTCTGTGCATCCCTGGTTCCAAGTGGCCTAGATGGGCCAAAGCTGCCAGCTAGGCCACAAATCTCTCCCCTCCAGCAATAAGGTCACCATGTTAGCAGCCTTGCCCTACTCTGGAACAGTTGCTGTTGTACAGAAGAACTAATGTCTTCATCAGTATCTCCGCTATTTCACACTTCATTTCCTCCCCAACTCTTGGATGAAAATCATCCAGTCCTGGTGATTTACTTTACGGCACTTTCTTTTAAGTTGCTTGGCTTCTCTGGGAATGCCACGCCAGCACTTTCAGGGATCCAGCTGAGGGGACACACGCAGTACCTAAATATCGGCTGATGGCTGAATCCCACACAAAAACCAAGAGTCTGGCAGAGCCGGATTTAAGACCCATGGGGTTGCACTGGCCATGTTGGCTGAGGCATGAGGAGGGAGGAATTTTGCCAGACCCAGAAGCCTGAGACTAGGGTAAACAAGGAAAGAGGCAGCTTGCTGCAGAGGAAAGATAACTGACTTCAGAGTCAGAAGACATTGGCAAACTGAGATTGAAACCCAGCTCTGCTACTTGCTACCTGTAGGACTCTGAATAATCATGCCCACTCTTGGACCTCTCTTTCCTCATCTATTAAAAAGGGGAGTCTGGACTAGATAATAATAGTTGATGTTTATATAACACTTTACATAGGGATAAGGATTTATATATTTCATATATTTATTTATATTTTTTATCTCAGGATACCATGATTGCGGTATACAGGTAACATCTACCATTTGCCTTCTTTGCAATTTATTGGACAACAGTGTTAACTTGAATACAATTAAATGAATTACCCAGAGCCATGTAGCCAGTGTAGGTAAGAGACAAGACTTGAACCAAGGTCTTCCTGACTTGGAGGCGAGCTCTGTCTGCCCATGAAGTCACTTATCGTGTCATTTCCATCATGTTCAACTCTTCATGAACCTATTTTGGAGTTTTCTGGGCAAAGATACTTGAAGGGTTTGCCATTTCCTTCTCCAGCTCATTTTTACACATTTTACAACTGAGGCAAACAGGATTAAGTGACTTACCCAGGGTCACACAGCTAATAAGTGCCTGAGGCTGGACACAAACTCAGGAAGGAGTCTTCTTGATTCCAAACCCAGCATTCTATCCATTGTGCTACCTAGCTGTCCAGCCACAATTTCACGCTGCCTCTCATTTCACTTAAGCCTCACAACAAATCTTCGAAGTACGTACTACAGACTTTACTATCCCCATTTTATAGATGAGAAAACTGAGGTTTATAAATATTAAATGGTTTATGCAGAGTCAAACAGGGAGTGAGTGGGATTTAAACATAGGTCTTTTAATTCTAATTAGTATCCAAATCCAGAGCTCTTTCCATCATACCATGTTGATGTGATAGAAATATACTCCTGAAAATTTGGCAGGTCATGCCATATGGAATAAATTTTTTTCTGGTTATTCTGAGGTCTGTGTTTTCATTCACATCTGTAGCATCTCCTAGTACGGACAGTTATGCAAATAGAACCCTAACAAAAGTAACCACAGTATTTTGTTCATCCATTGCTCAGATTTTTTTGTTTTTCAAATCTCAATAACAAAATCAATTCTTCTCCCTCAGACCTAGAATTGGAGAGGAGGTTGTTAGCCCTATGTGCTTCTTTCCTCTTCCCTTTATCCTAGAATCACTTCTGGAGAGAGGAAAAGAGACTGAAGTATGGCTATAACCTCTCCTCTCAGATTGTCACTTCAAAGTGCATGATGGAAAAACGCACTCAGAATCAGAAAGGCTTGGGTTTAAATCTTAGCTCATTCATTTACCAGCTCCATGGCTCTAGACAAGTCACTAACCTCTGTGAGCCTCAATTGTTCCATCAGTAAAATGGAAATGATCACAGCACCTATCTCACTAGGATGTTGTGAGGATCAAATGAGATCATGTTTATAAAAAGCACTTGGCAAACTTTAAAATGGTATTTAAGCTATTACTAATTTTATTGTTATCATTAACTCCTGATAAAGCACACATCAATCGCCAAATTTCTCTGTATCTTTCCTTCTGCATCCTAAGGCAGAGAGGATGCCACCGTCACCCAATTCTCTCCCAGGAGCCAATTCTGTTAAGTGTTTGTTGAACAATGTGAATCAATTATCAAGTTATTATAAATGGGGGTTAATTATCTTTAAGAGGGGAAAAAAAGAGGAAAAAGAGAGAAATATTGAAAGTGAAACACCAGTACCTAGCACAATCAAGGACCAAAAAGAAAAAGACAAAGCTAGATGACAAGGAAATGTGGCCAGCTGGCTGCAAGGGCATTCCTCTCCACCCATCTGTAGCCTCTGTTGACAGAGGGGACTCATGGTCCTGAACAGTGCTAGGTCACCAAGACACTGAAGCCAAAACATCCTGTGGCAAATTAAAAATGGCTTCTTCCAGCCTCCGGGGTATATCCCAGAATGCAAATATCCTTGCAGATGGTTCTGTCAAGAGTGACATGGAAAGCCACATCACCCATTTTTATACTGCATTAAATTTTAACATTAAAACAACAATACCATCACATGACAACTTATGTGTCACAGTCTTAGCCCATCAAGCAAGGAACAGCAAAGCCACAATCCCCAGCTGCCAAACATGAAACAAATGATGAAACCACACGTATTGTAGTGAGATCCATAAAAACACTCTCTTTACCCCACATCTGCTTTACAGCAGGGAAAATCCCCTCCCCTGCAATACCACCATTAAGGGGGAAAGGCACAGCATCAATCCCAGCCAACTATGAATAAGGATTAGACATCCCATCAAGGGAGACGGCATTCGCAAATTTAGATCATCTCAATGATTAAAAGTCATAGTACTGTATGTACCCACCTGTGACATCACTATCACTGCCCACATCACCACTACCAACGATTGATCCAGGGTTTTCTGGGCAAGGCACTTTGCTAAGCCCTAGGGTATAAAAAGGCAAAACTAAAAACAGTCCCTGCTTTCAAGTAGCTTACTTTCTACGAGGAAGATACAGCATATAAACAGATATTGTATGTGTATACATATATACATATATATACCCACCCACATGTGTGGAAGTGTGAATAAGTATGTATTGGACATCCATGTACATGTGTGAGGATAGGTATATTACATATACACAAACATGTATGTGGGTGTGTCTACATATACACACATATAGAATTATGTATATGCATACACATGTACTTTGTATAGGTATATAACATGTATACTTATGTGCATTGTATACATATGCCTATGTTTATATATATATATACTGTGTTGTATACATGTGTGGGTAGATACATACACACCTGCATAATACATACATGACAATTTGACCCATCAACAAAAAACAGTAAGCCAATGGGAAAACTAACTCCAGGCAATAGAAAAAAAAAAGTGAAAATCTGTACATATTTCAAGGTCCAACTCAGTCTAGTAGTAGTGGAAAGAACAGAGCACTACATTAGGTGTCAGAGGATGATGAGTTCCAACCCAACCTCTGCTAATTACTATCTTGGGCAAGACAAATGACCTGACTGGGCCTGGGTGTCCTCATCTGTCAAATGAAAAAGTCAGACCAGATGACCTCTGAGCTTGCTTCCAACTCTAAATACCTTCATCTTTCTTTGGTCAGATCCTCTCAAAAATTGCCCCCAACCCCAGTTTATACATCCCTTCTCTGAATCCTAATAGCACTGATGATCTCTGCCATTCAGTTGAACATTTACTTAATCACATGTGACCTTCGATTGTTTTATGTGTATTGGACGACCAGTACCCAAGGAAACCAAAACCACCTCCACGAAGCCTGTAGGATTTGCAGACAATTAGCTAAGAAAATTTCACGATGTACTTGAGAAAAGAAGGTAGATGACTAGCCTCATCGTGGTACATTAGACATAACTGGGCCCCCAGCTGTATGCTGATTGTGGCACTAAGATAGAAAGAAAACATTCAGGGGAGTGGACTTATCTCCAGCTCATCTTCCTAATCAAGATGCAGAGAGTGAACCTAAAGGTATTGAGCCTAACCCAGCCTTGGCATAGAGACTTAGTTTCAAGTAAGCAGAGGATTTCAGGCCTATGCTTGCTTCCAATGTACTGCGTAGATCTGGCCTATCCATAAAGACTCTGAGGTCTGGCAGAAAGGGCTTCAGTGCTTCACTGGAAGCAAGCTCCCCATAAACCAGAACAAGTTCAGTGATGACTGGCCATGATGGCGGCTCTGTGCATCATCCCTATCTCTTGGCTTCCTTCCTGGGTAAGAAAGAGATGGGTTTTGTGTGTTTGTCCAGACTTTGATTTCATCAATATAGGGAACTCCCTTGATGTGACAACTCCTTCCACTGAGGCAGAGCAGCTTGTCAGCAAAAGACTATCTCAGAGAGGTGCCCGAGTAACTTTGGACACACATTTATTAAGCACCTATGATATGCCAGGCACTGGGTTAAGTACTGAGATTACAAAGAAAGGTAAAATACAATTCCCATCTTCAAAAAACTTACATCTAATGCCATGACTTGTTCCAGCTCTCAGTGTCAGATGCAACATTTGAACCCAGGCAGCCCAGTTCACCATCCACTACTCCACACTGCCTCTCAAAATGGGAACAAATTAAAATAAAATTGATTTCTCATTTTATCAGACTGGTTCAATGAATCATTGACCCATTCATATGAGAAGATCATTCACTGATGTCAGGCCGACATAGATAAAAACATCCTTTTATTTATTTTTCTACAGCGTAATTCTGAGTCGGGGAAGAAAAATCAGCAAATTTTTTTTTCCTTAAATGTTAAACTTACGGTTTTGCTTATGAGGTTTGTGAAATAAAAGGGTAATAAAGACTTTTGTAGTCTGATAGTGGGGAAACTGTCTCATGCTTCCTCTTTGTAAAGTAGATACTCAATAAATCTTGACTATCAAAGGCAAGGAAAATTGCTAAAGAATCACTGAGTAGGAAGAAAATGAGGATCAAGTTTATCTTGAGGTTACGAGAAAGCCTGGACCTTTCCAGTTTGCTAGTGAGATGCGACCTATAAGATAGAAAAATGACTATTCTGTGGCTGTAAGAGAAGCTAACCTAGAGTATTTCTTTGACCTTACAGGGGATCACAGTCTTCTTATTTATCTGAAACTCTGCTATATCTGAGCAAAGAAAAACAAGGCCCAGGAAACCACCAGAAGAGGTCTAGCTTAGCCAAGAGCCTTCAGGCTTTGAAGAAAAGGAACATCCCAACCTTGATTTGAGCCAGACTTCAGTACTGGCTTTCAAAAGGAAAGAAGGAAGATGGCAGGTGGCCAAAGGAAAAGAAGGGCAGGAGTGGGGGCTGAGGAAGGTGGTTATATTTGGGTTTGTTTTCTTAAACATAGACCTAATCCTGACTTTTCTGTGTCTCCCAAACCAGGTCTTTGATTAGAGAAAGGCAAATTGACAGAAACACTTTACAAGACTCAGAAGACGTTTGTTATTGGCTGAATCATAAATGTCCTTAAGTCCTTCCCTCTCTCTCTCTCTCTCCCCTACCCCTCCCTCCACACCAATGGCAGATTCAAATTCTGCCTTTGCTTTCACTAACACCAGGGCAGGTAGAATATTCACATTGACTAAAATATGTGCAGATAAAGTAATGATTCCTTCAGAACTGCAAACCAACATCAAGTTAGCATGCCATATTACCATACTCGAAGACCAAAAACCTGACTTTCTATCCCAGTGACCTTTCGTACATCACTATACTTCTCTCAGTCTCCATTTCCTTTTCTAAAACTGAATCATCTCTAAGTTCCTTTACGGTTCTAATGTGATCCTATATGATATTATTCACTTCCTATAATTCAATGAGTCAACCAGGATAAGCAGGTAATAAGAAAAAAGAAAACAGAGGTGATGGATGACATTAGATTATGAATTCCTTGAGGGCAGAGACTACCTGTTGTTCCTGTATCCCCAACACTCATTGACTTGCTGTGCTTATTGACTGACCCACTTTCTGCCTCCATTCTGAGCCCTAGATCAGACTGGTCAAGACCCTTTAAAGTACCCTACATTGGCAGACAGTCAGCCTGGCTAATTATTAATAATAATTATAACAACAATGATAATATCTTTTATTTATATAGCACTTTCACAAGTGTTGTCTCATTTGGTCCTCATAACAACCCCATGAAAGAGGCAGTACAAATATTATTATTCCAATTTTATAGATGAAAAATTGAGCTCAGAAAACCCTGGTAAATGACCTGCTCAAGGTCACACAGCAAGTAAGGGGTTAAGCCAGGACTAGAAGGCAGGCTTAGATTTAGGATACACCATTGGGAATGAGGAAAAGCTAAGGAGTTCTCCAGTTTGACTTTCTTGACCAAAGAAATCAAATGAAGATAAGAAGGAGCCATAATATCACAGAACAAAATGAAGGGTCAGGTACTTAACCTTTCTCTCATTTCCAATGATAGTAAATTCAAAAGATAAATTAAGACCAAGGCATGAGGCAGCTCTGATAGCCCCAGGAGAGTGGAGGAAATTAGAGGCCATCAATAATGGGTCACATCTTGTCCTTTTGTGGACAAAAGTCTGTTAACAAGGGAACTGATTGGACACAAGAATATCCAGTCATCCTGTCCAACAGCATGATTGTGGAAAGGTGTAACAGCAAGCACCCTAGCATACCCAGGATGGCTATAAGCACAGGTACAGGTTCTTTGATCCGCTTTACTAAAGGAAAGTAACTTTAAAGGGATTAACAATCTTTAATTTTACATATATAACTTTAAAGGGATCAACAATCTTTAATTTTACATAGGTAAGATAGGTAAGATAGATAGAAAGATTCATATAGTTCAGGGGGGAAAATCAGCACCCTGAACTTCAGAAAATACACACAGAAATTACAAGCAGACAAAAAATATAGGCAGAGAAAATAACACAATTCAACAGACCAATAGACAGGGCTTCTAGCTATCTGACCATTACATCTATAATTAGTTACCAGAGAGAGAAGCACTAACATCTGAGTTTTCAAAGCCAGGGGCCTCAACAGCTTCCCAGAGTCTCATCTGGCCAATCTCACCTCAAAGTATATAAACCCCTCTTCAGGGTCAGAGGACAACACAAACTTCATGACCCACTGCCTAATTACAAAGTAACAAAAGGTGTGGGTCTTCCTGAAAAACAAGCCTCCCCCCAATCAAGGCCCTCCTGTTGGGTTCCACTTGAGGCCCATTAAGGGGCAGGGAACATCTTCAAATTCTCTAGGCTTATTGAAGGGCAGGGATGATCTTCAAATTTCCTTACCATTACAAAAGGAGAAAACTAACCAAGGAAATCCATTCGCACTAGGTAATAGATGTTCTGATGCAGTCACTCAAAAAAGCCAACCAATCCACTACATGCTGACTCCCAACGAATACATATTTGTGCAGAGAAAAAATTACCAAAAATAGAGTGCTGAAGCTGTTACAGCAAGACCTGGCATTGAAACTCAAGGCAGGTGTGGCTGGCCTACCAGCAAACTTCAGGGACAGGAAATATTGCTGGGATTAATAGCCCAGTTCTGATTCAGCTAGCCTAAGGAAGGGGATTTCTCCCAGTCACAATGCTGTTTCCCTAACCCCAAGAGCACAAATGGTACAAGGCTAGAGATGATGCATAATATTTTTAAGGGCCCTCACTCAGCAGGACTCCAAAGTCTATGAAGCACACTAGTAGCTATGAAAGTGGATTTGGTTCCAGAGACATCGCCCCCTTGACACAACCCACAGGGGGGCTCTTCAGGCCTGAAAGTGGGAGGAGCTGCTCTAGGTCTTTAAAAGTAGAAAGGAGATTTAAAGGATGGCACCCATGCTTTTGTCCAAGGTCAGAAGTAACTTTCTTCTATCATAAGCAAAATAGCCTGACCACCATGGTCTGCCTTACCCTCAGGCAGAATAGAGAGTCACTCATATGGTATAATTTGAGGATCTCCAGGAAGATACCCTTACTCTGTAAAATATCCTCTACAATCCTGTTAAAGAACCTGAAATGTCATCTTTTTTGGATGTAATAGGGGTTAAGTGACTTGCTTAGGGTCACATAGTTAATAAGAGTCTGAGGTCACATTTGAACTCAGATCCTCCTGACTCCAAGGCTAGTGTTCTATCCACTGAGTCACCTAGTTGCCCTTCCTGAAATGCCATCTTTAAAGAATCATTCTTTGACAGTTTGCTTTGATTGAAGGACTCTGGGTAAAAGTTATAACAAGGTAGATTTTTGGAGGTTCCACATGAAAAATACTAGAGAGAGAGCATAACATAGTGGAAACAGAGCTGACCTTGGAGTCAGGAAGAACTGAGTTCAAGATCTGCCTCTGACACATACTGGCTGTGTGACCCTGGGCAAGTCATTTAGCCTCTTAGTGCTCTCAGAAATTCTATGACGGTCATTCTCACATTTTTTGGTTTCAGTACCCCCTTCACAATTTTGCCTGGCACATAGCAGGTGCTTAATAAATGTTTATCAACTGAGTGAAAAATTATTGGGGATGCCAAAGAGCTTTTGTGTATATAGGTTATATTCATTAGCATTTACTTTATCAGAAATTAAAATGTCTTAGTATCATTATGAAAATAATTTTGTCCCTGTGAACCTGCTAGGGTCTCAGGAACCCCAAGGGGTTCCCAGATCACTCTAAGTAGCCGAGAATCTGCCAACCCACCCTGGTAAAAGAAGTTGCTCACTGGGAACTCCCCATCCTATAAGGAAGACCATCCTAACAAATACAGTTCCCTAATAATAGGTTATTTGGGGTGTTTCCTGTTGCTGGAGTTAATTCCTTCATCTCTGCCTCTTAAAATCCCAGACTTCCTTCAAAGCTCAGTGGTAGGACACCAAAATGCAAAAACCCAGGACAGCTTAATAAATGCCAAAGAGGAACTATATCTACTTTACAACTGAGGTGTGGTGGCCCTTCTGTAACATTGCCCTCGATATGGCAATTAACCCAAAGACCCAAGGCAAGAAAGAAATTAAACTAGGTCTAAAAGAAAACAGCTGAGAAAACCCTATTAAAATGGATGTTTTACTCCATCTCACCAGAATTGCACTCCTTAAGACCTATCATTCAAGTTGTATCACAGAATTGGAGAGTTGAAAGGGGTCTTAATGGCCATCCAGTCAACCCATGTACAAAAGGAATCCCCATTGTAACATTCCTGACAAGTAATTGCCAGCCTCTACTTGAAAACTTCCAAGGCAGGGAAAGTCACCATTTATTGAAGCTTGCTTTAGCCAGTTTTACTGATAGCCAATGACCTGATTGGGGATAGGAAGGAAATTCAGGTGTGAGACAAGACATCCACAGGGCAAGTTATCTGGACACCAAGCAGAATTAAGCAAAAGGAATACTTGTATAACCAGGTTCCCAGGTTCACGAATTCAGTTAGTCCAACCCCTCTCACTAGCCAAGCGAGACATCTGAGGTCCAGAATAATGAAGCCTTGCCCAATGGCCTGGAGAAAAGAGGCTGGAAGAGCAGTAGCTATGAATAGGCAGCAAGGTAACTGTCAGTTTTTCAAATGAGGAGACCTGGTTTCAAAACCCAGCTTCACTACTTATGGTGTGACACACTTATGGACCACCCTCCCCATCTCTCCCTACTGACATCTGATCCATCCTTTTAAGAGCCACCTTTTTGTTGAACCCCTCAACTAGGACCACAGAACCTCTGAGTTGGAAGGGACCTCAGACAAATGATCTTTGCCTCCTCTTTGAATGGCAATTTGTGCCATGCATACTCTCACAAGATTTTCCTCCCTATCATGTTTTTTTTTTTATATGAGAGCCACCCCTCCCCCATTAGAGGAGTGGAGGGACCGTATCTTCTTTGATCCTAGACTTTGAGTCAGGAAGACATGGGATCAAATCCTGCATCTGACATTTACTAGCTATGTTATATGAAAAGTCGCTTAATTTGTCTCAGCCTCAGTTTTCTCATCTGTGAAATGGAGATAACAATACCACCATTACCTACCCTCACAGCTATTGGTAGACAATAACAAGGATATTAATAATAATAAAATATCTGACATGTATATAGACTTAAAAGTTTTCAAAGCACTTTACATATACTATAACATTTCATTCTCACAACAACCCTGGGAGGTACTCTTATTATGCCCACTTTACAGATGGGGAAACTGAGACTAAGAGAGGTTAACTGACTAGTCCAGGATCACACAGCTAGTAAGTTTCTAAGGGGGAGGATGTGAACACATCTCCTTGACATCAAGTCCCATGCTCCATTTATTAGACCACCCCCTAAAGTGTTTTACAAGCTTTTAGGCACTATATTATTAATGGTCTTTATTTTTATCTCCTTAAAAGTAGGAAGTGTTTCATTTTTTGTATCTGCATCCCTCATGCACAGTGCACAGTGATTGGCATATACTGAATGAATGCTTGTTGATTGACTGATCTGGTTACCACTGCATCCCTAATATATCACCTTGACCAAAGAAGGCAACTAACAAATATCTATAGAATTGAATTGAAAGTTAGGCAGACAAAACATAATCACACACACACACACACACACACACACACACACACACACACACAACAATACAAGGATGAAATAATATTGAGTGCTGAATAAATGATTTCTGAATCAGATGAACTTGAATTGAATTTGATAAAAGGCTGCTATTACTCTTTCCAACAGTGTTCCAGACCCAAAAGAGGGGAGCTAAGAACAAGGCAGAATAAACAACTTTACTACAGAAATTTTTCCCCTGTTCTGAGATTACAGAGGAGACCAAGGGAAACCTATGGAGAAGTAAGTGAGGGAAGGTTTATCTGCAGATGCTACCACAGACTCCTCCTCCCACACCTGAGATGTATATAATAATATTTGTTTGAATGGTAGTGGAGGGGGCAGCAATCCAGGCACTGCTTACAATAGCCTGGTCCTCTAAGCACAATAGAGAATGTCAGTTTGCCAGTCAATGATGGCTGGATGAACCCAGCGAAGATGTATTGCTCAGCTATAAAAGGTCACCTTTCAATCAGAGTGATTTGTCACAGATCCCAGCCCAGGATTTACAGAATTACCTTCCTAATAGAAAAGCCATCTGAAGTCTTATCACACTATTCCATCCTTCTTTGGTGCAGAGGCAGCTATCATGTACCTTTAATCTTCATTCTACCAGGTTAAATATTGAGATAGCAGTGTGGTGTAGCAGATGGAGAGCTCACAACAACCCTGAGAGGTAGGTTCTGTTATTGCTTACACTTTATAGACAAGGAAACTGAGGCAGATATAGGTTAAGTGATTTGCCTTGGGTCACACATCTAGTATCTGAGATCGGATTTGAACTCAGGTCTTCCTGACTCTAGATCTAGGACTCTATCCATGTCACCACCTATTTGCCTAGATTAAGCTAATGTAACTCGACTGCCTAATCAACTGTATACTTTACTGCACCCATGCCAGCTCCACCAGCCACTTAAGCCCAAATCAGGAAGCTGAAGGTGGAGCCAAAGTGGGTTGAGTGACCACATTCCCTCAGCAAAGCTGCTTAAGTCATAATATGATCACCAGGCCATGAAGTTAGAACAACTTCGTGCCAACCTGACTGAAATCCTTGTTTAACTTGTTGACTTTGTGTTCATTATTCTTGGCCAGCTTTTTGGCACCCATGGTCTTCATTTTAAAACCCCAAAACATTCAAAATACTTTAAGAGGAGCATGCACAAATCCTATCCTGACATTCAGCCTGTCACTGGAACCCAAACCCCATCCTCAATTGCCATAAATTCCTATGGAAATAAGCAATTTGATCTGGAAAACAAGACAGAAAACAATTCCCTTCCTCCATCAGTTGAAACTGAACAGCTGAAAGAAACCAATGGCATTACAAAGCCAACAAGTCTGAATGCATCTTGAGTCCAACTGGCTCCTTCCTTCTGGTGAGGAATGATCGTCTCTCCAGCATCTAAAATTTTGAGGTTTTGTTTTTGTTTTCTGGGGAGACAACAGCCAGACTAGTGCCTGTTTTGGGGGTAGGAATGTAACTCTACCACCAGCACCCCAGCCTCCCTTCAATGAGATGTTAAGCAGGCTAGCTGAAGCTTGGTGTTATCCTGTGGGCAGAGAGCAAACAATCATTCTTGAGGTCTCCTCATGGCCTCCAGACACTCCAGCACAGTGGATGTGCCCATGGCTAAGATGAGCCTGTTATGATTAAAGTTGGCACTCATTAAAAATATCAGGAAGTAAACAGTTTCTAGAGCTCAGTTCTTTAGAGCTGGTTGCTGTCAGCAAGAAAATTTTCGTGATTGGAAGAGCTCTGGACAGGGAACATTCAGTAAGCCTTTATCTTTTCAGATGGTCTATTTTGCAAGATCTAGTTGGTCTGGTTGAAATGGCTTCTAGGGTTTTTCTTTGGAGATGAAACCATAAACAGAGAAGAGAAATAACAGAAAAATAATGTGACCTTGACCTTGACCTTGGACAGAATGCTAAATGGTTTGATGTGATCTAATGCTTCTTTCCGACGGATAATAATAGTAACAACTCATATTCATATAGCAGTTTCCTCACTACAAATTAAGTTCAATAATTATCACATATTATTATCCCACTTTCATGCGGTAAGGAAGCTAAGGCTTTGACAGTTTAAGTCAGAGGTGTCAAACATGCAGCCCACTCCTAAGGACTGTTGAACCAGATGAAAATGTAATTGGAAAAATATTTAACAAAATAAATAAAAGTATAACAAAACATGGATAAGACTACATTTAAAACGAAGTCAGTATGCAACCCACAGGGATCCTTACTTGTGGATAGAGAATCTTTTGTTTCTACTTGAGTTTGACACCCTGGTTTAAGTGACTTGCTTATATTAATACAACTAGTAGCTATACGAATTAGAATTTGAACTCAGGTCTCAATATCAGTGGAGTCTATCCACTCCACCACAATTCCTCAAAGCAATTCAATGCATAGAATCATGGGAACTCAGATTTGGGAAAGACCTCAAAGGCTCATCCAGTCCTTCCTTATTTAATAGGTTTTTCCTCCAATAGAATTACTGATAAGTGATTATCCAATCTCTGCTTGGAGCTCTTTAATAAGGGGAAACTAGTGACCTCTCATAGCAGCCTATTGACCCCCTGGATGATTCAAATTGTTAGAAAGTTTTCCCTCAGTTGAATGAACATCACTGAATACCTACAATATGCTTTTACTGGGGCAGGCACTTAAGAATACAAATTTGGAAGAAAAAAAAAGTACAATCTCTAACCTCAAAATACTTATAATCTAATTATATGTAAATTTAGATACGAAAATAATGGTGACCCAAGTTGGACTGCAATAAAGGCAAAGAAGGGATACTGACAAAAGGCTTTAAACATTTTGACTTTAAGCTTCAGGTGTCTCATCTGTAAAAAGGGATTAATAATATCACCTACATCTCAGGTTTTTTGTGAGAATTAAGTCAAATGCAACAACATATGCAAAACATTTTGCAAATGTTAAAATGCTATATGAATGTTAGCTGTTATTATTAGTGACTTTATGATGGAGAGGTCACTTTTTCCTGGGGCATAGGAAAAGAATCATAGGAGACTTTAGAAAAGAGGTAGATTTCCTCGCCTCCCTTTCAGCTTAAAAAAAAAGGATCCTGTGATCCTATAGGAATCTAAAATAGGCTTTAAGAGTAAAGCAGAGAAGCAGGGGAGACACACTCCAGGTATGGCAGAGGCGAGTCTATGCAAGCCCATGGCAGGCAAGTAGCCAGGACTCATAAGTTCCAGTATAGAAGGTATCCCATCCAAAAGAGATCACTTAATAAAACTCAGACTTAGTCATAGAAAGACCTTTTGTGGGAGGCTAGGAATTGAAGGGATTCAGGTTCATTAATAGTCCTCTGCCTCTCAGCTTGTTTGAACCCAACATGCCTTATTAGCTTACGTTCTGATTTCTCCGGCTGCCATGCCTTGGCACAGGCTATCCTCCATGCCTAGAGCACACTCCCTCCTCTGCCTCTTAGAAATAAACTCTAGCTTCCTCAAGGATTAGATCATGTGCTATCTATCATGGAAAAGGCTTTCCTCATGCCCTTGGATGTTTGTGCTCTCTCCCTGCTCCTCAGATGATCCTCTGCATATTTGTCCAATCATATGTTGTATCCCTCCAGTAAAACGTAAATTTCTTAGGGAAGGGGCTTTTTTGTTGTTGTTTTATTTTTGTACCCCTTAGAACAAGGCATAGTGTTTTGTTCATAGTAAGTGCTCAATAAAAGCATGTTGAATTGGAGTCGATCCTTCATTCCAGGGAACATCAGAGTACTTAATGGTTTCCTGGAGATCTTTCTAGATTCCAACATTAGTCTCAATCTAAGACCTTAGAGTTCTCCCAGAAATCTCTCTGATGTCATCTTACAAGTCACCATACAGACCAAGGGCCCCTAAAGAGGCTGCTCATATATTGACTTGAGATGCTGAAACATTCATCTAGCTCCCAAAATGACTCCCACTGGCCACCCATATCCTGTCTTTCCCATCATCCAGACCTGATATTTCTACTATTTAAGCTATTGCTAGACCAGATGAGGTAGGTGGGCAACAAAATCCATAGTAAAATACACAATTAACTAAGCTTGTTCCTCTAGCTATATCACATTTCTGCATCAACCAATTTTCATCTGATGATATAGGAAATTAAAATACACAATGGCCAAATTTAATTGTGTATCCAGGGAAGATGGAAAAGGAAAAGTTTAAGTGATGTGTCAGGAGACCACCAAGCCAGGGGGATAAGGATGGGGAGACCAAAGATAAAGTTGGCCCACATCACAATTGTCTTTTGTTGACCTTGTATCAAAGTGCCATGAAGCACTAACTAGGTTTGCACACATCTGCAGAACAAGGTCAACTTATTTATCTGTCTTTTTTTTTTCACCATAGCATTTGGATGTAGCACCTCTAAAGGCAAAGTATAAAAGCTCAGACAATTTCACAGATAATTCAGACAAAGAAAAAACAGTCATTGAAGGAGCAATGGGAGTTGGTCCTGCGCTTCTGGTATGCATAATGCACTCAATCAATCTGAATTATTTTGAGGGCTTTGATGCAATGGAAAAAGCATTGGCCTAGAAGTCTTGAATTCTGGTCTGAGTCTTTCTTCCACCCTGAGACTACGTATGGGCAATAAATAAAAGCCAGACATGCAACTGGGAAGTAAATATACAGACACTGGGGTATAGAAATCCATCTTGCCCTACTAGAAAGTTGGAGGGGATGGTGGAAGATATAAGAAAGAGCAGATTGAGGGAAGGGGTATTCAGTAGGTTCGATATCTTGGGGTGAGGGTAGGGGAAAGATGGGGAGAAAATTTGTAATTCAAAATCTTGTAGAAATGAATGTTGAAAACTAAAAATAAATAAATAAAAGCCATAGATTCTAGGAATCTGTTGTCTCCCTAAACTGCCCTCTGCATCATGGCTGGAGCTTGTAAGGCTCTGTTAAAAGAAATCAAAACAATGGTGTCCAATCTAACTATGTGATTCTGGGCAAGTCACTTAACCCTTATTTGCCTAAGTATCTTTATCTGTAAAATTAACTAGGGAAGGAGATGGCAAACCATGTCAATATTTTTTCAAAGGAAACCCTAAAAGGGGTTATGAAGAATCAGACACAGCTGTAAACAACTAAAGATCAACAAACAACAGCCCATGGCAAAGCAGTGTCACTCTGGGGAGTGTGGTTACATGGAAGACTGTTCTAAATGTCTCTGTTTCTCTTCTGCAGAACGGTGTGTTCCTGGGCGTAATGTGACATATTTGGACCAAAAAGCAACAATAAGCATCTCACAGTGTGCTCTATAAATTAACAAATAATCTAAGAAAGTACTTTTTTCAATTATAAGAGCTTTTATCCATGGGAAAGGTATCTATAAATAGTGCCTGGAGGTTGCACCTGACCGGGGTTTGAATCCTGCCCATGACACTTACCAACTGTGTAGCCACGGGCACAACGTAGGATCACAGAATTAGAAGGAACCTTACAGGCCATATCGTCCAACCTTCTCATTTCACAGATCAGAAAACTGAGGCCCAGAGAGTGAAAGTAATTTGTTCACAGTCATTCAAGTATTTAAGTAGTGACAATAATAAGATTAACAAGATTATTGTAATAACAAGATTATTATAAGGATCAAATGAGATTCTTCTCTACAAAGTGCTAGGCAAACTTGAAAGTGATACCCAAACTTCAGCTGCTATTATTATGTAAGGGATCTGAAAATTGATCCAAGTTACTGGGTGATTGCTTCACTTTCAACCTTGTTTCCAAACGTTATCTTTCGCACCTGTGGTTAGTGGAAGACAACAACTAAACAAGATACCGAGTGATCATAGGAGAAAAAAAACTAGAAAATTTTGCTTTCATTAAATCAAAAGGTTCTGGCAGGAACAATATTGAAGCAGCTAGAATTAGAAGAGATGCAGTTAATTGTGGAAAATCTTCCCAGGAAATATCTCTGGTAATGGTCTCATTTTAAGACATGTAGGAAATTGACACAAATATACAAATATTTTAAAATGACAACTATTCTTCAATATACAGGGAGTCAAAGGATATGATCAGAGTTTTCAAAAGAAGAAATTCAAGCTATCAACAACTGTCAGAAAGAATCATCAAATTCACTAATAGGAGAAATCCAAATTAAAACAACTCTAAGATTTTGCCTCTCACCCATCAGATTAGGAAGGACGGCATACACAAAAACAATCAAGGTTGCATGGGCTTTAGGAAGGCAAATACACCTTATTGTGAGTTGTGAATTGGTATTTTCTAGAAGAAAATTCAGAATTAAACTTTAAAAGTCACTAACCTGATGCAACCTTTGCTCCAGAAATAGCATTACCATATATTCCCAAGGAAGTCAAAGACAAAGGGAAAGTTCACCGATATCCAAAAACATTTGAACCAGCACTTTTTGTTGTAGCAAAGAACTGAAAGGAAATCAGGTGCTTCTCAATTGGAAGAATGGTTAACCAAATGGCGGTACATGGATGTAGGTTGCTGTTACTATGCCAAAAAGTGACAAATATGAAGAATTCAGAGAAACTTGGGAAGATCCATAAGAATTGGTGCTAAGCAGTTAAGTAAAACCAGGAGGACAATTCATACAACGGACCCCAATAATCTAAAGGAAAACATCACTAAAAAACTTTAAAACTCTTAGCATCCATTTTCAAATATTTGTTTTGCTTGACGTCATTCTCAGGTATGTTCCACCTTGTTAATGTTCTACTTAAAATATGAACTAAACAAAATATTTTAGATGTGGTCTTAACAAGCTAGACTATAAAATGCCACCTTCCTCAACATCAGCTTCTCTTAATGAAGCCTAGGGATCCATTAGTTTTTATTGGCTGGCATTTCACATGCCTCATTACATTGTGAGCTTCTTGACACCTGGCACATAGTAGGTAGTTAATAAATGTTTATTGACTGATTGATTTATTAAGCTTGCTGTCTACCTAATCACACCTCTAGTTCCTTTTTACACTAACTGCTGTCCAGTCACACTTCCTCCATTCATCACTCATACTATTGAACCTTTGACCTCGTATTATACTTACTTTAATTCCTAGTCACCATTATCTTATTAGGTTTGTCCTATCACGGTAACCTATTGAGATCTTTTGAGTTACTTATTAACATCCAATATGTTAACTATCCCTCCTAACATTGTCACCTACTGATGTGATAAGCATGTCATCTACAGTCTAATTAAAATCATTGACAAAAATATTGAACAGGAGAGCAGAGCCAAGATGGCAGAGTAAAAGCAGGAACTTACTGAACTCCCACTCCAACCACCTCCAATACCTGTAAAATATAACTCTAAACAAATTTTAGATCTACAAAACCCACAAAGTGACAGAGAGAAACAAATCTCCCACTGAAGGCAGCCTGGCAGGCCAAGAGGAAGGGTCTATCGCACCAGGCTGGGGGCTGAGCATTCCCGCATGAGCTGCACAGGCCCAGACCCAGGACAGCCCTGACCAGTGGTCCAGACCAGACAGAGCAGACTTTAGGAGAGTGAATCACCAGCAACTGTGGTGGGTTTCCAGACTTCTCAACCCATAAACCCCAAAGAGAAAGTAAAAGGTCAGTAGGGAACTCTGTTGGAACAGGGTGATGGAAAAGTGTGGTCTGGACACTGCCCCTAGGGCAAGAGGTGGTGACAGTACATCAGCTGCATCATGGCTGCCTCTGGAGCTCCTGGCCTGCAGATCATAGGGGGACCAAGCAACCACTTATCCTTCTTGCTTTGACCTGCTTGGATCTGGGTCACTGTCTTGGGTGGTGGTCCTGGAGTGAGAAACACCAGTGTGCCAGAGCTTGTAGTGGCTGTAGAGAAGGTGACATCCTCATAGCTCTAGCAACTGTGAAAACCCCAGCAATTTTGGACACAGCTCTCTCTACTATGGAAGCAAAGTTCTACCATGGCAAAGAGCTCAAAGTCAAGTAATTGGCTGGCAAGATGACCAAGCAGAGGAAGCACAATCAGACCACAGAATGCTTTTTTGGGGACCAAAAGGATGAAAAAATGGAACCAGAAGAAGACAACAAAGACAAAACTCCTGCATCAAAAGCTTCCAAGAAAAATATGAATTGGTTACAGGCTATGGAAGAGCTCAAGAAGGATTTTGAAAATCAAGTAAGAGATGTGGAGGAAAAATTTGGAAGAGAAATGAGAATGATGCAAGAAAATCATGAAAAGTGAGTCAACAGCCTGCTAAAGGAGACCCCCCCAAAAAAACTGAAGAAAATAACACCTTAAAAAATAGACTAACTCAAATGGCTAAAGAGGCCCAAAGAGCCAGTGAGGAGAAGAATGTCTTAAAAAGATGAATTGCCCAGATAGAAAAGGAATTTCACTACAGAAAATAATTCCTTCAAAATTAGATTGGAGCAAATGGAAGCTAGTGACTTTGTGGGAAATCAAGATACTATAAAACAGATCCAAACAAATGAAAGAATAGAAGGCAATGTGAAACATCTCATTGGAAAAACCACTGACCTGGAAAATAGATCCAAGAGAGATAATTTTAAAATTATTGGACTACCTGAAAACCATAATCAAAAAAAGAACCTAGAAATCATTCTTCAAGAAATTCTAAGGGAAAATTGCCCTGATATTCTAGAACCAGACAGCAAAATAGAAATTAAAAGAATTCAACTATCACCTCTTGAAAAAGATCCCCAAAAGAAAACTCCTAGGAATATCATAGCCAAATTCCAGAGTTCCCAGATCAAGGACAAAATATTACAAGCTGTCAGAAAGAAACAATTTGAGTATTGTGGAAACACAATCAGGATAACACAAGATCTAGCAGCTTCCACATTAAGGGATGGAAGGGCTTGTAATATGATATTTAGGAGG
>CM053584.1:354826825-354845300 GCA_028627135.1 Pseudochirops cupreus
ATAGAGATAGAGATAGAGATAGAGATAGAGATAGCAGGTAAATGGAAAGGACAATACCCAAAATAAAATAAAATTTAAATGCTGTGTACTGATGGTAAGCCAGCTTGGTCCCAAAGAAGAGAGATCAGCAAGCTTGTTCCCTTCTTTGTAATCGTGGGGAGGAGAGAGGGGTGTCTAAGGGTATGGAACACTGCAGACTTGCCAGACTTGGTTGATGGGTTGTTTAATTTAACGTAACTTTTTGGGGGGGGGGGGTGGAATGTTTTATTTTGTTCTTTACGAGAAGAATTTATGAATTATGTTTTTCTGAGAAGGAAGGGGGAGTTGGGAAATAAGGTTATATAAAAGTAAAAACTGTGAATAAAAATACTGAGCTGACTAAAGGGTCTCACAAAGGGAAAGCTCAACCCTAGTGTTTTATTTGGTTAAAACCAGAAAGAGTGATACAGGAAATATGCTTACTATTAGAACATGAGAATGGGGATTCAGTCCTCTTAACAAAATACACTGTTAGCAGCTGGGGTCTCTACAGATGGTTTAAGTTTATATCTCTACTGTGAAGAAGATCTGAGAGTTCTGAGTTGTGCATCCTGAACTTCTGCTCCTATAATGGTCATTGGTCAGCCCACTACCCTTTTGTGGGAAGGTTTGTGTTTGCTTTCCACTGGGTCACAGTATTTTGGGCACTGGTGAAAGGGAAAATGGTCCCAACTTTTGCATGTCTGGGAAAACAGGGACCTCTTGGGGGAGGGAGGAGGCAGTGTTACAGGCATTGGTTTATGTCTTTGGGGTCCAAGGGAGGACTAGAGGCTAATGGTCTGAGTTGATCAAGTTACGTAGGGTGACCCTCACTGAGAAGACCTGGCCCTGGGCCAGTCTGATTTAAGTCATGATTGATAACATGGTTCTGAGTCCCCCTTCCACCCTGGATACTGAATGAAAGCTACAAGGAAAAAGACAATACTCTCATACCTACTCAGCAGGCTAAACTGTAACTTTACTCCTTTCCCACACTTCTTCAAATCATTAGTCTATGATATATCACAACCCTGAAGAAAAGTTCCAATTTATAGAGAATAATGACAAGAATAATGATGGTGATATTAATAATAACTGGCATTTATATAGCATGCTAAGGCCTGCATTATACACACATTATTTCAGTTTTCCAACAGATAACTAATATAAGTATTATGACCCCCATTTAATAGATCTGCCAAATAGAGCTGGATCTCTTCTTGAAAAAAAAGGGGGGCGTCATTCATTGACTTGATCGGGGAGGAGGGGAGGAAGGGGAGAATCCCGGGCCCTTCTCAACATCTCTGTTTTCTGGCTTCTGCAGGAAGTGATAAACATCCCTCCCACCTTCACCCCAACTGCAGGCAAAAGAGTTACACTAATTAGTTGTAACACAGCATTCATTTCACACAGGACCCAGCAGACAGCTCCATTCAATCCTTTGAAATGGTCTGGAAATTGCCTTGATTTTTGAACATCTGAGGATAATTGAGTCCAAAGTTGCATCCAGAAACAGTGAGTGAGATGCCTTTTATGCTCTCCCACACTAACAAGAAGCATTTGCAGCCGGTTTTTATTTACTCTACACCTTGAAAGCTGTGGGCACTGCAGGGTCCTAAAAGAGTGAGGCAAACTCATGTTTGGGAACGCCAGGAAAACAGGAGGCTCAGAGGAGGCTGGGAAAGATCCTATGTTTTAAAAAGTGAAAGAAAGAATGCTGGAAGGTACAGACCAATAAACTTGGTGGACACGGAAGAAAAGTGAGGGGGATGGTAGGAAGTCAAGGGGGGAGGGGTGGGAATTAACCACAGAATTCTATTTGTAATCTATCTTTAAAAGGATACCAGGTACCTCACACCCATCAGACTGGCAAAGATTACAAAACACAACAATAACAAGTGTTGGAGAGGCTGTGGGAAAACAGGCACACTAATCCACTGCTGATGGAAAAGCCATTGAGAACGATAGCCCAAAAGTCTCTAAATTATGCATGCTCTTGTATCCAGCCATAACACCATAAGCTTATATCCCAAAGAAATCAAAGAGACAGAGAGAGTTAAAAACAGAGTCAGAATCTGAACACAGGGCTTCTAACTTTTTTCCCAATATGCCTAGAATACAATAACTCCCTCAAAGCTTTTATGGAGCTTTTTTCAGGAAGGTCAATGGATTTAAATGACATTGTCTCCCTTCTCTTTCCTCTACTGAGAGATAAATAGGTGACAAGCATTATAGTATCCTACTTAAATGAGAGAAAATAGGTATGGAGAGGGGCACTAATTTTTTAAAAAGATGACTCAGAACATATTAGTGATGGGGCATTTGGAATTTTTCCTTTCTAGTATAACAATTACCTTGGAACTATCAACTGTGAAAATGGAAAAGGGTTCACTTTGTCAAATGCAGTTTAAAAAAATTTAAGTAGAAATTTTCAAAATATGATGAATGCTTTCTTGGAAAATTATCTGAAATAAGCTAGAAAACTCATTTACACATGAAAAGGGAGAAACATTGTTTCTCCAGCCCAGATATAACTGTACTAGATTTAAAACCAAAATACTATTTGTGTATTTCCTTCCTCCCAGGGAAGGTAAGCCCCTTGAAGGCAGGGACTTCTTTTCTTGTCTTTATCTGCCTTGGGTCTACCACAATTCCTGGCACGTAGTTGGGGTTTAATGAATACTTGCATAATAGAATGGAATGAAGTAGAGAATAGGATGGGAGAGGAGAGGAGAGAAGATGAGAGGAGGAGAGAGGAGAGGAGAGGAGATGAGGGGAGAGGAAGGGAGGGGAGGGCAGAGGAGGGCAGAGGAGGGGAGGGGAGGAGAAGAATGTGGCTTGGGATGGGAACCACTGCACTATACTATTACGTCTTACTACATATATGTTCTAGGACAAGTCACTTAATCTCTCGATGCTTCAGTTTCTTCATCCATAAAATAAGAGGATTGAACTAGGTAGAAAATCCTGTTTAATTCTGTTTATATTCCTATTGCATAAAGTGAGATGTGTCGGAGTCAGCTCAAACTGGCTCAAGAGAGCCAATTGTTAAATTTTCAGTGAGAGCATCTCCACCTTGGAAATTGACAAACACTAAAAATATGGGCTTGATATATGGTTTTGTTTATTTCCATACTTAAAAAAGTGATAGACAAAGTGTTAATATTGCAAATTAAACTCAAGAGCATGTCATTTTTTTTCCAGAGAGCTGGTTGTTAAACACTGACCAGCATGCTCCCTGCCTATACCTTTATACAAATCCCATTATTTAAAAAACAGCAACCTAAGTAAAGTATCTTGCGCATTATAGTCACTAATTTTTTTAGACTGTTCACAAAACTAATGAGATGTTTTCAGTGGCTAACTTCTAAGTCCCCGATAACTTTTCTCACTATAAGGAAACTATATACTATTATCTAGTCACAAGTAATTTGACCACCAGTTCACAAAGAAATAATAATAGATAATATTTATATAGCACTTGCCAAGGGTTTTACATATATTATCTTGTTTGAGTTTATCCTTAAAACAATCTTGTGAGGTCAGTGCTAATATTGTCTTCATTTTATAGATGGAGAAACTGAGACTAAAGGAGGTGAAGTAGTAACTTGCCCAGGATGACACAGTAAGTGTCTGATGCAGGATCTGAATTCATGTCTTCTTGGCTCAAAGTACCATGTTCTAACCCATAACAACACTGAGGTATTGTACCATAGTCAACAGTGAAATTAGATAAGCTTACATTCAGCGTGCCCAGGCTGTTTAACTCTTCCTAACATGTATGGCAACATATTTGGTGCCACATAGTCTGGTGACTAGTGATTAACAACAGAGCCTCACACTTAGGAAGCATTCAATAATCCTTCATTCAACTGAATTGAATACTGGCATTACCAATAATGACGATAACACATGGAAATGCCTCTAAATGTTTCTACTTTGGCCTGATCCCAAATGTCTCTATTTTTAAACTTAGGCCTTTTTTGGAGCTCCAAACCTGGGAACAGCTCAGACAACATGAGAAAAACATAAGCACAAAATCACTGGCCCCATCAAAGGCAGTATCCCATCCATAGACTTCTGAGGACCCTAAACATTGGAGACTCAGTAAAAAAAAAAAAAAAATACATTCATGCTGACAAAGAAACACCAGCACCTTCTCTTTAATTTAATCTTAGAGTGCCAAAATGTTAGGTGACTTGTCCAGGGTCATATAGCCAATATGTGTCAGTTGGTGGGGTGAGGAGAAGCTTCATGTAGGTGGTGCTTGAGATGAATCTTGATGGCAACCAGGGATTCTAGGAAGTGAAGATTAGGAAGGCGTGTAGTCTAGGCATAGGGAGCCAATATTATGAAAGGAGAGAGGTTACCATATATGAGGTACAGTAAGAAGCTAAGTTGCATGTGAGGAATCATCAGTCAGTAAATGTTTATTAAGTGCCTAATACCAACTATCAAAATTCTCCTGCAGAGAGGACAACTCTGACAGCCTGGCTGTGAAGCCCGAATGCCAAACAGACATTTACTTAAAAGACTATTTTATGAAGAACTTGCATAAGGCAAGTGCTCACATGGAGGTCAGAATAAGAGGTACAAGGACACTCTCAAGGTCTCTCTGAAGAACTTTGTTATGAATTTCAAGACACAGGAAATGCTGGGATGGGACAACTCACTCCTTGTGCTTGCATCAAAGAAGGCAGAGCAGCACGAAGGAAGTGTGAGATGCACGAATCTGGAACTATATCCCAAATTCTCAAGGGGACTATTTGGTCCTAACCTGTGGTAGAGCCTTGCAAACTTGTACTGGTCTGATGAGCCACAGTGGAACACCCTGTACTTGGACTCCAATATTGTGATGTCATTGTTCTTCTTCTAGTACCAAGGATGAACAACAGTAAGTGCCTAGTAGAATAGAAAAGTGAATTACCTAAAGTAACTGACAATTAGGTGTATACATGAGTTCTCCAGTCCTAAACTTTAGATTACCAAAGGAAGGAAGGAAGGAAGGAGGAAAGGAAGGAAGGAAGGGGAGAGAGAGAGAGAGAGAGAGAGAGAGAGAGAATGATAAGAATCAAGCTCTTCTCAATTCTAGTGCCTTCCTTCTGATCACCTATTCCAAACCCCACCCACCACCATATAGCAATCTCTTCAACAGCATTCCTGACAGATGGATGGTCATTTATACCCTGCTAACATTTGTTAACCACCTCTAATTGTTGGAGATTTCCTTCTTATCTTGAGACAAATTTTTCTCTTCATAGCAAATCTCTAACAATTCTTTTCTGCTCTCTAGAGAACATGATTCTCTATATGGCAAGACAGCCTTTGAAAAATATCCCAAAACACCTATATCATGTTTCTCCTTCACCTTCTCTCTACAGCCCTAATTTCTTCTGTTCTTATATAATGCAGGTTTTGAACCCATCAACATTCTGATTGCCCTTCTCTAGACATTTTTTGGTTTGCCAGTGACACTTTTAAATTGTGATGCCAGAAATAAATACAATCTACCAGATAAGGTCTTAGATTGTAAAACTCACCTCCAGCCCTGAGCACTACCTCTGAAAGAGCTTCTAGCTTCTAATGGTCTCGGGACCTGGCCTAGACCACCGGCTATGGCTTCTCTTTCTTAACCCAATAATCTTTAGTCAAGAGAAAATAAGGTTTTCTCCTGAAGGCAGGAAATTATACTTAACTCTCTCACTGCCTGTCAAACACACCAACAGCCAATCTACAATCCTATTCTCATCATTTAAGAGGACATACTAGCATACAGTAGAGGTCTTTATGTATTGTTTACAATGAGGCTATTTTAAAAAGAAAAGAAAATGTCCTCTTGCCCATTGCCTGGGTAAGGTATAAAGCAGTGGTTTTCAACCTTCCTAATGCCGTGACCTTTCAATACAGTTCCTCATGTTGTGGTGACCCCCAACCATAAAATTATTTTCGTTGCTACTTCATAACTGTAATTTTGCTACTGTTATGAATCGTAATGTAAACATCTGATACACAGGATGTATTTTCATTGTTACAAATTGAACATAACCCACAGGTTGAGAACCTCTTGTATAAAGTATCAGAAATTAACAACAGAAAAATGTGCTAACTATATTATCATAAGATGAGTATCAAGGTCCAGTTGAGTCACAGTTGCAGTAGATCTCAAAAAGATCAAACAGGTCTCCACCTGCCTCCACATGAAATCCTGACTACAAGGCATCCAAAGGATAATCTAATATGAAGAATGTCTTTTGTGGAGAGATGATTATTCATCTACTTCTCACCAGCTCTTCAAGGAGCTGAGCCCTATGATTAAGAACCTAGGAGATTTCTAAGTACACCATATGGATGTTGGATACTTATTGCTAATTCCTAGTCAAAAGCTATTGCCTACACATGCCATAGGAGAAGACAATGGGCAATATTGTTCCACCATGATGGAATCACACTGTGGAATCATGTGTTCACAATAGTAAGTTTCCATTTCTCCTTCCACCTTAAAAGATTCTACTTGCTCTTTTCTAGTTTTGTTTTTTTTCACTTTTGTCAAATAACTATATTAGGTACAATCAAAACTCAGGAATATTCAGCTAGAAGAAGGTAAGACTAGAATATGCTGCTGTGTTCATCTACAAAGGTCTGGGTGACATCAAAAAGTCACTTCCAACTTCAGAATTTAAGTCACTCAACCAGGAGAACTGATGGGTTTCTGGGTATGTGGCATGCTTTCACAAAGCATACCTCCTCTGTCTTTATATACCATTGGGATCAAAGGGTCATGCAATTAGGGCCAAAAGGGATCTTAGGTGCTCTCCCCATTTTATAGACAAGTAAACTGAAGCCTGGAGAGGTGAAACCGTCTTGGCCCAAGGTTACACAAATAGTCAGTGTGAGAACTGGGATTTGAGTCCAAGTGACCCCACTCCAAATCTGGTCCCTCTTTCCACTGCATAAGGATAAGGTTTGGGAAATCATTGAGTATGCCTTAGACATGGGCATAGATGGCCTAGGACCCAAGGCTCAGGGCTTAAACCAGAGGTTCTTAACCCTTTTTATGTGTGTCATAGACCATGTTAGTGGTCGAGTGAAATTCAGAACAGTGTTTGTAAAGGCATAAAATAAAATATGTAGGATTACAAAGGAAACCAAAGCTTAGTGAAAATAAAAATCTAATTTCTTTTCTTCTTATATAAGTTAACAGACTCCCTAAAAACTACCCACAGACCCCTTGGGGGAATCTGTAGGACCTCAAGGTTAAGAACTTGTGGCTTAAACAAATACAAAGATAGAGACCCCAGCTTCAAATTAGATTCTGAGAATGGTTAGAAATTTAACAGAGGAAATAACAAGATAGAATAAGGGAGCACCAGACTCTTCATGTCCTCCCTCTCTCTCTCTCTCTCTCTCTCTCTCTCCCCCTTTCTTCTTCTCTCTCTTTCTGTCTTTCACTCTGTATGTGTGTCTTTGTCTCCGTTTGTCTCCCTGTGTCTCATCTGTCTGTTTGTGTCTCTGTTTCTGTCCGTGTGTCCCTCTGCTTGTCTCTGAAATCTATTTCTCTTTTTGTCTGTTTCTGTTTGTGTCTATGCCTCTATCTCTGTCTCTCTCTTTATCTGCTTATCTGTGTCTTTGTGTGTCTCTTTCTCTCTCTTCCCCTTCCTCTCATCCTTCCCTACCTCCCTCTTGCTCAAAGATTACTTGAGTGTTTCCAAGTCTCTGGTCTGTTTGTTTTGTTCCTCCTGACATTCTTTGTGCCCCTTTGTCAGCTGGGTCTGAGTGGTGCCCCAGGCTTCTTTCTCTCAGCTCCACCTTCTCTCTCTCTCTCTCTCTCTCTCTCTCTCTCTCTCTCTCTCTCTCTCTCTCTCTCTCTCTCTCTCTCACACACACACACACACACACACACACACACACACACACACACACACAGGAATTTCTCATCCCCTGCTTCTGCCTAGCACAACAGTGCTTTCTCGGGCAAACACATGCAATCTGTCTTTCATTTAGGGATATTTTTTGCCCTCCTGTCTAACACCAGGGATTTTCAGATTGCTTTTTTATTCCATTTATTTTTCTCCCTTGCTGGGCAGGAAGCAGAGGCTGCCAGGGAAATAAGGCCCAATAGGAAAGGCTAGAGTAGCTCTGCTCCGAGATATTTCCTTCACTAACTAATGACACTTTCTAAAAATGGGGGACCTTCTCAGGAGGAGGCTCCTAGAAAGCAAAATTGAAGTCCTTCTGCACACTACAGAAAGTGCTTTCTCTTTGCAAAAACATTTCCCCCCCATTATTGCTGAACATTTCTTTGCAATAGCACCAGGGAAGTCAATGGTTTTAACCCTCCTTACAGATGGGAAACAAGCACAGATGGGCCAAGTGATTCATCTGAGTTTACACAGCAAATTGCCCATGAGACTGAAGGTCATCAGAGTTCGGGGTGTCTGGTACCAAAGCACCACCAACCCACATGGAGTCTTCACCTTAGACACTCCGTCTCCCAAGTCCTCTTTCCTCACCTTTACACTTGTCCTCCAGGACTGGAATGCTCCCCCTCCTCAGCTATGCCTCCTGGTTTCTTTTCAGGTTCCACTCAGATCCCACCTTCCATAAGAAACCTTTCCTATCCTCCCTCCCCTCCCCATGCCCAGGGCCTGCCCTCAGACATAATCTCCCACTTATATTACATGTATCATACAGTATTATTATATTGCATGTAATATACATACGAAGTTGCATGTATTATTGTATGTACATGTGAATGATATATTATATGCACATAAAATTATTATATTAATATAATATATATTGTTTTATCTATGTTGTATTGTGTGTACATATGCACACGTTATATATTATGTATATATTATATTACATATATGGGGCTATGTGTGCAGTATGTATAGAGATTACTGAAAGCTGTCTGTGTCTGTGTCTGTGTGTGCTGTATGTGTGTAGCTGTAGGTGTACAGTTAGGTAGCACAGTAGGTAGAGTACTAGTCATGGATTCAGAATGACCTGAGTTCAAATCTGACCTCAGACACTTACTAACTGTGTATTTCTGACCAAGCTCCTTAATTTTGACTGCCTCATTTTCTTCAACTGTAAATTGAGGATCATAATAGCACCTGCCTCCCAGGGTTGTTGTGAGAATCAAATGAGAAAATACCTGTGAAGGACCTGCCACATAGTACGTGATTAATAAAGGCTTCCTTTCTTCCTTCCTTCCCTCCTTCCTTCCTTTCTTCCCTCCCTCCTTCCTTTCTTCACTCCCTCCTTCCTTCCTTTCCTCCTTCCTTCCCTCCTTCCTTCCTTCCTTTCCTCTTTCCTTCCTTTCCTCCTTCCTTCTTTTCTTCTTTCCCTCCTTCTTTCTTCATATGCTTTCTCTCCAATTAGAATGTAAGCCTCTTGAGGACTATTTTTGCCTTTCTTGATAACATTCAGTGCCTGGCATACAGTAACTGCTAAATAGTTGCTTTTTAGCTAATTAGCCAAGTCCAGTGCCTAAAGGTGGTGCTTTTTTCTGGGTCCTGGACCTTTGGATCCAGGCCAGCTATCACATGGATAGACTTGCAAAGGGCATCCTGGATTAGGGGAGGGGATGTGGAAAAGGTATGTTATAATTGTTCAGGCCCAAACAATGACTTGGAGATATCTGAGGTGCTGGAAATTTCTAAGCCCTTATCAGAGTCTAAAAACAACAAAATGACATTAATCTTGAAAAAAAATGAGACCTATACTGCAGGAACCCATCAAGACTTCCAGGTTCGTTTTGTGCAAAGACACCAGATCATAAGCCCTGAGTCTGAATGAACACCAACTTCTGGTATCTGCCCAAGCCATATGGATCAGGAAGAGGAGGTTGTTGTAACTGTACTCTCTCTCCGATGAACACACTTAGATCTCTAAGTTTCATTCAGCCCCCTGGGTACTTTGAATTTACTAACATTCTAACTACAGACTAAATAAGTATTCTGGGTATTGTCACAGTAAAATGAAGTGAGTAACCATAAAAACCAAAGGGAAGGATTAAAAGTTACTTTTGCCCCCAAACTCTCCAAAGGACCTCTGAAAAGAACATGGAAATCTCAAGCCTTTTGGGTCCTCTGAATTTGCCAACTTCCCAATTGTAGAACAAGTGAGCTAAGTCCCACACTTTGACAGTAACTGATATTTTCTGGGTCTAAAGTGTGGACAAAACTAAAACTTCTATGCATAAGGGTTCTCCACTACATGTTCATGAACTTCAGGTCACCATCCTGTTGAAAAGGCTACGGACAAAATATTCTTCTAAAGTCCAGGGGAGTACTTACATTTATTGATGCCTAAGAAAAATTCCCTTACAGAAAGACAAGCCACATCACTCCCAACACATACCCGAAATGAACTACACAGCTGTGTGGCTCCTAACAACTCAGCCAGGAAACCAGACAAGCAGAGAAAAAGGAGAATGCAGTCAAGTCCTGGGGAAGAAAAAAAACAAACGTTAACACCCGAAACCAATTCACCCACACAGGCTGGCAAGCCTTTCTTCCATACAACACACTACCTCCCCAGCCCTCCCTGAGCTCTGCTTCCTACGTGTGAATTGGTACAGTACCCAGAACTGGCCTGTCTCAGGAGAAACAGTCTCCTGATCTCTTTGTCACCAGCACGCCACCCAGACAGAATATCATAGAGATTCTTCAAATCGCTGTGATGTCACAGTCTAATCTGCGTAATATGCAGTTGTACCAGGCTGTAGATAATGTTCCCAGGATGAGGGTGGTTTTGCAGCTGGAGATTTCTCTGGTGTACTGGAAGCACTTGGACTATCTCAAGATGCTGTAGAAAAAAGTCATATGACCAAGACTCCATTTGTTTTCCATTATTTATATACAGTCGTAGCCTGAGTTGTTAATTCTACCACTTACATCAGCAACATTTTCAGTAATTTATTTATAGTCAATTTCATTTGACAAATAGTCCCCAAATTTTTTTTAGAATTTTTCCTTTGGTTCCAATCCTACCTCACACTGGAAATTTAAAGTTGTGTTAATGTTATCTGAGTTTCATGGGTAAATATGACCAAAAAACCATTTGTTGCTGTTCTGATTGCATATTGTCAAGTCACAAAAATCTTCCACTTGGCAACTTGGTTGTGATGTCAGCAAGGAGAGCAAATCTAGCTTTACAATAGAGACATACTCAAACATTCCCATTTAGTATCTTCCAAACACTACTTTTCAAGTCCTGAAATAGAGCTAGTCTTTGGTCTGTGATTTGACAGACCTGACAATAGCCACAATGGAACAGAGATACTTGAATGGCTCCACCCAAAGAACCTTTCACAAATACATGGACTGGATCCTTTTCCAAGTCCCTGTTATAGAAATATGACTTTGAGTTAGAGAATAAATCCTAAGTACATCAAGGGAGAATGAGGTAAAAGCACAAATGGATACACTAATCTTGAAAATTATATTTTTAATAAGTTTCCCCAAGATCCCTACTACTAAAGTCACCTATGCTTTAGAAGGATAATATAGACTGATAGTTGGAGCTAGGGAGAGGAGAAAAAATTCAATTAATAAATATTTATTGAATGCCTACTACGTAGAGATGCATTCTCTGCCCTCATGGAATTTACAGTCTAGAAAATATGAGTCTAAGAGTTACCATTAAAAAAGATTTGGGGGAATGAATAATTGTACTGCTGCTTGTCAACAAACATGATAGCTGATGAACCAATTTACTTCAATTCCTCAAGCATCAAACATTAACAGATATTTGATGTATGAAAGATACCACGCTAGGGACTGGGGGTGGAGGAAATGTCCTGCCCTCAAGAAGCATACAATCTACTAGGAGAATATGAGAGGTACCTGAATAAGTATGACACCAGAGAGAATATAAAAAAGCAGAAAAATCCAGTTAGAGTGTTCTTGCAAATTTTGAGAAAGGAAAAATCACTTTCAGTTGAGGGAATCAGAACAGACTTCACCAGGGATGGGGTTCAACTAGCAGAGATGAGGAGAGAACTCAAGTACAAATAACAGCTGGTGATTACCTGGTTTGCAAAGCGCTTTACGTACAATATCAACACTATGACGTTGATGTTGTTAGCCTTATTTTATAGATGATGAGACATGCTCAGGAAGGAAAGTTGACAACAGTTAAGTATTAGAGAAGGGATTTCCACTTAGATCCTCACACCCAATACCCAACCCAAGTCCAAAATTCTGTATACTGCATCACACCCATACACAGAAGCAATGGAGTGAAGAGGGAGACTGGGGAAGAGCCAACCATCCAGTTTGGCTAGAGAGCTATGAAAAAAAAAAAGAAGAGAATCAAAGCAACTATCTCACATTGAAAGTTGTGGCTCTGCTAGCCATGCTCGTCTGTCACTCTTCAAGGCTGTTTCCTAATCCTTATGCGTTAGAGAGAAGCCACTGTGTAAATCAGGAACTCTTCCCGTGTTAATTCAATCCATGGAAAAGAGATCTCAGCTGTGATTCCAGAGTTTCCAAAAATCAACCATACTTATAATGCATGAATTGCCTGTCACTGCAACTGATATGTTTTTAAGCCATTCCATTTTGAACCAATTACGCATCAGAAGCAATCTCTGTTGTGAATGAAGAAGAAAATGGGTACAACAGAGCCATTTAATGTTTCCCTGAATTTCAAAATGACTATGAAATATTTTAAATCAAATTCAATAAATAGCCCAATCCTATCATATGGAAGACCTGCAGAGGAGATTTGGAAAAATATAGGCACCCCAAGTTCAAGAATATCTTTTCTAAAATTCGGACTTCTCAAATTCTTTTCATCCTGGAGCCTTTCCTTAATAGGTATAATAGGCATAACAAAATTAGGTCATTTAAGGGCACTGTCCTTCTCTTGGGATGTCCAGATCTTGGACATCCTTACTCTTCCTACCTCCCAATTATTTACACAGTAGCAAAGAACTAGCTAAGTAGTAGGCCAAGGGCCCCATAGTGTGTACCATCAGTCCAGTATTTATTGTACCAGGAAATACTCTGCATCCTCACGCCACTTATCTAGAATCTTCTTCTTTTTTATTGTCAGGTGAGGAGAAAATAAGGTGGATGAAGAACTCCATGTTCTTCTAGCATTACCGTGCCCCTGTCATTGGCTGGTTGTGCTGTCAATCATTATCAAGATAGAAGTGATTCTATTAATACATTATTCTATTAAAACATTTTAAAAGTAATTCTCGGGGTGGCTATGTGGTGCAGTGAATAGAGCACTGGCCCTGGAGTCAGGAGGACCTCAATTCAAATCTGGCCTCAGACACTTAACACTTACTAGCCATGTGACCTTGGGCAAGTCACTTAACCCCAATTGCCCTGCTTTCTCCATCCAAAAAGCAAAAAAAAAAAAAAAAAAAAAAAGTGATTCTAGTAAAACAAAATATTCTATTAAAACAATTATGGAGGAAGCCTGATGCTGAATGACAGCTTAGGTTTACCAGTAACACTGGTAATAGGTGGGGAGAGGTCTCATGCTTCCCCACATTACTATGTGCCCCATGGAAGGATGGAAAGGGGACATTAAATATAGTTTTACCTTCTTCTATAGTACTGCCAAGTGAGAATGATTAAACTTCTCATATATAGATTCTCTAGCATTATGAGACAACAAATGAAGGCCCTCTATCTTCCTAAGTTCGAAATTTATAGAATTGGAAAAGTATAGAAGCAGAAAGGGTCACTAGGGACACTGCCCTTCTCTGGGAATGCCCAGGTACTAGGGTGAAGCTTCCCCTACTCTCCCTACCTTCCAATTACAAATACAATCTCCCCATTTTATAGATAAGAACATTAAAATCCAGTGAAGTTAAAAGACATACTTTCCCAAGATTACACAGAGCCAAGTTTAGAACCCAGGTGTCTGAGTCCTGGTCCAGGACTTTTCACTTCAGCATACTGCCTGTCAATCTCAGGCCCCTCTAAATCTGAATATCAGAGAAAAGTCATTCACAGAAAAGAGGAGAGATTAGGTCTTGGGAAAATGAGGAGAGGCTTAAAGGGTGTGTGGCCAAGCCATAAAATCACAGGATCATTCATTTAGAACATATGAGGTCATCTAGTCCTTATTTAACAATTGGGGAAACTGAGGCCCAGAGAAATGAAGAGGCCTTCCCAGGTACACACAGCTTTGAAGCAACAGAGCCCAGATTTAAATACAAGTCTTCTAACTAATAAACTGAGTACTCCTTGCACAACACCTCAAGTCCAGAAATATGTGACTTGAAGATCTAGGAGATATAGGGTACCACATCATAGTGTATGAAAGGAAGAGGATCAAGAACTCAGCAGCTGGGTCTGGGTGGCCAAGGGACAGCCCTCCACATTTAGACTGGTTTGTCCTGTGTGGGAGATGGGCACCTGGCTCGGCTCCAACAAGAAACTGTGGCTTTTCTCCTCCCCAGAGAAGCCACCTTCCCCGCCTTGCTGCCAGGAAATGACATAAATCCAATGTGGAGCATGAGAACCAAAGAAAATCTTAAGCAATTTCACTTATTTTGGGAACCTCTCTGTTTCCTGAAGAAAATGATTTCAGAAAGGGAAGGCCTGCAAACCGGAGGCAGTTAGAACTCAATCAAATACAATCTGTTATCTCTCTGTCATTTTCTGAGTTTCTGCTATTTCTCTCAAAAGCTTTTCCCATGTGGCTTTTTCTCTGACATCCCATTTTAGGTCCATCTTCACTTCACTTGGTCCTTTTACTCTTTCTCCTTTATGTCAAGCTGTTGTGTTTACTCTTCATTACCAAAGCCTACCTATTAACACCCATCTGCTGCCTGGTTCATCATCTGCCCCAAGACGCTTGAGTTCAGGTCTAAGTCATGGTTTTGTCACTTTAAAAAAAAAGACTTAGAGGTGAAACTTTCATAACACTTGATCATCGAAGTATCTAGGACTTTCCTAAGAACCTGTCATCTCTTTCATCATGTGCAAACTTCTTGGCTACTTATTGAGAACCTTAAAAACAGAGCATAAGAGATATTGATGATTTCAGTTCAAAAATGATTCAGCCAAAATACTTCATGTCTGCATGTGTTGCAGTTGAACACTAAGTAGGATCTGAAGCCCCACAAAAGCCACAGAGAATGTTTTTTCAGTTCCCCCAAACTCTTCTAAAGTCTCTGTGGAAAAAGGTATTATTATCCCTCTTCTATAAATGATTAACCTGAGTCTCAGAGACGCTAAGTGATTTGCCCAAGATCACATAGCAAATACACCTCAGAGAAGGTAATTGATGCCACCATGATACTCTGGCCATGGATATTCCAATGGATCAGGAGTTCTTAAGCTGGAATTCCAGGGGCTTGCAATAGTTTCTTACTTGTATTCCAATATAATGTGTTTCCTTTGTAATCTTATGTATTTCATTTTATCCATTTAAAAGCATTTTCCCTATTGACTTGGGATGGGATCCATAGTCTCCAGGGGTGTACTGGAACCAGCTTGTACAGGCACCATTATGAAATAACTCAGTGTGAATGTTTACTCCTTCAGAAACCAACAAGCTCTACAAATCAAGGCTGGATTTTTTTGGTTAATTGTCTGGACTGAAGAAAGTGATTGAGAAAATGTTAAAATATAAATAAATTTAAAAGTGTTTCAGGGACATTTTCCCTTACACTTGTCAAAATGCTACATGGCTAAATCCTATACCTTATTCCTGATTTTACTCTCTGAGCAGTTATCTTGATCATGAGACCAATAGCTCACATTTACATAGTACTTCTTCCATAAAACCCTGCTCTAACATCTCATCATGACATGGATTGAACCTAGAGTCTCTAAAATAAGTCTCTTCTAGAAAAGTATAACTTTTGACAGGTAAAAGACTGGAAGTGCTTCAAACAGAATCCCAGAAACATAAAGTGTGTTTTTCAAGAACTGTCATACGAGGAGGTTTATCACCAGTAGTTTAGCCACTGTATAATGAACTCTTTGGCAATGACATCCTACATAGGATTGAGGATTATAATTTTATATGATTTAGATCTGGAAGAAATTTGGGTAGACATAGCAGTTTACTGTTACAAAGCACATCATATACATCATAGTTACCCACATAACAATCCCAAGAAATAAATAGTGCAAAAAGACTTTGGTGGGTTAGAACATTCAAGTCAAATGTAAAAAGATAAAACTTAATAGAAATAACTGTAAACCTTTCCATGTGGGTCCAAAAAGATCAACTTGAAATGATAAGATTGGGCGGGGGGGGGGGGGCGGGGAATGGTACCACAGACATAGAGGTATAGGGAATGTATCTTAAAGGACTTTAAAAGTCAAAATTCCTCTTTTTGCAGATGAGAAAATTGAGACCCAAAGAAGTTAAATGATTAGCCCAGAGTTTCATAGGTAGCAAGAAGTAGATCCAAGATTTGAACTCAAATTGTTGCTTTCTTCTGCACCATACTGACTCCTATCTAGATGGAAGTTATGAGGAAGATTTGGGAGGGAGGGCAATTAGTTGATTTCAAGTTTATTGATATATCAACAGTGTGATATAGAAGCAAAAATTAATGCAGAATGAGTTTTCATTGAAAGAAGTATAGCATAAAGGACTAGGGAAATAATGATCCCACTGAGTTCTGTCCTGGTGAGGCTACAATTCCTAAAATATTGTGTTCAGTTCTAGATGTAACATTTTAGGGAAGACACTGATAAAACAGAGTGCATTCCTAGGAGGATATCCAGGATGATGTAGTGACCTGAGATCATTCTATATGAGAATCAGTTGAAGGGACTAAGGAATTTACCCTGGAGAAGAACATTTTCAGCATGATAGATCTCTGAGTATTTTAAGTATTCTCACAGGAAAGATGGGTCAGACTTGTTCTGCTTATCCCCAGAGAGCAGAAGTAGACACAAGGAATGGAGGCATAAAGAGGCCAATTTTGGCTTGATATAAGGGGAAACTTCCTAACAATTAGAACTATGCCAAAATGAAATGAGCTAAGGAGATAGGTAGTGAGCTTCCCTGCCATAGACTTCTCCAAGCAAAGACTTGAATAACCACGTGTCAGGGATGTTGCTGGGGGGAAAAATGATTCTTGTTCAGAAACAGGTTGTATAGATGGCCACTAGGGTTGCCTCCCACTTTGATATTCTTTTAAATATTATTAACTGGATTTTGCAGATGAGGAGACTGAAGTTTTGAAAGATGAATGACTTGCCCAAGGTCACACAGATGGGGCTCAAGTCTAGGTCTCTTGATTCCAAAATCAATGTTCTTTACATTACACCATGATGCCAGCAAGTCCAGTGTGTTGTAATAGATCTCACTGAATATATTATAAAATGTTACCATTTGGCTGCATACCAATGAAGATATGCATTGCTACTGGTATGTAAGTATTCTGTTGTTTGTTCATAAAACCAAGTAAATACGGCAAGGGCTTAAGAATAAGGGCAATATTGGGTTTCAGATTTAGCTGCAGTAGTCCATAAGGAATTAGACTCTCACAAGATAGAAACATGAGGAATCACTCCTGCTGGTTGGACACATCTTCCTTTGTGGTGATTGGCTCTGACACCACCCCAAGTTCAGCAGCTATGAATAGTGGGCTTGAATGCTATGTAGACTTCTGATCTATCTTGTTGACAAGCATTTTGTCTGTCCCCAAGTCATGCTTTTAGCATCCTAACAACATTGCCAAATCAAGATCTCAGCTTAACAAACTTGACATGAAAAATAGGAACTACTACTTTTTGTCATGTTACAGTCCGATTTTGTGACAATTAATGTTTGTCTGCAAGAGGCAGGATAAAGAACTGAGAGGCAGGAAGTCCCAAATACAATTCTGCTTCTCACATAGTTTATCGTAAAGGAAGGAGTTAGGGTTTGATGCAGACAGGTATTGAAGTAGATAAAGCACTGGGTTTGAAGTCAGGAAGACTTCTCTTCCTGAGTTCCAATCTGGCCTCAGATACTAACTGTGTGACCCTGGACCAGTCACTTTACCTTGTTTGCCTCAGTTTCTTCATCTGTAAAATGAGATGGAGAAGGAAATGCCAAACTCCTCCAGTATCTTTGTCAAGAAAACCCTAGGGACTACGGAGGGAGAGTGCAATCTTTGACGGTTGGAGCCGGGGCCGGGATGGCTGATGAGGAGGAGGATCCCGATTTTGAGGAAGATAATGAAGATGTGGGAGGAGGAGCAGATGGTGGACAGGCTAAAAGGAAAAGACTTTTCTCTAAAGAATTAAGGTGTATGATGTATGGCTTTGGTGATGACCAAAATCCTTACACTGAGTCAGTGGATATTCTGGAAGACCTTGTCATAGAATTCATCACTGAAATGACTCACAAAGCAATGTCTATTGGACGACAAGGTCGAGTGCAGGTTGAAGATATTGTCTTCTTGATTCGAAAGGACCCAAGGAAGTTTGCCAGAGTTAAAGACTTGCTTACTATGAATGAAGAACTGAAA
>CM053584.1:354845800-354911742 GCA_028627135.1 Pseudochirops cupreus
AAAACCCTAAATGGGGTCATGAGAATCAGACACAACTGAAATGACTCAACAACAACGGGAGGGACTAAAGGACCTCATAAATAAATGCCACACCAGAGACACAGCTGTAGGCAAGTCATTCAAACTCTCAGTGGCCCAAACAATCCTCTGAGATTGTAAGATACAGAGTCTTTGCTCATCTGCATTGATAGAAGGGAGTTTCTGGACAGGGAGTTCTCTCTACCTAAGGAAAAAAAAATAACAGCTCGGTCCCACTGATTCCATCCACTAGGGATAAGGTGACAATTTTTTGAAAATACCAAAGGGCATCTATATTCTAAGTCATGTCTCTTCTAGTCACAGAGTAGATGCATGGTATAATGGAAAGAACAAATTCCACCATTTACTAACTCAGTGCCCTCAGGCAAATCAATTTAGTTCTCTGAGCTTTTGTTTCTTCATCCGTAAAATGGGCACATCCTAAGCTGTTTAGTGGTATAGATGGTATCCAAATGCATGTTTATTTAATTCCAAAGTAACGTTCTTTTCCACTAAGTTCTGCCATCCCTCCGAGAGCTTATTTTCTATGGAAAACATTTCTGTTTTTTGGAATATGCTCCATAAACATTTATAATTACTCTTGTTTATAACTCCCAGTATTGAAGAAAATTCACATTGCTATATTTATTTTTTTCTAAGGCAGAAACAGAGGCCCTGAGAAGTCAAACCATTGGACCTGGGGCACCAAGAAATGCAACACTTGGTCAGAATTAAGGGCTCAGTTTAGGATCTAAGTGATACTTAATTCTTTAAACTCAGTGTCCTTGCCTTTCCCGAATTGCTCTCTAAGTCAGAGACTGAAATGGATTAATTACTAGAGTGATAATCATTCCAGAGCTATCTGGGGCTGGACACTGAGGCACTGGGAGATCATAGAACCAGTTGTCACTTGATACTGTCTTAATTTTTTGTTCTGTTTTCAAAATATACTCAATACTTCAAAGATCCCTGATTTCATGGGCGCAGACAATCCTTGGACCAGTCCAAGTGGCAGCTACTGACAAGTCACTCATCTCATCAATGAGCCTCTCCTAATTTAGCTAGGTTTGTCCTCTGATAAAAGACGACTTGTCATCCCTGAGCCCATGCTCAAAGCCTATATACCTTGGTAGGGCCTGCTAGAGATTGATCTCTCAGCATAACCTGACATAGCTAAAGTCAATTCAACGCCCTGATGATGCACCAGAATGGGAAATCCAGAAAGGAAAATATATTCATTTATTTTGGGTGATTAACATCCTGGATCAAGCTTTTCTGGAATAGTGTTTATTATTTACTCAAGTGTACTATCACACCAAGCTCAAGGACTGAGTTGTATATTACACAGCGCCCAATATGACTCTTATTCTATTGAGTCATTTAAATGCTGGCTCATATTACTACAAAGTTACATCTAAGCAAGCAAAGATATTAACTACACTAGCAAAACTATTAAGTTTAAATGACATTTTGCTTTTTGAGCAGACTAAATTATTACTATCCTCTATAATAGGGTTGCTAAGATATCTCCTAACCCTAGATTTACCCATTTGGAAATGTTTAGGGATAAAAAGTTCAGCAAGCAGAGAGATTCCTGGTTTCTAATTGCTCCTAATGTTTGAAGTCAGTTTGATTCTTCTGAAATTTGCTGGGCCTGATGAAAGCAAAATTCAAATCCCCCTCAGGGCGTGAGGTGTAAGATCCTTGGGCCCCTTCTTAGCTGCATTTTTGGTGGAATTTTTTTTTGTTTTCTTTTATGCCCCCCCCCAACCTCCACCCCAAAAACCCCACCCCTTTACCTCATAGTCAACAGGCCACAGTAACTGGAGCTTATGAGAGGAATCAGCCATCGTGCAGCACTACAGTGTCCTTGGTTATTTAAAATGCCACAATCAAGGTTTCTGAACATATGGAATCTGCCTTGAGTTGAAGGGTGCAGGAAAACCTCCTCAGCTCAAGACATATTGCCTGAAGCTGGAGTAGGGAGAGCTGAGAGGAGCTAGTTAAGGGATGAAGAGGGAAACTTGAAGCTGTAGCTAAAATATGCCACAGAAACTAGGTTTCTGTGGGTAACCATTCCACCAAGGCCCTCTCTTGCTCTCTGTCATCTGAGGAAAAAGAAAAATATTCCATGTTCTCTGAAATCAGCTAGCCCAGGACAGGATGAGGAACTGCTGGAAAGGAGAGCTTAGGAAACACAGGATGCCCAGCCAAAGGCAAAGAGATGAAAGGGAGGTGTAATCTGTGATTCGGACACAATTAATTGGCTTCTGAAGGTAACTGAAGCTGTCTAATTTTTCCAAGGAACCATTCACAGGAAGGGAGCAAAATCAGAATTCCTTCCACAGTGAAACCCCATCTGAAATTTGCTGGAAGAATTGGCTTTCTGATCCTTATATGGGCGGGGGGGCAGGTCGGGGGTCAAGTAAGCCACAGGAGGAGGTAAGAGTGAAAACAGGGCTTTATGATCCCCAGTCTAGGACTTTAAAAATAAACATTGTATTGTGGGACGGTGTTAAACAGGAAACAAGGGGGATAGTGAAGAGAATAATATCATGGCATTCACTTGAGTTCTATAAGTTTAAACCCCATGGTCTCTGCTAGCTACATTATAATAATCCCTTAATGATTCACACTTCTCAAAGTGTTCTCATGCACACCATTTCATCCAATCCTCCGAGAAGCGTAATATGGTCAATGCAAGTAGAGGAGATGAGAAGGAGAAATACTTCTGCTTTTTTTAAATAAGATTTCTATGTTCCATTTATCTTAACAAATAAATCAAAAAGTTCAATGGTTTTCACATTATCTCTACTATTTACTCTGAGTTTCCTCAGACCCTAATAACTGTACAATTTACTCACTGAATGAAAAATTCGAGATTAGTATTCACAGTAAAACTAATCTGCACTTTTCAAAATGAATATGATCATCAAATAAATTAAAGAAATTTCCCACCATAGAACTGACCCTTCCCCCAATCTGTGTTTTCCTTTATCCTTTATTCTATAACATCAGGATTCAATCCAAAGGCTAAACTAGGGGCATGGCTTCAGCCTTGGGGATTTTCTACAATTATCAAACAAAACCTGGAGGTGACATCTCTGAAGGCCTCCCAAAATTCAAATGCTCTGTTTGTAAATAAATTTGCTCAGCAAAAAAGTACAGTGAAACTATCATTCTGTTTCTCTCTCCACCATTATCTATACTACAGTACTCTATACCATATAGAGAATTACTAGAATGCCCTTGGAGAGTTTCATGTCTTATTTAAAGTTTGTATCTACCTTGCCCCAGCACCCAGCATACAGTATGAATTTAATAAATACATGGTGAATTCATGAACAAATCGATTAATGAAAAAATATCATAAGGGACATAACAGATTTATAACTACATACATTATGTTGTATATACATAGAGTACTTAGACCAAACACTGGGTGTGTCAGCAATAAAGAATGAGAATTTGCAGGGCTTGTTTACAAGTCTAAGTTTGTTTTAATTGAAAACTTCTACTTTGATTAAAATGAAAATGTAATTGAATTTTACAAGTATGTTTGAATTCCCCACCTCTTACATTTCCTGTGAGGGACTAAGGCTGAGACATCACTGCTAATAGCTATAACCAATGCATAAGGTCTTACTTAAATTAACAAATAATTATCCTTCTTAATAGAAGTGTAAACAGAATCCCATTCATGAATTTGCTAATTGCTCTTCCCTGCTGGGACTTTAGCTAGGGTTCAGTCTTTAACCATCTGATCTCAGACAGGCACGCATAAAATTCTGAACTTAAACTCATTAGGAATCCTGGGGAGGGGGGGAGGGAAAAAAGTAAAAATGATCAGTGTAGAGGAAAGATAAAAAAGAAAGAAAATCACTCTTGCTTGTTTCAAACTGAATCCAAATTCTCTGAGTTACCTGCCACTATGGGGAATTATCCACCACAAATCAAAATGAAAACTTCTGATGAACAAATCCACTAAAAAATTTTCCCTTCTGCTAGGCTGCTTTGTTCCTTTTGGAAGTCAGAAAAGGATAACCACATACAGCCCAGAATCATTATTCAATAGCTTACTTCACTGCCAGAATTGAAAAGCAAATGCCTATCTGTTCATCTTCCCATTTTCCATGAAATGTACAGATTTTAACACTGACTTTTGTCATCTGGTCCTGCCCTGGGAAGGAGCTAACAGATTTAGGAAGAAATTCTTTTACACTCCAGTGTAAAATGTGCCAGATTCCAGAATCAGTGTTTCATTTCATTCTACTAGGTACTTTTTGAAACAGATAATAAACTATAGTAATCGTGGAACATCTCTACCATTCATGGTTTTGTTATTTGTTTGTTTTTTAAGAGACCTTCAGTTATCTTGGATTTTTTTTTAAAAGCTTTTTAAGTACAATATTTCACTCTTATCTGATAAAATATTTTGTCCTTAGTTGTTTCTGGGTTAGTTTTTCTATTAATCTTGTGTTCACACAGGCAAAGTAAATAGAAGAGTGCAGGAAATTATGCAGATAATTAGAGGGAGTCAGGGAGAGCAGCACCTACAATTGAGGGGATAAGGGAGAGATTTAGGAACTCACCTCAGTTTTGTAGACTGTCTATTTCCTTGTTTAATTTTGATTTGTTGGTAGATGCAAGATTCTCTAACCCAGCTGTCCCCTTTGGAGACCTAACTGGTCATCTCTGAAACACTCCTCAGAATAACTTCCACATTTTCTTTAATTAAAATAAATTTAAATTAATTTCGTTTTTATCAATTTTTACAGAATTTCATAACATTCTTTAAGATCATTGAAAAGATTTTTCAAGGACATCTAGAAATTTTAATTAATTTCCATGTAACTTTAAAGTACGGAATTCCCCCTATGTTCATCTCAGTGATTTCTACTTAATAGGAACTTGACCTGTGAGGTTAGAAAAACCAAGGTATACTGTTATGCAGCTCTGGGGGTGCTTGGTGGGCCATCGTGCAAGGATCTGTGCCCACATCATCTGGGGACCCTCTGCTGAAGAGTTTGGGGGAAAAAAATCTCCATTTCTGGGAACACTGGGAGCTCCTTATCTGAACTCTTCCAAGTAAACAACCTGAGGATCACGTGGACATTCGGTCTGTGGAACCCTAGTGAGTTCTCTTTTAACCTCTAGTGATGATCTGCTCGGAGGAGGCAGAGAAGAGAGTCCAGGCTTGCACCCAGGAAGAGATTGGAGGGAGGCAACAGTATATTTATCTGCCCTGGGGCTTTGATGAAATGGAAAACCTTCTGCTAAACATGTGTGCACCCTTGCCCTTTATACAAGAAGTCTGGGTGGGGGAAGGGGAGGAAAGATCACATTTGAGGAGATCTAACTGGACACTATCACTTAAAAAAAACCAAAAACCTGATCACATCCTTCTTTAGAAATGTTATCAGGCAAATAAAAAAATATAGAGATTCTACAAAGTCTCCCTATCTCTCCCATAGCCTTTAAACCACCCCTGAAATTTAAAAGGTATTTCAGTTGGTGGAATTGCCATTGCGATTATTGCAGCGGCGCTTGTTTGTAAGACTTTAAGTTGACGAGCTCAGCACTCTTTACTTAACAATAATCTTTCCAAAATTCGTATGGCATAATGCAACTATTATTCCTTCCAAGACATACTCACCGCAGTTACTACATAGAGCACCACACCACCATACAATTTTTTGCATTTATAAATTCGTCTGACCGTCCCCAGAGAAAGTATCTCACCACTATGAACCAGGGAACTAACACCCTCTTAGACAGTCAAGATCAGTCGATGACAATTTCAGACCTCCCTCTAGAAGACCAGGCTATCCCCTTCACGTAGAAGCACTTACAAAGGACCTGACATAGGGAACCATATTTCAAAATAGCAAGGAAGCCTATCATGCATGTCTTGCTCTGTGTTGGGGCAGGACACACACGTAAAAACTTTCACCCAAGTATACTCTCTCACACGCTCTCTTCCCCCCAAAGGATTTCATCTGAGAGACCAAGCCAAAACTATACACCCAACTCTGGATTGACTGGCGCAGTCAAGTTTGCAGAGACCATCCAATATTCTAACATTCACATGGGGTGGTTCACATCTGGAAAACTCGGGTAATCGTATCTCTCGGGAAAGAAGGAGAATCGTAAAGAGATCCCTGAGCCTCTTTGAGCTCTTCAGGCTGAGCCACAGAATTACAAGGAAGAAATTTACTGTACTCAGCAATATTGGTCTCTCTCGTTGCGGCTGATATTATTAGTTGTACACTATCTAGCCCAGTTTCAAGCGCTTAGGCGCACAAACATTCCACAGATTTATAACCACACAGAAAGCTAGTCAATCATTCCTCCATTACCTAAACATCACCAAAAACAAAAACGAACTCCCTTTGATATCTCCCCGAGTTGCCCTTAGTTGAGAGGAATTGACTTCGCTAAGGAAGATGGTATTAAAACCCTGGTTAAAGTGACTTCCTCAATCAGAGAGCATCAAGTTTGGCGTCAAGATTCACCTCGCGGGCAGATGTAACCCCAGACAGTTCAGCCAGCTCTTTAGCATGTCCTGGGGGGTCCCTGCACCTTCCCGCCCTCCTTTTGGCGTTTAAGGAACCCCGCAGACCAGCGACATTTCCCAAGCCAGTCCAAAGAAGCAGGCTTTTGCGTCGCGTGAGAGAGAACCCCAAAGCGCTCTGGAAGGCCTTTTACTGAGCTTTAAACCTCAAAGTGCTCTCCGCCAGTGGCTACAAGCCCGAGCCGTGAACATTTGAGTTATTTAAATTCGGCTTTCGACGGGAAGATCCCGAATGTTTGCTGAGGGGAAACCTGATGGAATCTGAAGTTAGAACATAATAGACAGGGCTAGAAAGCAGAGACTGTCAGGCTATGTGAAGGTCTTTTCAAGGCCGCAACAGGAGAGGCCCTGGGCGCTTTGGGGGCAGGGAATGGAGAGAGACGCAAGAAAGCCCGGCGGGTGGCACAGTTGGGACAACAGTACTTGACCCTTCTCTTTCAGCGCCCTAGCTTCTGGTTCTCCCGAATCCCGGGGAACTTAGCTTCTTGAACTGGGACACACACGTGCGTGCGCCCTGAATCTAAGAAATGCCTTCTTGCCTCATCGAAGTTCACTGAAAGTTTCAAGGTCCAAGGTTGTGACCCTGAGCTTTTTTCTTTATTTCCACTCCGATTAGTCGGAAACTTGACAGAATAGGTGGTAGGTGCCTTGACGGCTTTCCGTCCTTTTCCTTCCACTGCCCGCCCACCCCTCTGGATTTTGCTTCTCTATGACAGACGTTCCCGTTATGCGGGCCAGGGATAAGGAAATTAGTAGTATTATCGTTGTCTCCGGGCTTTCGCCTTGCTTGCATTAAATAAAATCAAGCTGTGATTGAAACCAAAGAGAAAAAGGGGGGGGGGGGAGGAGGGAGAAGATTAGAAGGGAAGGATACAGAAAAGAAGAAAACTAAACTCTGGGGCTCTTCTCAGCACTCAGGCTTCGTGGATCTCGTCCCAAGGCTAGAACACTGCTATGGCCGTTTACTAAAGCCAAACCAAATATAAACACAGACCCCAATTATTCTTCTAAATAACCATCCTCACGCTCCGAGAATCCTGTCCGCCCTCAATTTTATTCTCTGGGAAGGATCTGATATAGCTCTTGGCAGTGTTTCTCCTCTAAGTGCGGGAAGGAAAGAGTTGGAAATTAGTGTTGGGCCAGGGACCCGACGGGCTCCAAGAGTCGCCCGCTCTTGTCTTTCCGAATCATAGTTCAGTTGTTTAATTTGGTTATCTTTATTTCCCTCCCTTTAAACCTGGTCGTAATTTCTGCTGTTGCCGCTATGGAGGGTTGGGACGAGGAAAGAGAAAGGTAAGTAGAAAGACCCCAGTCCTCTAAATCCAGCAAAGTACCAGCTCGGGTGTTCACCCCAGGATCTCCTTTCCCGGGTGCCTCAGCTCCCGGACTGCGTTATTTGCCCGGATCGCTCACCTCCCTGGAGCTATCAACGAACCTCGCGGCTCTTTCTGGCAAAGCCTGCTCTCCCCTTCAAAAGAATGGCTCCCTTTTCTGTCAGGCTCCACGCACAAAAGCGGATGGAACTGTCTTTCCGCGGGGACTTATTCCTTCCTATGAAGAAGTCTCGGGGAAAGTAGGAGCTTCGCAGAAGGAAGAAAGAGATACTACTGATTTTTTTTAATGCCGCCCCCTCCCCATTTTTTCCTAAAAGAAATAATTTCTTGCTTCCTTTAAGTGACACTTAAAAAAAATAGTAAGTTGAGAAAATGGGAGAACTCTACAAAAGTTGCCTTCTTTTTGTGAAAGGAGAAGAAATGAAGGGGTAAAGGTTTTCATGAATAAATATATATTTGCTACTATTCTTATTATTTTCAAATGTTTACGTTTTCCCCAAAGAATGCTTCCACTTTCCCTTTCTTAGCTCTATTTCCCTCCAGGTTGCCAAACACTCAGACCTTGATCTTCCAGCTGAGAAGCAGAGAAAGAAAAATCCGAGAACGTGACTGATTAGGAGAACTTGTGTTACCCCATTTTAATAGCGAAACCACAGAGGAGCTAAACCGAGGAGGATCGGCCGGCAGTGCGTAGCCTTTGAGAAGAATCAAAGGGAAATATTGTTGGGGGAGGGGGAGATTAAATAAGAAATAGATTCCCAATTTTGCTGTCGAAGCTACTCCATTAGTAATTTTAACTCGGATCTGAAGAATATCGAAAGGGAAATGAAGCCGGCAGAAACCCCAAACGCGGCCTGTTGGAAACCCTTGCCAGGGCTCTGGTTACTCGGGGCCAAGAGTACTAAAATAGCGCCACAGAAACGGTTCTACTAGAAGTGTTAAGAAGCAAGATGATGCGACACTTGGAGCCAGAAGACACGGATTCCAGGCCCAGCTCTCTCCTACGAGATGTATTTGACCTTGGGCAAGTCGTTTTACCTCCTTTGTTGTTCATTTATCCTCATCAGTAAAAATGAAGGAGTTACACAATATGATTTCCAGAGCTTAACATTCGCTGAGACTTTGAGCACTTGCCCAGGGAGAGAAGCAATACTTAAATCACATTACCAGTGTTCCAAATTCCTGTGCCCGTGAATGCGTAGACGTATTCCGCTGATATAAATCTCCTTTTAATTTTCTTTTCACCGTCTAATAAAAATAATTCTCCAACACTAAAGCCAAATACCGTAACTTGACACAAAAACACGAAGAATTCATAAAATCCTGTCTCCGAAGTCCACCCTTTAATCGCATTATTATTAGCCTTGTGGCCGTGGAAATTGAACTGTCACTGCTTAAAAAAAAAAAAATGTAGCAGACAGCTGCCCCCTTCTCCGAATCTTCCCTGGGCCAGCCTGTTACACGAAACAAGATTTTCTATTTCTTCCCGCTGCCCTTGCCCTCTGTAAGTTAACTATCTGGGGTCTCTCTAGCTCTCCTCTCCCTCCTTCCAATTTCTCTAAGAGTGTCATATCCTCCCCCCCTCCCCGCCCCCAGATCCATGAGATCGCTTCCAGAAATGCTTTAGAATCTCTGGAGTGGATATGTACCGAAACAACCAAAAGAGGCTGCATGTGTTATATATGTGCGTGTGTCTAAGTTTCTTCTGATAACAGCTGTTCGACCTAGGCTGGTTTTTCACAGGCGAAATCTTGGCACTTAGCACAAGAAACATGGAAGCTTTTTTTCTTCTACAATTCTGTTCAAAAACATATCAAGAGAGGAACTTTGTAACATTTTTTCAGATATAGATGTTTTATATAAATTAATCGTATGCCTCTGTTTACTCAGATGATAGACGTGAATGTCCGGCGGATATATCCAGAAGATAGAATAAGGGTATATGAAAAGAATTCCCATATAAATATGAACTTAAACACAAATACAGTGATAATGTAATTTTGATCTCTTATCGCCACGCACGTATACGCAAGTTCAACCTCAGGAAGATAGGAAAGGACGAGGGGGTTGAGCAAGGGGTAAAGCAAGTTTGGGGATCCTAAGTGAAGTGGGTTTTCTTTCTGAGGAAGAAATGGCTCACTAGGTCTCTCAAGAGAAGAACTGGTCCCAAAAATTAAGAGAGAGAGAGAGAGAGAGAGAGAGAGAGAGAGAGAGAGAGAGAGAGAGAGAGAGAAACTGCTCATTCTCAGCTGCCCAGGTGCTCACACATTTATCGCGGGATCGAACTGCCCAGAATTTGGAGTGCTTTCTCCAGAAAGGACACCACTTCGCAACTTAATTAACAAGCTTCTGCAGGTTAGTTTTATAATAGAATAGCAGCAACTACACCATACCTCCTGTCAAAAGAAAAAAAAGTTTTCAAGAGTCGACTGGGAAGAATGGAGTTAGTGGTGCAGAAGAAAGAAAAATCTTTTCTTTTTAAAGAACTACAGAAGAAGAAGAAAAGAAAGACCAAAATGACGAGCGAAGGAAATAAAAAATAAAGAAAGGAAGAACAAGTAGAAGAGAAAAAGGGAAAGACCAGCCCCCCACCTTCCCGGGTTTACATTCTGCTCCCCGTCCCGGCGCCGCCTGCTACGCACGCCGTACTCACCGGGGTGGGGCTCCAGGCAGTGAGCCGCGTCTTCGCCGTCTCCGAGCGGTCCCGCGGGGCTCAGGGACTCCATGGACAGATCCAAACCCTTTTCCTCCCAGTCTCGGAGTTTGCGTTTTTTATTTGTCCCAATCAGGGCTTCTACGGAGAAAGCATGTGCTCGGGAGCTCAAGGCGACTGCAGATCTTCTCCTTTCACTCATCTTAGCCGCCCTGAGCCCTGGATCGCCAGCCCACCCGTAGCCGGCTCCAAATCGTGCGCTGAGACGGAGCGGCAGGCGGACCCTCAGCCAGGAAGAGGCGGCAGCGACGGCGGGTGGCTAGAGCAGCAGCGGCTACGGCAGTCGGTGTCGGCGCTGGCGGAGATGGTGGCTTCTCAGAGTCCTCTCTACCCCTCCCCCCACCCCCCCACAACCCAGCACTGCCACCCCACTCACTCGGCCTCAGTCTCCGGAAAGCGTCCCCCGCCGCCCCTGGCAATTAGGAACCTGGGCCCGTAGCGGGGACAGTATTGCTACATGAGCTTGGGTAAGAGGTTGTAGCGCTGGACCCCGGCGGAGCGGAGGCGGCGGCAGCGGCTGCAGTGGCGGAGGCTCCCGGACAGCTGAGCGGTTCTGGCTGGTGTCCCCACCCCTGCCTCGCTCCCCCCCCTCCCGGGCAGGCTCAAAGGCTGTTCGGACTGGATTTCATCTTTTTTTAAATTCTCTCTCTCTCTCTCTCTCTCTCTCTCTCTCTCTCTCTCTCTCTCTCTCCTCCTTCTCCCTTTGCTCTCTCCTCCCCCTCTTTCCCTCCCTCTCTTTCTCTCCTCCCCTCTCTCCCTCCCTCTTTCTCCCTCTTTCTTTTTTTTCTCTCTCCCCCTCTCTTCGTCTTTCCGCTGATCCAAACTTCTGGGAAAATTTTTTTTCAATTCCTCCCTTTCCCGAAGAGCTGGGGCCAGGCTGTGTGTGCCAGTCAAAGGCGCGAGAGAGAGGGAGGGGGAAGGGAGAAAGAAAGGGGGAGAAAAAAAAGCAAGCCCCCGACCAATAGGGGAAGAGGGAACAAGAGAAACCCCAAAGCTGTTATCCAATGAGAAACTAGGAGAGACTGAGGCTAGGGGGCAAGAAATTGGGTCTATTTGTCTCTCCTTAGTTAGCCTTGACATTAACCCTTGTTACCCCGAATCTCACTTAAATTGGGGGGAGGGTGAGATGGGAAGGGGAAACCTAAACTTAGTGCAACATTAGGATCGAAAAATGAAGTTTCCTCAAACCCCAAGTTCAAAACTTTTCTTTCTAATTCAGCTTAAGTGTCTTAGATGCCTCCCAGGTAGTCAATAAAGACCTTGGAACTTGGGACTCAAAGAATGTTGTGGGATTTGCAGTGTCTTTAAATGATGAACTTTGGACTTCACCTCCACTTGCCCTCTCTATTCAAAAGAATTACCTAAATTCAGCATTTAGAACTGTCAGCCCCAGTGTTTCATTCGTTATTTTGTTTGAAGTCTCCTTTTGATTTAATCCTCGCTGCCCCACAACACCTTCTCTATTAAACATCTTCAAAAATTTAATTAAAATCCTTTCCTTACCCCCTCCCCCAAGTGTACCTGTCTCAACCAGAGGCCAAACACGTTTTACGATGAAGGAAACAAATTCGGAAGTGTTCTCAAGCCCACAGCTTGTGCTTTCGGAATGGGCCCTGGGGGGCTTGTGGGAAGGGGGAGCCTCAGAGGTCAAGCTGAGGCACTTGGAGAGTTCTGGATCACAGTTCCCCAGCACTTCCCGAACAAGCCTGCGTTTCTTCGATGTGTTGAGGGACCAGCTAGGGAGCCCTCCACGCTTTGCCCGGGAGCTTCTCCTCTGAGAGAGAACAAGAAAATGGGATGTGGGAGGAGGTTAGGCCGTCATCTAAATTCTTCAGGGAGGGTATTTCTTTTTTCTTCCTTTTTTTCCCTTTTCTTCTCTTCCCTTCCTTTCCTTTCCCTTTAGCAGAGAAAGCCTTTTTGGAGTTCCCTCCCTACTTCACACTCGCTTAATTTCTTAAAGCAGTTTTAAGTTACAACATGTTAAGTTTAACGACCCCCCCCAAATAAAAAGAATGACCATCTATCTTCCCTAAATATGGCTTTACCTTTTTATGCCCTGCTGTCTGAGATGAAAGACAGACAGTGAATCCCTTAGAGATAGTGTCAGAAATCCCCAACACTTAACATTTGCTAACTGAACCCAAGGAACAGAGAAACCTCAAATTGCTCTAGTGAGAAGGAAGAATCATAAGAATCTGATTCCTCAGGCACAAATCAGTTACAGCAGGAGAGGATTATTAGTACCATTTCATAATCTTCGACAGGCCTAGTTCTCAAAGGTAGACAGACCGACTTACAGATAGACAGATGGCTGAAAAGGTGTATAGGATAGACATACTGAATGACAGACCAACCTAGACCAATAGAGACAGAAGAAATATATGCAGGAAAAGACAACGTGTAGGCAAACAGACTGTCAAATAGGGAAAGACAGATAAACCCGGGTCTATCTGACCATAGCATTTCACAGAAGCAAAAGGAATTCGCATTGTCCTCTAGTATTATGGCATGCTGTACGGCCTTACAAAGAGACTCTAATTTTTACCAAGCCGTTTCTGCAGAAGAATTGGAAACCATAAGGCGAGAAACCTCTTCTCCCAAACTGCAGCTGCATTTGGAAGATCGCAGACTACAGGAACCGAAGGCTGAACTGGGAGGGAAGACCGGACCGGACTAGGCCTAGTTCAGTCCATATGTGTAAGTGTTGGGTGTCACAGATGCCATTTCCTGAAGCCCCATCCCTTCCCCCCTCCTCCCCCCAGACTGCAGGCTTGGGGGCCTGAGGTCTGGGCTGGTGGAAATTGCAACGGAGATGTTGTCTGTGTCTTGGGCCTCAGGCCTCTCACTACCTTTCCCAGAGTTGCTGTGTCCTGGATAAGGTCACTCGGGGAGTCTTGGGGATCTTGATGCTGAGGTGCAAAGAACTGGCCAGCCACAATCAACTTTCCCATCCCTCCTTCCTTTGTCAGTACTTTTCTATCCTGATAACTCCAAAGTACTGCATTGGATAGATATCATTAGTCATACTGGACCTCTTTATCTTCACTATCCCTTCTTTCGGTAATTCTAGGTATTTGCCAAGATGCATCACGACCTACTAATTTCCCGGGCTATCTAGGTGGTTCCCTCTGCCTCAATGAGCCCTCAGGGAGTTTTTTTTACCTCCTCATCCCTTGGCCCCAGACACACAAACCCTGCAGGAAAATTCCAACGCCCTTTCACTCGCCCTGAAGGTGAATAAAACAACCAAGCTTTGCAACCGGGAAGCCCCAGCCCCTGGAGGGGGGCGGGGAAAGCCTGGGAGATGAGTTAGACTCCAGACACTCCCGCACCTAGCTAGTTCCTTCCTCTAGACTCTCTGGTTCGAGCGAAAGGAAAGGGGTGGAGGGAGGGGAATGGGAAGCGACTCTTTCCCAAGTGCAATCTTGTTCAGCATTCCCACCGGCCTTTGCTCCACATTTCATTAGAGGCACATGAAGGTTGTACACTCAGGGCTGCAGGCAGACAACCTAGACGAGCAAGAAGGACAGCTATGTACACTTACCTGCAACACCAGCCTGGAGGCCAACACAATGCAGGCATGTGTGTGTATGTCCAATACATACAATGCAGATCATCTCTGCACATGTTCGGATACTTGAGTGAGCCGTGCCACGTGGAAATGCGTGTCTGCACACACACACACACACACACACACACACACACACACACACACACACTCCCTATTCTCTGGGCCCTGGGCCCACGAAGAGAGAGACTCTTTCCATTCCTTTTTATGATTACATTATGATATATCTAGGCCGACATAGGTGCCCAGGCATTCGCAAAACCATGGAATACTCTCACCTGGGATAGTCTTATTAGACATAAGTGAGAAGTGGGGACTGAGAGGTGGATAGGAGTTATTTTCTGCCTCGAAACTGATGGAGTATATATAACTATGTGATACCTTTGTGAGTGATGTGTTGTTGGGGCTAGGCAGTGATGTGTAGTGGAAGGGGTACTTTTATTTGTGTATAGATCTGAGTGAAATGTGTGTGCCTGTGGATATAGCTTATTTTGACCTTTTTTCTTTCTTTGCAGACTGGAGGGGGCTTTTCTGTTTCTATCTTTGTTTCTGCCTTTCTATTTGGTCCATCTCTGTTTCTGCCTCTTTCTCCGTCTCTAACTCCCTCCTTCCTTACTCCCCCACCGCCGCGGTGGGGGAAGAGGCAAAGGACACAATTCAAAACGATTCTAAATCCCAGAACTGATTAATCGATGCCCTCAGATACACTCCAGTCACTGTTAGGACATTAGCACTGCCCCTGGGGCTGATATTGAAACTGTCCGTTTCAATTGAATAGGACAAGTCTGGGAATGAGAGCCTGGACTAAATGTAGGAGTCAGTAGTTTGGGGTTGGATTTGTTTTGGATCTTGGAGTAAGGGGATGTAAAAGCGGCGACCTGTTCGGCAAAGGGAATGAGAAGTAGCAATGAGAGGAGGAAAGAGCTGGGAAGCATCAGAATGAGATAGGCAGGTCAAAGTAATTAGAGCTTATCCGGACAAGTTATTGACTAAAGAAAAGGAAGTGACTTTTCTCCTACCCAGGACTGAAATCACAAGCATAAACACTCTCAGAAATATCCTGGCCCTCGTATATACTCGTATATACGTATATACCACCCCACCCCCGAGCAATAATTGGAATATAACAACATCAAGGTGATCTGACCCCGTCCGGATTTGATTTCGGGTTTTTGAGCCAATAATTGAAAACAAAGTTTAAAATAGTGGCGGGAGGTTGCCCCTTAAACACGTGGTAATCATATATTGGGGGAGAGGCCGCAATTTATTGTGTTTTCTGTTGACTGGAAGATATTAAATATTATTAATGAAATCACCTGAGGAAAGGAGACAAAATTCTCTCTTTGGAAGCCTTTCCTACTAGGGGGACAGAGCAGCCCTAAGGCAAATTCCGAAGCAAAAAAATAGGGAGAGGGCTGGCTAACGTATCGCCACAAAGGAGAACGAAGGCCGGCCCCGGGTCTAGGGTAGGGATTGAGATACGGGAACAGAGCAGCCAATTTCTCAGGACGCCTTCAAACCTTGCTTGGCCCTAATTTAGCCCTCCAGTCCACACTTTCGCAGATGCCCTTCAGAAACTTTCACTCAACAGTAAGCGGTGTGGTGAGAACTAGTCACGCGTTGCTGCCCGTTCACGACCCACTCCCGCTTTTCTTTAACTGCAGGACTGCTCCTAGGGAGGTTTCTTTAATTATTATTTTTTGTTGTTGTGCGAAATAAAATATTTTGTTTTTATTTTAAACTAGCAGCGTGCCAGTCTTGCAGTTCTTCCAGATGTTTGCAATAAAATGTCAGGTTTCGCCTTTGGGACTCGAAATAAAATTTAACTACCTTCACCCTGTAATTATTCTCTTAGCTCTCCCTTCATAAATTTGTCTGCTTTCTTCCTGGCAAGGTGGGGAGTGGGGAGGTTGGAGGGGGATGTAAGGGGGAACCCGATTATGCACTTGGACTATAAAAACGAGCCACCCGGTTTCCTAGCCTTCCCTGACTGTAGCCACGCAGCGCGAGGGCCGGGTGGGGGGTGCGGGGGTTCGGAAGGGGATCAGTCCTTCAGCATTGACCGAACTCTGGTTCGTGGTTGGTTCTCAATCTTCAGGTTTTGCCCCTTAACAAAGAGGACCTTTGTAAGAACAACGCCAGGGCTCAGTTGGACCCAGGTAAAGAAAGGAAATTTCGTTCCCTGAATCCCGAAACCACAAAACCTTCTCTCGGCCTCAAACTTCAAAGCATCATCTCTCCCACCCCACCCCCCAATCCACTTCCCTACACTAACCCCACCCCAAACCTCGGCGGAGACAGTGAGCCTACTCCAACCCCCAGCCTCTGGCCCTGAGTTCTGGAGCTGAACTGGTGGAAGGCTCGGCTTTCTGGCTGAACTTCTTCACAGGAAACGAAAAAATGGAACCCGTATTGAAAGACACGTAGAGCTCGCCTTTACTTCTACGCGAGGCTCGAGAAGGCCGCTGCGGAGGCAGAGGGGCAACAGAGCAGGGAGGGCGGTCCCCAGGCAGAGACAAAACGCAAAGCACTCACTTCTACCTCCATCCCGACACACACACTTCTCTGTAGGAGCGCCGGGGATAAACAGAGTACAAAGTAGTGGACACCCAGTGCTTTCCGCTGTTAAGAGCTACAGGCCAGCCCAGCTTGCAGAACATCTGCATTTTCCCTAAACCTGCTTAAACTCACTAGGAGTTTCCGAAAAGTTTTTAACTGCAGCCTGATTCATAACGCCATTTGGGAAAACGCTCCTGCTCCAAGAAACACAGAGACACGCACTCACCTCCACGTATTCATACAAATGTGAGAGCGCAAGGGCCCACACGCATATACCCATCTACATATGTGCTGTATAAGCACAAACATATTATGAGTGGGTGTAAAATTATATTCTCTTTCGCTCTCACATGTACACAAGCTCAGGACAGAAGGAAACACGTTCACACCCATCCTGCCACACACTCGCCCTGCCCCCAACTTTCTTGAATTCTCCCCTTTCCTCCAAGAGATGATGGAGACCAGATTCCTCAAGCTGAGTCCATTTGCAAGAAGAGCTACCTGTGGAGAATCGAAGTGTCTGCGAAGAAGACCAGGGACTTGAATAATCCTACCTGCGGCCTAGGGCCTCCAGTAAAGTCCGAGTCTGGGGATAACTAAAGGGGACGACAGGCTGGCGGGCTGAAGAGATACCCAGTCCGTAGCTGGAGTTGGTCAACACGGGCAATGAATGTGGAAATGGAAGCAGCCATCAAGGCCAGCGCAACCCTGGAGCTTTCCCCAAAACCCAAAGGAACTGGGAATCCGGGATAGAAAGGGAAGGAGGCGCCCAGCAAGGCAACCGCAAAACCCTTTCTTCCTCCCCTCCCACCCCACGGGCAGTGTGAGGAAAGGGCAGTAAAGAAAAAGGGGAAATTGAGGTCGCCGCAGAGAGTTCCTGGGAGGAATGGGAGAGGATCCAGGGCGTTAAAGAGGCTTCGGATTTTCTTTACTTTCTACATACATACACCCTCCTTCCCCCCCCCCCCCCCAATCTACTGCCAAGGAAAAGCAAGTCTTTCTCTCCCTGTTTGCAGGTGTTTTGCTAAAGTTAATCATCTGTATTTGTTTTTCCATGGAGAGGAAGTATTACATAAAATCGTTACTTCAGGAAGAAAAAAAGCAAAGAGCTGATTTCTGAATGGCTGGAGTGGGGGGATGGTAGGGAGAGAGGCAGAGACAGAGACAGAAACAGAGACAGAGAGAGGAGACAGAATTCTGAAAGAGAAAGTGGAAGGAAGAGTGCTGAATTGAAGATGAATGACAAATTCTAAGAGTTGTAAAGAGCTGCACCTACTTACTTATCATCGACCTGAAGTATTGCAACCTTACTATGATGGTTCTTGCCAGGTGTTGTATTTTACTTGCCCCTAATAAAACAACATTACAGAAGCAAAACGTACGGATAGATCCGCCTGTGCCCCCGCGATGGCATGCTGGGCACACCTGAGTTTTTGCAACAAACGGTGATCCAGAGCCGTACACTTCTGAGCGAAAGACACAATTATTTGAATTGCATTCATTTTAGGAGGAAGACATCAGTATGCTTTTGCTTTTGAACACCTTTTGCATCCTAATGATCCTTGCCTTCCAGAGAAGACCCCATCAAAATAGGGCAGGTAGGGAGAGTCCCTGGACCCCCAATAAGTGGCCTTATCAAGGAGCCTGGGGCCTGTATCAGTATGGGTAATCGTGGCAGCGCAGATGTGCACACACATCTGCACTGCACACGGAGTCTGAATACTTCTAAATCGGGGCATAGGATCTAAAAAGCTAAAAGACGTTTTCCGATCACTCTGTAGTTACAAAACCGCCATCTTCCACTACCACCTCCACTTTTTTTCTGCTGCTCCCACACCCCATTCCTCCTTGGTAGGTTAGAAAACCTATGAAGGCAGAGCAAATCTGAAATTCCTGGGCAAAAACACACACCGAGAATAGTGTTTCTTCACTTTTCTGTGTCCCATGGACCCCTCTATCAGTTTCCTGGATCCCTTCTCAGAATATAGTGTGTATGCATGCATGCATGGGTGATATAAAATTCAAAGGAAACCAGTTACCAAGGAGACCAATTATAAAGAATTGTTTTCCCATCCAAATTCAGATACCTTCCAAAATCTAACTACAAGGACCCATGGATCTCAAGTTAAAAATTCCTATTCTAGAGATTACCTATTAGTGCCTTATACAGCTGGTGGGCATGGAAAATGGGAAGCTTTTCCCAGGCCAGATGAGTCCCAGGGGCTCTCACGTCCAGCCAGTTAGACTTCAAGTAGAGAGAAATCAAACCACTTCTTAGAGCATGAATAGAAGCTCCACTGTTTGTTTTCAGTATTTATTTCCAGTATCAGAGGCCCCAAAAAGCTGCTGGAGGAGATAGAGGTGTTGCACTAAACAGTAATTGAGGCATGAAAAGCTAATAGGAAATGAATGGTTCCTGATGACAGACAGAAATTAGTGAGATGACTCATTGGATCAAGTGCTAGGCCTAGAGTCAGGAAGACTTGAGTTCAAATGTGGTCTCAGTTACTAGCTGTGTGACCCTGGGCAAGTCATTTAACCTCTGTTTGCTTTAATCCACTGGAGAAGAAAATGGCAAACAACTCCAGTATCTTTGCCAAGAAAACCCCATAGACAGTATGGTCCACAGGGTAAAGAAGAATCAGACACGGGGCTAAAACAACAACAGAGATGGATAGAACTAGAGGCAGCTAGGTGCATAATCCTGGAGACAAGAAGTCCTGAGTTTGAATCTTGTCATGGGCACTAGCTGTATGACCTTGGATAAGTAAATTAACCCCTCTAAATCTCCGTTTATTCTGCTGTAAAATGAAGTTAATAATAGTGCCCCAACACAGGATTGTGGTGGGGATAAAATAAGATCTTATACAAACACCACACACACACAATGTTTTGCAAGCCTTGGAGCATCATATAAATGTTACTTATTGTTATAGATTCGACTCAGAAATTTTCCAGCGTCTTTCAGAAAGATAAACACATGCAAGAGAAAGGAATTTCCTTCAAATATAAGTGGATTCCCTTCCAGTGCCCATTCTAATTTGTTTCACTCTCCCCCCCCCCCCAGAAAGTTATTCAATGGCTAGTCACTGCTTAGAAGTGACCTTGATATTCCGTAGACTTGGGTGGGGTGGTGGGGAGGAATGGCGATGTGTCAGATCCTGCCAATTTCGAAAGGGAGGCTTCGAAGTCGAAGGACTAACAGTCTGTGCTGCAAGAACCAGATCAGTTAAGTATGGGCAAACTCACCACCATCGGACATTTTGCCACCAGGTCAAGACATTTTCTGCCAAAGTAGAGTCCCAAAGCCTTATGCTAAGGGCTTGCAATCTGCACCTGGTCGGCAGGTGCCCGCCATGAGGATATTGTAGGGATTTTGAACCACGGGAGTTAAATTATTTGTTAAAAGATTTATCCCAGCCCCGACAACTTCATCGGTTCCAATGTGCATTGTTCTCGATTTGGTGAGAAGAGTCGATAATCTCTCATGCGACAAAGGAAGCGGAGCTGGAGAGTCATGTATTAGATTTGCTTTTCCATCCAGATCATTGAAAAAAGATAACGAGATATAACCTAGCTCTGATAATGCGGGAACAGAAGTAACAGCCCTTCCCAAAGGTTGGTTTCCGATCTTAACAGTTTCTTTCCTGGGCATCTAGAAGTATATTTGTCTGCCTGCCTACTTGCTTGTCTCTGTCACATACATTTGCGCCAATCCAAGGGCAAGTATCTCCCCAACAAATGCATAAATAAATAAATGTCCATTGACAAACTCCGACAGACGCCATTTTCTTTCTAGCTGTGTCTCTATGTGACAAGTGACCATTGGAGAAATGGTCCGGTACTTCAGGCCCGACCACAGATATTGGTCTGGAATATTACCATAAATAAGGACTAGGTAGGGGCATGGGAGGGAGAAGACACACATAATGTTTGCTGGAAACTTGCCCCTGAAAACAAACAAGCTCCTTGGCTCTCTAAACTCCCGATATTAGCCTAGGGAAGTGTGCGCTGGCTAATCCCCAACCTTATTCTTACCCTAGAAAAAAAATGAGAACAACAGAGATTACCGCAGAGATGACCTTCCTTCTCCTAAAATTCAGAAGAGAGGCCCATGGGAGAAAAGCGGCGATTGGGGAGGGAGGGGGTCAGTGTGAAGAGAGGACTCTTTTTTACTTGACAGGGAAGGTAGGAAGGTTGATCCTGGCTAAAATGGGAATGGAGTACTTGAATTTCAACTCAAGACAAAATGTCATCTCTTTGTTGCAGAAGATCACCAAGTATAACAGAATGGTCGTTTTCAGTTGGGAGGCTATCATCCCCTAGTGCACGAAACTTCCACCACATTTGGGGCTGGTTTTGGAGGCAGGCAGACCTTAGACATGGGTGGAGGAGGCTACTGATTACTTGGTGAGTTTTTAAGGAAAACAAGAAAGTCTCCAGACTTTCTCTTTTCCTCTAACAACACAGGAAATCCTGCTGATAGACCTTCATTTAGAATAAGCTCCCTTATGTGCCCTCGTCTTCACCTCAGCCTATTATTATTCGGACAGCTATCATCTCTCCCTCCCAGCCCTTCCAGATAAAAGTGTCTTGGTACAGTGGAAAGATGCTGACTCCAGAGTATGAAGACCTGCTTTCAAATTCCTACTCTTAAATGAATCCCTTTACAATCTAGAGTCTTCGGTCTCTTCCATTCCATATGGTATTTTTATTCAGCTTTGGAATATATGCTATCTTAAAAACAAACAATACATATATTTTAAAAAACCCCCTTCATTTGAATCCTATATGTTATAATAAATCACATTTTTTAGTTGATGAAGAATCTTCACAATAATCTCTAGATGTAAATTATATTATTATCCCTATTATCCTGACTCTTACACTGTGTGACCATGGGCAAGCTTCATTTAACCTCAGTTTATTCATCTGTAAGGTGGGCATAATGACACCCATAGGACCCACCTCACAGAGTTGTTGGGAGCAGCAAATAAACTCTCACATGTGAAGTGCTTTATAAATTTTTAAATGCTAAAGAAACTACAGCTAAAGGGCTGTCACTGATGTATTTCCTAGTTACCTTCTAATGTCTCTAATTCCTTTTACCTTCAAACTGTGAGAAACTCCCAGAGCTGTGTCTTCTCTCTCTACATTCATTTCCTTGGCTAATTCACTTACTGTCATGGCTCCAAATATAACCTCCATGTGGAAGATACCCAAATCTGCTTCTCTATCTTAATCCTTTTCACCTTCATTATAACCCCACATTTAAAACTAACCTCAAGACAACTCTATTCTGAAGTCTTTAAAAGTCAACACATGCAAAATTGAATTCATTACCTTTCTCCTAACTCCTTAACACTCTCCCCTTCCCAACTAGCCTATTTTTGTCAATGGCACCACTATTTCTTCTGTCTACCAGGCTATAAATCTTGGTCTCCCTCTCTCTTTTACTTGATATATTAAAATTGTTACCAATGCCTGTGGTTTCAAATTTCTCCAGGATTCTCACTTTTCTCTCAATTCTCCCACCACTATTCTAGTACAGACCCCTAGCATCTAATAGCTAGATTAATGGAGTAGTATTTGAGTTGCTCCCCACTTGCAATATGTAACATAAACTTTTCCAACAACCCATCTGTAATGCAAATGATAGATTTATCTCATGATAAAAAAAACCCCACAACTTTAGGCAATTTCTTTCTCCTCTACTCAGTAACAATAGCTCCTATTTAATAACCACTTCAATTCTAACCTGAGTTTTGGAAAAGCTAAATTACTTGCCTTTGCTCATACTAGAGGTAAATATCAGAGGCAGGATTTGAATGGAAGTCTCCCTACATTAAAGTCTAACACCCCTGTGACAAAAGCTTTCCTCTGTGGCAGATAATCAGTACCACAGCAATCTACCCTTCTTTTATTATAGTTCCATATGTCTTTGTTTTGTCTATCCAATCCAACTGTAAGCTTCCCAACAGAAGAGACCATATGGAGATTATTCAAATGACTATGAAGTCAGCTCCTTATCTTCTCCAAAACTTTAGTAAACTTGGAAAATCATTACTACGTTTACGACCATGAGCAAGTCATTTAACCTCTTTAGGCTTCAGTTCCTCATCTGTACAATCTAGGACCTGGACTAAATATCCTCTAAGGTCACTTTCATTTCTAGGTCTATGAGCCTATCTATGATTGTGGTCTAGAGATAAGAGTGCTGGACTAGGGAGTCTGCAAGATTCAGATTCAAATTGTGTTGCTTCAGACAATAACTCTGTGGCTAAAGGCAAATCCCTTAAGCTCAGTCTTCTCACCTGTAAAATGGTGATCATAATGGACACATACATAGTCCAATAAGGTTTGCAGAAAAATTTACAGAGATTTTCATTCAAGCTTCACAGTGACCCTATAAGAGGGATACTAAAGGCATTATTTGAATTTTACAGATGACGAAATTGAAATTCAGAATGCTAAGTGACTTGTCCATAGTCATGACACTGACAAATAATTGGAATTAAAATCTGAACGTCAGTCTTCCCCACTAGGCTTGTACCTACTAGGCCATTCACCTTCTCAAAAGTAGTATCTGTAGTTAGTGTCTGCTTTAGGAAACTATCGTCAGAATTCAACAAGAGAATGTATATAAAATATTTCATAAATGTTAAAATGACATTATTCTTAGCTCTTATTCCCACATGTGTTTATATCTAAAAAATCCTTCTGCAGTTTAAGCTTAAGGTCAAAAGTAGTCAAGGCAAATTTATCTTCAACCTCTCCTTTTCCAAACAAACTCCATCTTCTGGTTTTTCCTCTTTGAGTCAATAAAGCTGGAAACATCATATTCATCTTCCTTTGACTTTTTGTTCAGGTATCCTTTGGACTAGATCACCTTAGAATTCTGACATTCTGCAGTTCTGTGAACTGTCCTGTTTCTTAATCTCCATGCCATGAAAGTTCCATCCAATACTCCTCCCTAGGATTCTGCATCTATTTTCTCTCCATGCCCACTGTCCCCAACCTAAGTTGAGATCTCATTAGTTTTTTTGTTTGATTGATTTTTTATCTGGCCTTTAAAAATACATCTTACTTTATTTCCCACTGATCCACCTCTTCTCCAGTCCACTGGAGACACACTGGTTTTGTTTTTGTTTTTTTGTTTTTTTTTACTTTTTTTTGAAGGGGGGCAGGGCAAATGGGGTTAAGTGACTTGCCCAAGGTCACATGGCTAGGATAAAGTCAGGTCCTCCTGAATCCAAGGCCGGTGCTCTATTCACTGCACCACCTAGCCGCACCAACACACTGGTTTTCTTAATGCACAGCTGTGATCATGTAACTCTTCTTCACTGGCTCTCTATTGCCTATAGAATCAAGTTCAAGATCTGAACCTGGTATTTAATGTCTTCCGTAATCTGAGACTAGTTAACCTGCTTACCACCTATCCCATTAAACTTTAACTAACTGCATCCTTCAAATGTCCTGCCTATTTTTTTTTTACCCTTTTTGTGCCTTTATTTATATCAGTTCCTCAGCTTCAAATAACATTTCCAGCCTCTTTCTATCTTTTAAGGTCTAGTTCAAACACAACCTTTTCAGGAAGCTTTATCCAATCTTTCATTCTGCTGAAATCCTGTAGCACTTGCTTCCTAACTTCCTTATGAATTTATCACACTCTGCCTTTTATTATAGCTTTGGTGTGTTTTCCTTGTCTCCTCTACTACCCTGAAAGCTCTTTCAGGGCTACATAAAAATTATCATTGTCTGATTGTCTGTATCTTCCTCAGCTCCTAGCAGAGTACACAGTGAGAATTCCATAAATGTATATTGAATGAATTAATACATATATTTCTTTCATTTCCCCCTACAATTCATTCACAATACATAGTATTATTCCTTTAGTTTAGAGCTCTGATCCATTTAAAAATTAACATACACACACACCCCAAGAGGTAATCATGTAAATCATACACTATCAATCACTTACACTTCTGTATGAATAAAGGATTCCAAGAAAGTGTTTATGGGGAGGAGGTAAGGGTGGGGAATAAAAGCTTACCATGTTATTGGCTACCTGAGGAAAAGGGACACAAAATTCAAAGGCCTAAAGATAAGCTTTATTGGCTTAAAATTTTTGCCAGAATTGAAGAAATCAACTTGTCTAGTTCAGCTATTTCATTTTACAGATAAGGAAACATAAAGAAGGGATAAGTGATTCTCCAAGATTACATAATGAGTTAGTGTTGAAATCAGAGCTAGAACCCAGATATTTTTCACTTATGGTCTGGTGCCAGGGCAAGGAAGAAAAGGCATAGAAAAATACAGAAACAAATTGAGAGAGAAAACCAAGATCTACACACACACACACACACACACACACACACACACACACACACACACACACACACATTTTCCCCCTTTTTTCCTGACTGGGTTTCACAGTGGAATGTTGGCACCATTTGCTTTTCTGCTTTTTTTTTTTCTTTTGCTCTGATGGCAAATCCAGCATTACTTGCAGGCTTACTCAGTGCAAACATTACATTAAAATGCTTTTCAAGACATTTTCTTGCTGTGCAGAATTTCTTTAATATGTTCTATGGGTACCCAAACCCTTATGTATATTTTCTCAAAGACCTTTCAGTATCAAGTTCTAGTCATTTTTCTACCTCCAGTTCCAGACCTCTACCTAACAATGTGGATTTCACCTTTCTTTACCTTCTTCCTCAGAGCCTTTCAATGCCACAGCATCCTCTTACAGTCAGTCTTCCATTTCCATCTTTCTTGCCAGTCTGAACCTTTTCTTTGCTTTTCTTTTAATCCCACTTCCCCTGAAGTTGAATGCTATGAATGAAAGGGGTGTGTGTGTGTGTGTGTGTGTGTGTGTGTGTGTGTGTGTGTGTGTGTGTGTGTGTGATATGTATGTGGTCAAGCAGGAAAGAGAGATGAAGGAAGTTCTAAGTGTTCCTGTGAGCTATTTAAGAGTACATACATATTGAGTCTGCATAGATATCTTTGGCCCTGGAGAACATGTTTTCTGACCTATTCCTCAAGTAAGGGGCTTCTTGGTCTTTGGCTCTCTTTGGCTTCCATCTTACTGGATGAAATCTTCCCTTGGTCTCACAATGGCTGAGGCTGTCTCTGTCAAAAGAGCAGACTCAGTGCTCGATTTAGTTATTTGGAAACTGAGAATCCTTCTGAGGTTCTCAGGGCTCCGTAGGGCTGGTGGGCTCAGATGCTCTTGTGGGGACCACATATTTAGGAAGAACTTGAAAAAGAAGAGTTGGGAAAAGGAAAGTAAAAATAAGAAAGGAGAGAAAGAGGGGGACAGACAGACAGACAGAGACAGAGAGAGACAGACAGAGACAGAGAGAGACAGAGAGAGAGAGAGAGAGAGAGAGAGAGAGAGAGAGAGAGAGAGAGGAGAGAGAGACAGAGACAGAGACAGAGAGAGAAAAGAGAGACAGACAGAGAGAGAGACAGACAGAGAGAGAGCGAGAGAGAGAAGAGAGAGAGACAGACAGACAGACAGACAGAGAAAGTTTCTAAGAAGTCAATTTACTCCCCAGTCCTTTCCAAGAGGCAGCAAATGACTTTAGCCCAGCTTGATATCCTTTTTTGCCACTCCTAATAGATCAAAGCAGGGGAATTGGGGGTCCTTCTGGCAAAGGGTTTATAGGGTAAAAAGTCAAAGTCATTCTGCAGCATACCTCAAAAATAGAATACTCAAGGGAACTACTCTGAATCAATAATAAAAACCTGAAATAAGACCCAGATTATCACCTCAATAAAAATTATTTTAAAATATTCTGTAGCTGGTTTTCATGTATATGTTAAAATCAAATTGCTCTAAGAAATTTAATAAAGCAATCATAGTATGAAGATGTAATAATTATATTACTTTGAAAAATAACATATTAATATAGAGCTTTCAGGTTTCTGAGCTTTTTCTTCTGATTTTGTTTTTCCTACTCAGCTTTCCCTTGGATGAAGTTCCCTATATTGATGCTACTGATGTAGTTTTTATTAGTATCTCCCCCATTTCTTGAGAGATTTCCTTCTATTCATAGCAGAGAAAGGTGTGTCCATTAATGATGCCTGCTCTCGCTCTGTCTCTCTCTCTCTGTCCTTGTTTCTTTGTCTCTCTGTCTGTTTCTGTCTCTGTCTCTCCCACGGCCTCCCCATCAGGATGCCTCTGTTAATTCTAGAGAGTAAAAGACAGAGCTACGTGAGCAGGATATGCATTATGGCTTTATGAAAAGTAAGAAGATAAGACAGTCCCAGGTGATGAGTTGGTCTGGAGGAGAGCAAGTAAGGAACACCTCTGAGCAGATTCGAACACCTAGAGGATTTTGCCAGGGTCTGTTAAGGCAGAGGCAAAAGGTTAGTCACCTGAAGGAGACTCGGAGCACTCCGGGAGTGGGAGTGGTTGTCGGTGGAAAGCAAGGGGTATGTGCCATTCTCTATGTGGTTTTAATCTTCTCTCTAATCCCAATCCAATTTGGGGTTATTAGACTGATCCCAAAAGCGCCGGGAAAGGTTGCACATCTGTCTTATTTCAGTAAATCCCGGAGCTCCAGACAGAGGGAGAGATCCAGGAAAGGAGGAAACGTGCTGACATGGCTCCTTGGTCTGAGCATACAACTTAGTTCTCTTTCCCTCTTTTATAGAAGGAGAGACAGAAGGGCATCATTTATTGAAGTAGAGAGAAGTGGGGAGAGGTGCGGGCGTCTACGTCTCCCTCTGGCCCTCTTTCTTCTGATTCTCAGACTCTTCTCAGAGCCGGGGCATGGGGCGGAGGGTTGAAAGGGTGGGAAGCGAAAGCAGACAATATGTACACTAAATGCCAAGCATTGAGAAACTTTCTTACTTTCTCGCATTTCAACCCCCTACCCCAATACACAAACGCACACACACACACACACACACACACACACACACACACACACACACACACCCTTACTTCCTTGTTTGAATCAAACCAATGTGCCCTGTCAAGGGGACGAAAAGGAAAGAGGAAAAAAAACCTTTGCGAACAAGAATTTCTGTAAAACGAGCCCCCGAGCAGATGTTCCTATCCAGCCTCGAAACATTTCTTTGGGGTGGAGAACACTCGCCTCGGGTCTCTCAATTAAGCTGGAGAGAAAGCCCCTCACTGGTTCCGCCCCCTGACCAGGAGAACCGATTCCCGAGGTACCCCAGCCTGCATGGTTACTATTATTTCCTCCCTAACCAATCATTTTTTTTTACCAAAAAAAAATTTAAAAATATCAATTGCTGCTTTGCAAGATCAAAGTAAGGATTTCTGGTGCATCTGGAAGACCCAGGGCAGGGGGAGAGAGAGGAGGAGGAGGAGAAGAGGGGGAAAATTGAAGCAGCCACAGTTGTCCACAACTTCAAAGTGTTCCCTAACAATGAATTTTTGTCCTGTATATTTTAACTTCCCCTCCTCTCAATCTTTCGGATCCGCATCTGAGAGGAAGACAATAGGCCTGTGGGCTTTCCTCCAGGGAAGAAACCTGTTATAAACTTGAGACTAGGCGTCTCCCGCAGCCCTGTAACCTCTTAGAGTCTTCAAAGGACAGGTGATTTCTGTCCTGTAGAATGGGTGAACTGAAGAAAGAGGTAAAGCGAGAAGAGGTGGGCACAGAAGGGAGCGAGAAAGAGAACAAACTAGTTTCTCCCCCCTCCTGCCCCCATCTGTATTAACAGCGATAAAAACAATAATAACAAGTAGTAGGTCCTCCTTGCATCCTCAAAACTCACCTTTATCACTGTAGATAGGATTTTTTCCAGCCTCCCATTGCTCACCAGATAAGGTCAGATCTATTCAACTCAAAGTAAAATGAAGGAAAGAATAAGAATCCGGATAATTCGGAAGCTTCAGCATTTGGATTTCTTTGGGGAGAGAGGGAGGCGTGTGTGTGGTTAAATTAATCCTATGTGACTGAGCAGTCTTGGCAGAATCTGGTCTAAGATGTAATTTATTCAATTATCTAAATTATTAAATTATTTACTGCAGTGGGGATTATAGAGGGCCTTAGAGACTATCTAGTCCAGCCCCCTCTTTGTATAGATGAAACCGCCGAGGCTCAAAAAAAACTGAACGATTTTGCTCCATGCCACCTACTAGGAAGGATGAGAGAGATGGGATTTGAAGCCCGTCTTCTGAATCTGGAGCCAAAGCTACTTTCACAGTATCGTGCCTATATAGGTTGAAGCTCCTTAAGGGCATCAACCCTGAAATGAAGGTCGAGGAAAAGGAGCCACTACACTAGGAAAAGAACCTTCCAAAGACTATGGAGTCCTCAGCCGGGAGAGCTAGGAGAGGCGATGTAAGCAAGGAAGTTTGTTAGTGAGTAAGATGTAAGTAAGGTCTGACTGCTTTTAAGGTTAGCATCCCCAGAAGAAGCCTAATCGATAAGGATTACTTTTTAAGCGGTTTATGTGTCTGCCCTTTGCTGTCTTATCCCGGCTGGGAAGAACAGGCAGAGATGGCAAGAAAGAGGAGATTCATAGATGAGTAACAGATGTACAGAAAAGGCCACTCTTTCCTTTGGTTTCTCAGAAAGCCTGTCTCCAAATCAGTAGTAACCCGGCTGAATCCACACAAGCACATTCTATATTGAAGCCCGCTGAGTGCCCGCCCCTGTGAGCTGAATCGTACAAAGCGAAGGAGGGGCTCCGCTGAAATGACAAGTACAACCATTCCCTTGCTTGAAGATCTAGAACCTGAAGTGACTTTGGAGGCCATATAGTTTAACCTCTTCATTTTACAGATGAGGAAACTAAGGCTGAGTGGTGGAAGTGATTTGCCCAAGGTGAGAAACAAATAGTTAAACCCAGGTCGGTCCTCTATTGCCAGATCCAGTGTCCTTTCCATTACTTTGTTGATATTAATTTGTTTCTTTAGATTCTGTGATTTGATGAACTATTAGAGGACTTACTTGTCAAGGGAGAATAGGAAACAATAGACCAAGACAGACGTGCCCAGCTCCTTCCAGCCGAGCCTGAGCTGGGTATAAGATCCTATTAACTGCTGTCTCCTCTCCTCCTTCCCTTCTCCCTTTCTATTTCCTTCTCTCTCCCCCTCCCTCCCCATCATCATCATCACCATCATCATCACCACCATCATCATCATCACCACTACTACCGTCTTTATCCTTGCCAAATTTCGGTCGGCCATTGCTATCCCACCACAGCGACGTTAGCGATCAGTCCCCCGGATTATACTAGGAATGTCTCACCTCACCCAGGCAGCAGGAGAGGTGGCGGGAGAAGTTTCCGTGTTCTCTGGCTAAAGTGGAAAGCGCAATTTAGACGCCCCCCTTCCCTCTCTACCGCTGAGAGGACAGATCGAAGGGGAAATGGATTTAGTGAAACAGCTGTGTGCTTCGCCCGGCTTCAGCTCCTGTAGAAAATGTCCAGGAAAAGTATGAACTTCCCATTGTTTGAAATATTTCTAAACAAATCTTTCCCCTTAACAGTTCCTGGGGCTGACTGAAATCACCAGGAGTTGGGGTGTGGTTCAGGCTTTCACTCTCTGATCTACGCCTCCTTGGGCCTAATGCCTCCAGCCTGGCAGCCAGAGGCAGAACCCGGGAGGACAGTACTGGGCAGGGCAAAGAAGGGCAGGGGGAGGTGTACTCTCAAATAGTCGGGGTCAGTAATTGGGTTGTCTGTGGCGGGAAGAGAGCAGAGCCCTCGGTGACACAGAACTACACCCAGTTCAGGCGGAGCAAAGAGCAAGAATCTGATCAAGAGAAGGGCCCAAACTAAGCCCACCAAGCTAGTTCTACTCATCTCTTCCTACAGGGAATTCGGCACGAATTAAGAGGGGGGGGAGGCCTCCAGCGAGGGATGTCGAAGGATATTTAGAAGGAAAGATTCTGCTTTCCTTTAAGAGAAACACTTCTCCCTAATAAAAACTAGAGTTCTCTACGCATTGACTGTGTTTTCCCCGTACCTAGTGTGCTACGGGCCCTGAGATACCTCTTTCCCTGTGGCTACGATTGAGCTGACTTCCCTCACCCCCAGCCCTTACCCCAGTGCCACAGAACACTAGCGGAGTCCTTACTGAATCGCTCCACCGGAGTCTCACCTGTCCAGCGTGCACATCTGCTTTAGAGTATCCCTACCTAAGATTGAGGAGGGCTCCAGAATTTCTGGCAGGATTCTGGAGCTCTAGTAGGATTCTGGAACTCTGGTAGAATTCTGGTACTCTGTAACTATGCCCTCTTTCCCTCTCCTGTGCCCAGGGAAAACAGTTCCAGCTTTTAATAAGGGGACGGAAGTGCTGGTTCTCATTTCCAAATCCCTTCCAGCTTTGGGAACGTATTTTTCTGAAAAGATTCGGGTCAAGGAAAAGACCAAATAACTGTACAACCCCTTCCATCCTCTACACACTTCCACACACAGTGCACACAGTCCAGGTTCACACCTGCACGCGCACGTGCGCATTCTTCCTGTCCTTCTCTCCCCCCGCCCCCCAACCCCTACGTCCTTCTTCTTCCCCATGCCAAGCCTGGCCTGTTTCAGCGAAGTGATTAACGATCCCACTTATTCCACGGATTTCAGGGTCTCCTGCTCCGCATTTTCGGTTTCTGGGCTGTATATCACGCTGTGGGGAATGGACAGGGAAAGGGGAGAAGCTGAGTAAATACCACAACGCTGTTCTGAATTCTCTAACCGTTTTGTTTTGTTAAGGCCGCCTGGTAAATCTTTCCCCAGAGAACCTCAGGGAGGTAGCTAGGCGGGAAGGACTGGCAGGTTGCTCTAGGATTTTGTCTCTTCTGTATTCTCTCATCCTTTAGTAGGAAAGAGGACTGTTCAGCCTCAAAGCATGCTCCGATACTAAGTTAGGACTTTCCATTCTCTCAACTAGATGAAGAAGACTTCCGAGGTAGTCATTCACAAAAGTACCTTTCACTTGCACAGGACTTGGATTCACCCATCATTACTCACGTCTACGCAAAGTTTTAAGGCTTACCAAGGGCATCTTTTCCAACAATTCTGTGGAATAAATGTTAGTATCTTTTATTTAACAGCTGCGGAAACTAAACCTTGGGATGATTGTTCTCGGAGGTATCCAACGAATGGAAACTTGCATACGGGTCTTCTGAAAGGCTGGTCGCCTTTCCACATATTCCAAGCTGCTTGTACTAAAATCGGCCAGCAGAATTAGGCAAAGTGCGGGGTCATGACTCCGCACTCACTGCAGGGGGCCCTTGGCCTCTGGCACAGGGGCTGCTCTTTCTAAGGTTGCAGGCTCATTAGCTGAGGAGATGTGGTTACCTGCAGGGAGCCTGGGAAGGGGAAGAGGAGGGAAAGGGGAAGAGAGAAGGGAAAGCAGTCCTTATGACTACCTTTAACACCAGGGTTTATTTTTTGTTTAGCTCGACGGGATCCATTTCTGTGACACCTTCAAAACTCTCTTCCTCCCTTCGACCCGGCTAATTCCCAGCTTGATTTTTGCCCCTTCAGTTTTTCTCTACAGCAGCCTGGGCGGCAGATTCCTCCACATTTGTTGGAAAGAAACACCTTCCCTTGTCCTTCTCCAACCCGAGGACTCCAGATCCAGAATGAAGAGAGAATGAGGAAGAGGAGAGATCCCCGGAAGGAGAATTCTGGCCTCTTCTAGTAACAGAGTTGAAGATCCTTCAACAGAGCCCGTGTAGTTAATTAGAAAATACTTAGCCAAGCAGAAGGAAGAAAGCTAGAAAAGGACATGGAGTTGAGAACTAGGGACTAGAGGCTAGAATCTAGATCTTCTGTGCAGGGTATGCTAGATCGCCCCAGTGAAAAGATTTTGGCCCCAGTAGGGGAGATGTGCTGTTTATGTGTGTGCATATGTGGAAGAGTGTCCTTCCACACTGTTTAAGGGCTCTCTAGGTTGGAGAAGCACAGGGGGACTGGCCTGTAGGTAGGACAGAGAATAGTGGGGAATTTGCCTCACTGGGGGCAGCAGAGCAGATTACTTGAACTTCTACCCCAGACACATCTTTCAGAGGTGTTACCTGCCCTGCCAGTAATATTACATTTGTGTATATATACGCTTCATACACGTCTACTATTTATGATGAAACGGTCGCTGTGTGAAGATTTGCATCACCTAAAGACCCAGTAGAGGGTAGAGTTAGTCAAAAGGAACTAGCTTAGCAAATATAGGACTGAGAGCTATATGGACCTCAAAAAGTATTTAACCCAACTCCATGATTTTACAGATAAAGCAAATAAGGCCCGTGTAGCCTAAGGAGGGAAGGGCTTGCTTAAGATCACTCTTAGTAAGTAACTGTCAGTCTCTAGAGTAATGTGCAGTTCTACTGAGTAGCCTGGGGAAGATTTGGACTTCCAGAGGGCTGTGAGTCTGTAACTCACTAGGGAGTCCAACTAGGAGGTGTGAGAATTTGTAGTTGACAAACACTTGGGGAAATCCTGTACAGTTTATATCACCTTTTTTTTTTCCTGCTTGTAGTCAAGGGAAGAGACTGAAGATTAAAGACACAGATGTTTTTAGTTTACAATAGAAGTGTAAACATGACCATAATTCATGACTTTACTATTGGCTGTCCACAATTGACTGACTTTAGTGCCAGGTCTATCTTTGGCTCTAACCTAGTAGACACAAACCTGCCTTTTAGAAACCCACCTACTAAAACAGGTGCTGAATGCTGTCACAGTCCCTAGAATCATTTCTCTGGGCTAAAAAAAAAAAAATCCAAAGAAAGGGGACAAAGGCAGAGAACTCTGAAAGGGACTGTTCACGTTTCAAAATATGCAAGATACAACAAAGTATGGAACAGAGAAATTAATATTATTTTCCCTATCCTGTAAAATTCCTTAGTCAGACATGAATTTGATCAAGGTTTTATCGAGAATCCCAGAGCAGTCGGTCACAGACAACATTCTCAGGCAGTTCTCTCTCTCCGCTATGGGGCAGTTCTCTTTCTCCCTTATGGGGCTAAAACTAACACAGGAAGAAGACCAGGGAAAACAAAATGACACAGCCCGCAGGAGAGACAAGTTCAGCCCATGGCTATTTGGTATTCTTTCTGTGAAGACGTTTTTTTTTTATTCTGATAATTCAATTCTCTCCTCTCTGAATAATTCAATTCAGTTCAGTTCAATCTAATTGGACTCTAGCCAGTCAACGTTTCTAATAGGTTCTCTGTGTCCCTTGGTAGGTTTGTGTTCAGTCCTCCTCGAAGCGCGGATCCTGCAGGCATAGAACAACCCTTCGAGTCTGGTTTGCTTTCCAAGTTCGCAAGAAGAGCTCAGAGATAACAGATCGATACCTCTTTGCATTAAAAAGTTTTCTTCCCCAGTCCAAGTTCACTTTTCCAGAGGCCACGGTCTAGAGACGAAACGAAACGCGGCTCTCCAGTCTCTGCTTTTCATTCTCGGTGCATAGGCTTTATAAGAAAGAGTCGAGGGAAGGAAACGTAGATGCAAACCATTCAAGTGATCTAAGCTCGCACTAAATGAAAGCACCACCTCGCTTCCCAAGGGATGATCGAACCCTCAGAAATCTTCCCTCTATATTTCGAACGTCGATTTAGTATTGAACACTATCAGAAGGAACCAACATGGATTGTAAGAGCAGGAAGAAACTTAGAGATCACCTAGTTCAATGCCTTTATTTGATAGAGATTGAAAGTGAGGCCCAGAGAGGGAAGAAGATTTGAAAGGGAGCGGAGTCAACCGACGAAGAATCTAGGTTCGCAACAGAGCATATAGCCCAAGTGCTCATTCCAGGAGACACACACACTAGAGTTATAAATGAGACCATACTAATTTCTCTGTTCCATACTTTGGGGTGTCTTGCATAGCAGTTGTATGAGTAATGCACTGTCCGGTGTAGAATAGATAAAAGCTCTCTTTCAGAAACATCAGTTTATGTTTCCTAATATGAAAACTGAAGGGGGTTGAACTAGATGGGTCTTTAGGGCTCATTCTAACTCTAGTGCTCTTCCTTAATCCAACTTTGGGGTACTACGACTTTACAGATATCCCGTGCATCTTGGGGCATGGGTGCAGGGTGGGTTGCGTGTTTCTGTGTCGATGAGGTTGGGCAGAGGGACCAGGCCAGATTAAGGCCTGGGCCTTAGTGTAAAGTTGTTCACGAGAAACATTAATGAACTCTTCGCAACGCCTCCCCACACCCAATCGAATCGCCAAACTGTTGATTTCGGATCTGAAAGCCGAACTCATAGTTCTAATCCAACAGAAGAGAGGGAGGAAGACAAATCAATTGAACTAAATGCTCAGCCTAAGGGACGCACCCTTCACTACCCACAAATTGCTATGAGAGTTTTATGGCCCGGAAAGGAACATTAGTTCGGCAAACTCGGAGGAAGGAAGGGAGAGTGGAGGAAGAAAGAGGAAGGGGTGCTTGAGTTAGAAGAGGGAAAGGGGTCCTCATTTCTGTTGTGGTCACTCCAGATTTCACAATGCAGGCCGCCAGCCTAGCCCAGCGAAGCCGCTGACTGGGCTCTTCGGGCTCTCTGTACATAAAAAGACAATCAAAGGAAGAATGCTGAGGGCATTGAGCCTTTCCTTGCAAAAGTTCGGGGGGAAAAAAGCTTTTCAAATTGCGTGTGCTATCCTCCAGGTCATGAGACAAATAACAAATGGGGGAGAGGGGGAGAGCGAGAGGGGATGGAGGAGCTATGCAGGTCATTCAAGACCAAAACAAATCAACAAACAAAAAATCAGTTTCAGCTGAAGAACTCCAGAAATGTCAATAAAAAGAACTTAAGTTTTTCGTAACTCATCTCACTTCTCCGCGCAGCTTTCCTTCGAGCTGAGTTGGTGCGCCTACATCTATCTCTACGCACATCAGCCGGCCAGCCCATCTCCTCGCTGTCCAGATACAAATTGCTCTGGAGACTCAGCAGGATGAGGGAAAAGTCCGAAAAGTCTGACTTCTCTAGCTAAAAGTCCTGAGGGAGGTATTGTCCTTGCACAACCAGGCTCTGGGTGGGGAAGGGGGGAGAGGGGAGGGCAGTCAAGAGAAGTAGAATCAGGACTCCCTCCCCGGGCTCACAGTCTTCTCCCGCTCAAGGGTTCGGGCTCAGACCCTAGGGCACTCCGTAGGGGGTTTGGGGCTGATCGTCCCCTTGTGAATTGTAGTCCATTCCAATTCTCAAGCTTAGTGCCTCGAGCGTCACTGACTTCACCGCCTCCCTAAATTGCGGGCTAAAATCTCCCCAGTCTAGTGAAACAAATAGAATAGCAGTCAGCAAGGTGAATGAGGCCTTATGACTGGGTCTGGGTAATTAACAAGCCTGTAGTCTAAGTCTCGGTCTACCTCCCTCCAACTCCACCAATAAAACACCGAAAAATCTGCCGTAGCTTGATTCAATTCGGTATACGCATATTGAAACGCTTGGTATGAAGAGAGTGAGAGGCAGCGTTTAGTCTATAGAGAACCTGGGTACGAGTCCACTTTCTGACGCCTACTACTTGTAGGAAGGCGAATTTCTTAATCTCTAGGTGATGGTCCCATCTATCTTTCCACCGCTGAGTTATAAATGAGTTGTCTAGCTACATTCATGGACATTGTTTCCACTTCGGAAGCTTCCCACACTGATGAAATTGATGTCCAGCCTAAACAAAGAAGAAAGAAAAAAGGGCGGGGGGAGGAAGGCAGTTCACTGTGCTCTGGGTTTTATGTAGATGATTTTTCAAAATAACAAAAAGGAGATGAATTACATATGGTGTGATAGAATCAGAACTGAAGTTGTCAGACGTTCAACTCGGGGTTAGTTAGCATCATGACTTTCATACCTCTCTGTGTCTGTTTACTAATCTGTAAAATGGACTTATTAACACTATCACTTACCTACCTTATAAGGCCTCTGGGTGGAAACCACTTTGTAAAGCGTCGTATGCGGGTCTCATTGAGGGGACCGCGAAACGGTTCTTAAATTAAGGGGCTGATTTCCATAAACTCCAGGGCCAAGGCCTGGACTGAGTGCTCTTGTCTCAGCCTACTTGCTGGAGATGCCAAGAGAGTCAACGAGATATAGCGCCCTCTGCATTCATTCCCCAGGGCTGGGCTTCACCCCTTAACCAGATGTAAAGTTCTCTGACTCAGCAGGCATCTTTTCAAAGGAAACAGTCCCTTTAAAAGTGTGTGGAGCTTATGGAAACTTTGTATTCTCTTAAAAATGACTTTCCCTTACACCTCCATTACTATTTCAGGTACCCATCTAAGCCTACCTGGTGGAGATGCTCACGCAGAGCGTGTGTGTGTGCGCGCGCGAGCGCGCGGGGGGAGGAGAGAGGGAACAGAAATCCAGGTACTGAGAGAGGTTTTGGAATAATAAAAGACAAAAAGCGCACCAAAAAATTTAGCTGGTCTGACCATAATTTGACTTTTCTGTGGTGTTTTTTTTTTTTTTGCTTTTTGGAGGGGGTAAGATAGGTAGAGAAATTGGGGTTAAGTGACTTGCCCAAGGTCACATGGCTAGGGTGTGTGTGTGTGTGTGTGTGTGTGTGTGTGTGTGTGTGTGTGTGTGTGTGTGAAGTGTCTGAGGCCGGATTTGAACTCTGTCCTCCTGACTCCAGGGCCGGCGCTCTATTCACTGTGCCACCTAGCTGCCCCTAATTTGGCTTTTCTATTCATTCTCCTCCCTACATCCCCACACTCTTAGAAAAGTATTTTGGGGGCGACTTTCCCTTCCCACTCTATTGAGTCTCATTGCTTTCAAAAAGAGATGTGGAAATTCTGGGCGAGCAGAGGAAGGACGAGCTGAGGCGCGAGAGTGGAGCAGGATCCGACCCGCCAGGCCCTTTCTGGGAGTCCAAGTCAAATGGATCACGTGTCACGTTGTACGCCCCCCCCCCCCCCGCGCCCCCATGGGCACCTAGAAGAAGAAGGGCGCGTCTTGACCTTGGGTAGGGAAGATATTTTGGTTTCGTGCAGGAGCCAGAGGCTTTGTAGCGGCTGTTTGCACTTGAACCTGATCTCAGGGCTCATCTTTGAGTTCTCGCCGGGTCACTTTTTGTCCTCTCACAGGATAGCTTGCATGTTTGTTCACCATGAGTTAGGGGCGGGGGTAGTGGTGGTCGAAGAAGGTGGAAGTATTAAACCGAATCCCAGTCAGCTTTCCCCTTCAGCGTAACCCGTCATTTCCTCACTCGTCTGAATAAAGACAAAACAACCAACCACCAACCACCAACCACCCTGTGGCGAGGCTCTGAGAGTACCTAATAGATTCTCTCCTCTCTCTCTCCCCTGCCCCCGACCTGTGTGTGTGTTTCTGGGCGTGGTGGCATCTTTTCATTCTTTTTTAGACGCTTACAACCTCCACAGTATTATCTCAAGAGACCTCTGACGCTGACTGCACACACACACACACAACCTAGAGCCAGAATAAAGCTCATACTGGACTCCTCTCCCATTCTACCCCCATCTCACCACATCCCCCGCCCAGGGGCCCAGGCCCTGTCAATTTTCGTCCCACGGATTTTATCCCTTGGCACATTAAGGTCTTATGGGTTCTTAAACGCTAAGACATTAAACCCCTCTCAACAGTGAACAGCACGAACTCTTCAGACCGAGTGATTTGGGCCCTGTCTTAGAGCACTGGGAGGAGACCGGGGTTGCTTGCCCAGGAGGCCTGATCTACAACTCCTTTCTCCCACTCAAACGTGACTCCCCTCCTAGTTGCCCAGACCTCCCAGTCACATAGCTGAGTAACAGAAGAGAGGGTCGTCGGGAGTGTCTCCAGGCCGGCTCCAAGGTGATCATCTGATCATTCCGGACAAATTCAGTAAATGCGTTTTGTAAATCTGAAAGCGCCTTAAGAACACGAGCTATTTCGGGAATTAATGCAGGCTGAGTGGGCGCTAAGTATTCTGCATCTGCCCGGATTCAGCGAGCCCGAGAGACTTTCCCTCAATAAAACACAAACACCTCCTTGGTTCTCTTTATGCCTGGGCTGGCCTCGAGCACGTTATACTAGGGGCCTAGATCCTAGGAATATCTACGGGAGACCTGCGACAAAGCTTTCCGTTTTGAGTCTATTTCTGCTTTCGGAACAAAAAATATTAAAAAGTCCTATAACGGCAATAAGGGCAGACCCAGCACACAGGAATCTTTAAATAGCTTTCCTTGAGCGCAAGATTTGAGGTAGCCGGTCTTCTCATTAACTCGAGTGATTTTCTCCGTGACTTTGCGTTCCAGAGTACCACTCCTTAACTTTCAGTTTTCACTAGAGGCTTCTAGGATCTCTGGGATGTAACTCCGATTTGTGGCCATTGCCTCTTCAGGGCGTATATACATCTTCCTTTATTTTCTTTTCCTAACTTCCTATAACTTCCATCCTTGGGTCTCACTCTTAGATTCTCGTTACGTATCCCAAGACCTCGATGTCAACTTCCGTGAATCAACTAGATTATATATCCCAATCATTTTAGACATAAAGGTTATTTTTTCCTTTAAAAAAGTTGCCGAAGTTTCTACCGCCTTTTTCTTACCCTTCAAGCTCTGCTCTCCCAAGGAAGAAGGTGAATTCAGCAAGTTTCTTTTTCAAAAAAAAAAAAAGATTAGAACTGGAATGGGGCATAGGAAAGTTAACAGTCACAAGGCTGCCCCCCCGTGACGATTCTCTGAAACAGCATTGCCTTCTGGACAACTTCTGGGCCGCTTTATCTCTTTTGAACTCGTGTCATCTGTGGTCGAAAAGTTATTGAATCCAAACAGTTATTTTAATCTACGAGAAATGGGCGGGGGGTGGGGGCGGATATGGTCCGGGTGAAACACTCTTCTGCCCAGAGACGCTGGAGAATTTATGCAGTGTGTCCTTCCAGTCCTTTCTATGAACATCTGTCATAGCTGTGCTTTGTAAATTCCTCATCTTGTACCCTACCCACCAAGGCCGCCCTGCCCCCACCCACTCCTTTCTTTTCGTTTTCGGTTCTGCAACAACAGCTCTGACTGCTGGAGCTTGCCTGATGATATAATGTAAAAGGCATTCACCAGCCGACCAAGGGCCAAGTTATCAAAGAGTTCAATTTTTTTTTAAAGCTGTTTACTATTCAGGAAATTTGGTAACTATTTTTTTTCTCTCCACGTAGTGGTATTACCCTCTCTCTTTTGATATTAGATCCTCTATGGCCCCTAGCTTCATGCTGTAAGGGGAGGAGAATGATGAAGGGGCTGTAGTAAGGCATCAGAATGTCATATTGCCTCCATGTTATCAGAGTAGGTTTTCAAACCAGCTGAGGGCTTCCCACAAAACAGGATCCCAAATTGCAAGTCCATATCCTCCATCCATGGTTCTGGGAGAATGAAGTTCTATTTTGTCTACCTTTTATTTGATTCTGTTTAGCATTTTATACCACATGTTTTTTTCTAAATATTATTTCATTTTTTCCCCAATTGCATGTAAAAACAATTTCTAATACTGAATTTTTTAAAATTTTGAGTTCAAATTTCTCTCCCCCACTTCCTCCTTCCCCATTTCCCCTCCCTGAGATGAAAAGCAATTTTATATACATTGTACATGTGCAATCATACAAAAAATATTTCCATATTAGTCATGTTGTGAAAGAAAACACAGACCAAAAAAAGCACCAGAAAAAAATTAAGAAAATGAAAAAGTAGTATGCTTCAATCTGCATTCAGACTCCCTCAGTTCTTTCTCTGGAGGTGGAAAATCTTTTCATATGAATCCTTTGAAATTGTCTTGGATCACTGTATTGCTAAGAATAGGTAAGTCATTCACAGTTGATCGTCATATAATATTGCCATTACTGTGTACAACATTCTCCTGGTTCTGCTCACTTCACTTTGCATCAATTCATGTAAGCCTTCCCAGATTTTTCTGAAAGCAACCTACTTTATTTTACATTACATTAATACAATCATATACCACTGTTCAGCCATTCTCCAACTGAGGGACATCCCTTCAATGTCCAATTCTTTGCCACAACAAAAAGACCAGCTATAAATATTTTTGCAAAGTAGTTCATCCCTTCTTTTAAAAATCTCTTTGGGATACAGACCCAAAAGTGGTATTACTGGGTCAAAGCATATGCACTGTTTTATACCCCAAATTGCTTTCCAGAACGGCTGGATCAGTCCACAACTCCACTAGCAATGCGTTAGTGTCCCAATTTTCGCACATCCCTTCCAACATTTATCACTTTCCTTTTTTGTCATATTAGCCAATCTGATAGGTGTGAGTTATATACTACATGTTATGTTTTTTCTCTGCATCCCTCTCCCAAAAACTTATATTTGGAGAATTGAGATGTATTAGAAAAGGTGAGTATATATCTGTATGTGCACCAAAAATATTTCTGTGGGCTGCTCATAATGCAGTGCTCACTGAAATAATTTCATATTTTGTGCCTCCTTAAATTGCCATGCTTATCTAATCATTTCGTGTATGTAAGCCTTGCTTTCCCAACTAAACAGAAAGGTCCTTAAGGTCAGACAGCATATCCTACTTTTTTTTTATTGTACCCACAGCTACTTGGGATACATTTTTTGTTACCTTCTTAAAATCCCTAGCATTCCTTCAAAACACAACTCAGGTGCTTCATCCTACATAAAGTCTTTATTGATCCCCTCAATTACTAGTGCTTCCCCTTTCCACAAATAAACATACATACATACATACACACATATAAAATATATATGTATGTATATGTGTATGTACATGTATAATCTGTGTAAATGTGTATTTATTATTTCTCCCAATTAAAAAATGTAAGTTAGGAACCAAGATGGCAGAGTAAAAACAGGACCTCCGCATGGTTTGGCTCCACCCACCTCCAATACAAGTAAATAAATTTTGGAGCTACAGAACCCACAAAGTGACAGAGAGAAACAAATCTCCTGCTGAAGACAGCCTGCAAGGAAGGGTTGCATCAAGCTGGGAGCCAAACACAGTCCGAGTGAGCCATGTAGTTCTGGCCCCAGGACAGCCCCAGCAGTGGTGGCTGGAGCAGACTTCAGAAGAGTGAATCACCAGCAGCTGTGGTGATTTCCAGACTTCTCAACCCATAAACACCAAAGAGAAAGTAAAAGGTAAGTGGGGAACTCTGTTGAAACAGAAGAACAGAAGAGTGCAGGTCTGGCCCCTGCTCCGGGGCAAGAAGTGGCAGAGGTGTGGCAACTGCAGCTGCTGCCTTATAGCTGCCTCCAGAGCTCCTGGCCTGCAGATTGTAGGGGGACCAAGCAACCATTCAGAGGGTAATCACTCTTGCTCTAACCTACTTGGATCTCGATCATTGTCTTAGGTGGTGATCCTGGGGTGTGTGGCCAGTGTGCCAGAGCTTGTGGTTTTGTAGAGAGAGTACCCTCCTAATAGTTCCAGCAGGTGTGAAATCTCCAGTGATTTGGGACAAAGCTCCCTCCATTCTGGAAGCAGAGTTCTACCATGGCAAAGAGCTCAAAAGTCAAGTAATTGACTGGCAAGATGAGCAAGCAGAGGAAGCACAATAAGACCACAGAATGCCTTTTTGGGGACAAAAAGGATCGAAGCATTGAATGTGAGGAAGACAGTAAATTCAGAACTCCTGTATCAAAAACATCCAAGAAAAATATGAACTGCTTACAGGCCATGGAGGAGCTCAAGAAGGATTTTGAAAATCAAATAAGAGAAGTGGAGGAAAAATTGGGAAGAGAAATGAAAACAATGCAAGAAAATCATGAAAAGAGAGTCAACAGCCTGCTAAAGAAGACCCCCAAAAATACTGAAGAAAATAACACCTTAAAAAGTAGACTAACTCAAATGGCAAAAGAGGCCCAGAAAGCCAATGAGGAGAAGAATGCCTTAAAAAGCCAAATTGCCCAGATGGAAAAGAAATTTTAAAAAATCACTAAGGAGAATAATTCCTTCAAAATTAGATTGGAGCAAATGGAAGCTAATGGTTTTATGAGAAATCAAGATACTATAAAACAGATTGAAACAAGTGAAAAAATAGAAGGCAATGTGAAATATCTCATTGGAAAAACCACTGACCTGGAAAATAGATGCAGGAGAGATAATTTTAAAATTATTGGACTACCTGAAAGCCACAATCAAAAAAAGAGCCTAGAAATCACTCTTCAAGAAATTCTCAAGGAAAATTGCCCTGATATTCTAGAACCAGAGGGCAAGATAGAAATTAACAGAATTCACTGAACACCTCTTGAAAAAGATCCCAAAAAGGAAACTCCTAGGAATATTATAACCAAATTCCAGAGTTCCCAGGTCAAGGAGAAAATATTACAAGCTGTCAGAAAGAAACAATTTGAGTATTGCTGAAACACAATCAGGATAACACAAGACGTAGCAGCTTCTACATTAAGGGATAGAAAGACTTGGAATATGATATTCTGGAGGTCAAAGGAGCTAGCATTAAAACCAAGAATCACCCACCCAGCAAAACTGAGTATAATGTTTCAGGGGAAAATATGGTCATTCAATGAAATAGAGGATTTTCGAGCATTCTTGATTAAAAAACCAGAGTTGAACAAAAAATTTGACTTTCAAATACAAAAAGCAAGAGAAGCATGAGAAGGTAAACAGGAAAATGAAATCATAAGGAACTTATTAAAGTTGAACTATCTACATTCCTACATGGAAAAATAGTAATTGTAACTCATGATACTTTTCTCAGTATGAGGATAGGATAGTTGAAGGGAATATATATGTATATATGTGTGTATACATACATACATGTATGTATAGGAGGATGTATATGTGTATAAATATGTATGTGAGTATGTGCATACGTATGTACATGTATATATAGACAGAGGGCATAGGATGAGTTGAATATGGAGGGACTATAGCTAAAAAATAAAATTAAGAGGTGAGAAAGGAATATATTGGGAGAAGAAGAAAGGGAGAAATAGATTAGGGTAAATTATTTCCAATAAAATAGGCAAGAAAAAACTGTTACAATGGAGGGGAAGAGCAGGAAGGTGAAAGGGAATGGGACAATCTGATTCTCATTGAATTTGGTCTAACGAGAGAATAACGAACACATTCAATTGGGTATCTTACCATACAGGAAAATAGCGGGGTAGGGGATAAAAGTGGGGATGATAGAAGGGATGGCAGATTGGGGGACAGGATAGTTAGAAGCAAACACTTTTGTAAAGGAACAGGGTCAAAGGAGAAAATAGAATAAGTGGGGTGCAGGATAGAATGGAGGGAATTATAGTTAGTCTTTCACAATATAACTACTATGGAAATGTTTTGCACAACTATACATATACAACCCATATTGAATTGCTCATCTTCCCAAGTGGGGGTGGGTGAGAAGAGAAGAAGGGAAAAAATCTGGAACTCAAAGTTTTAAAAAACAAGTGTTTTTTAAAAAATGTTTTGTTTTTTTTTACATGCAACTGGGAAATAAAATATTCAGGCACTGGGGTATATAAATCCCCTACTAGGAAGTTGGGGGGGGGGAACGGGGGAGGATATAAGAGAAAACAGATTGGGGGAAGGGATATTCAGTAGACTCGCTATTTTGGGGGAGGGGATAGATGGGGAGAAAAATTTATAACTCAAAATCTTATGGAAATGAATGTTGAAAACTAAAAATAAATAAATAAATTGGAAAAAATAAAATAAAAAATGTAAGTTACTTGAGGGCAAGGATTGTTTCTTTTTTTGTCTTTGTATTCTCAGCACCCCGCAGAATTCCTAGTCCATTAAACTAAGCAATTAATAAGTTCTCTTTGATTGGTAGAACAGGGTTAGGCATATAGAAGTTTCTCAAAAAAAATACCTGCTGGTTGATCACCTCTTAGGGCCTTGATTTCCTCATCTGTAAAGAGGGTTAGAGTAGATGATCTTTAATATCGTTTTTAACTCTAGATCCTATGATTCTCTTTTATTAAATGATTATCCTTGGGTATGAAATTGGAGATTCATATGAAAATGTGCTCTGATCTAGATTCCATTCTGGTAAAGAGTAGAGGGTCTACCTCTTCATACTGTAATTGTTAGTTGATCCCTTGAAATGGATTTACCAAATATCCTGGTAAGTGGTCCAAGAACTGTATCCCTAGAGAGTATGGTCCATAGAGTTAGGGGAATTTTTATGTGGTACGCCCATTCCAAAAACTATACTCCCTGATTTTCCTGTCTGCTCTCCTTCCAAATTAATACAATTAAACCAACCTTCTGACTAACTAAAAAAAACTACCCCCACCTCCTGCCTACTCTTCTCCTTTGGCTATCATGACACTTGGTTCTCCTACCAAATTGACTACTTCTCTTCTCTCTATATTTTCTCTCTTGGTAATTTGATCACCTGTCATAGTCTCAATTGTCATCTCTATACAAATAATTTCCACATTTTATATATTTTTATGTCCAGTGGTATTCTCTCAAGAGAATCCAGTCCCACAATATCAGCTACTTACAAAACAAATATGCCTCACAGATATCTCAAATTCAACATGTCCAAGGGGCAGCTAGGTGGCACACTGGCCCTAAAGTCAGGAGGACCTGAGTTCAAACCTGACCTCAGACACTTGACACATAACTAGCTATGTGACCTTGAACAAGTCACTTAACCCTAATTGCCTTGTCTTCCTCTCCCTGAAAACAAACAAAAATATTCAAAATGGAACTCATTTTTCCACCCTAAATCCATTCCTCTTCCAAACTTCCTTATTTCTTTTGAGAGCACCACCATTTCTACAGTCTCCCAGGTCCATAATCTCAGAGTTAGTTTTAACTTTGCCTTTTTTCCTCATCACTCATTATCCAGCCAGTTACCAAGTCTTACTGATACTCTCTTCACATCTCTCACATTCATCCTCTTCTTTTCCCTGACGTAGTCACTACTCTGGTACAGGCACCAAATCATCTCACTAATACACTAGTAGAAGGTCCTTCAAATTGGTCTTCCTGCTCCCAGTTTCTCCTCTCTGCAACCCATCCTCCACAGACTAATCAAAGTAACATTCCAAAGAATTCTAAATAATCCAGGTCTGATTGTGTCATTCCCCTGCTTTCTGGTTCCAATGACTTTGTATTGCCTTTAAAACAAAATAAAAACTCAGTCTGGCTTTTAAAGTCATTCGAAATCTGGATCTCATTTACTTTTCAAGACATTTCATTTTTACTTTTTCACACAAACTGGATCTATTGACTATTACTCAAACTTGATATGCCATCCCCTGTCTTTTTCATCTTCCTTTATACAGGTAGTCTCCCATGCCTGGAATTCACTTTCTCTTCTTCCTCTCTGAGTCCTGTTTCCTTCAAGGCTCATTTTAGGTGCTCCCTCCTACTTAAATAAACCTTTGGTGAAATTCTCCAGGATATTAATGCTCTCTTCCTCCCCAATGTTGTGTATTTACTTTTCTCTATACATGTCGCATTCTCAACCCTAGAATTCACATATTGGAAGTATCCTGCTGAGCCTTTGTTATTTCCCTCTGATCTGGTGGCTCCTCCCAGAGCTTCTGTTTAAGGATGGAGTTCAGGCCAACCTTGTCTCTCTCCTTACCTATGCTTTTCAGATCCGTGTGTGTGTGTGTGTGTGTGTGTGTGTGTGTGTGTGTGTGTGTGTTCTTTCCCTGCTAGAATGTCAGTTCCTTGAAGGCAGGCACTATTTTTCTTTCTGCTTGCATCTGAATTCCCAACACTTAAAACAGTGCCTACACATTATAAGCACTTAATAAATACTTCCTGATGCACTGTTTTGTCTGTTTCCCCACTGTCCAGCGTATGGTAGGTGCCTAGTAAATATTTAAATTGAACCGAATTGAAGCAGAACCAGAATAACTTTTCTAAAGAGTGTATCAATTCATAAAACAGTACCAAGTACACAAAATTGCAAGATAAAATACAAGTGCATCATAGTTATTAGTTATTGTTCTACTTTCCTCCTCCCTCCCTTCCATCTTTTCTCTCTTACTTCTTTTCTCCTTCCCTCTCTCCTTCCTTTCTTTTCCTCCCTCCTTCCTTCCTACTTTCGTCTTTCTTTCCCTCCCTTTCCTTCCTTCTTTTCTTTCTCCCTTCCTCTCTCCCTCCTTTTTCCTTCCCTGTCCTCCTCCCTTTCTTTCTCCCTCCCTCCATTCCTTCCTTCCTTCCTTTCTTCCTTCCCTCCTTCCTTCCCTTTTTCCCCTCTCCTTTCTGTCTCAAAGATATGTGTTTTACTTTTTTCCTTTTTTCATTATATATTTCCCAAAAGGCAGATAGGTATCTTAGGTCACAATGTGGATTATTTTGTTGTTTTCCAAACAGAAAATCCTTCATTGTATTTAGAACTGCCCTCTCATCTGCATTAGCATTAGGCATACTTGTCTTTAAAATATGTAGACTAATCCTAGCTTCTGAGTTTTCTCTCCTTTCATGTCTCAACTGTAGTTACTTCAGAGTTCCCAAAAGCCTCAAAGCTCTGATATCTAGTTACTGAGGCACACTGGACTGAACTTGATCTTGAATCTACAAAACTACATTTTAAGTATTGTATAGGACACTGCAGAGGTCAAATGATTGTGCAGGTATACGTGGCATGAGTTTTAAACAAATGTACAAGAACTTATATTCACAAATGGGTGTTGTCTTTCAAAATATCAAAGAAAAGCTCAGTATGTTTCTCTTTTGCCAGAAGTATGTCAAAGATAATGTATTAATTACTTGCAAGCATTTCTACTTAGAGAGGAAGAGAATCAAAGGGTACACTTTCTTCCTGTTGTTTTGGATGCTTTCTCCCACAACCAATGAAATAATTTCCATCACTTACATTTTATAGTGATCAGAACACAGGCAAAATTCTACAAAGATAAAATAAGGAGACAATATTTAATTGGGGGATTTTTGACTTTTCAAATAGAAATAAAGAAATATTATGTTGGGAGATATATTCTTGGAGATAGTCTTTTTTGCAAAACTGTTAGGTCCAAGGTATGACAAAAAGGTCACATACCAGATTTAGTCCATGATAAAATTAAGGATAATTCCTTTGGTTGTTAACAAAGGGACAGTCCATCTTGTACCACTCTCTTTAAGAAGTCTCTTTTTAGTGATGTCAAAGATAAACTTCAGAAATTTTTCTCTTATTTGGTCATCACTAATCTTTTCCAGGAAGGGTTCCTTCTAGATTTTGACTGAGTCTAGGAACCAATTAGGTCTTTAATAAGAATGCAATAAAGGACTTTGGAGTGGGATATTGTCTCTTTGACACTGATAATTTTTTTTAAAAAGGCTAGTGAGGTCTTTTGTTCAGATTAGATCAAGGAAAACAGACTAGTATATTGTCAAAATATTATTTATTATTTATTTCAGAAAACAAAAATAGACCTTAGGGCTATATGCTTTTACCCTCACCCCACCCCAAGAGTCTGTAATCTATACAATTAGTAAAATGAGCTTACCATTACTTAAAACACATTAGGAACCCTTATTTGGCAACTGTCTGAAGTTTACCGGACACATGAGAAGAAGATTATATGGTGATATAATATACTATATAAGAATATAATATAATAATAATATAAGAATCTGTGGTAATTTGGGTGTGTTGAGTGGGTGTTCTATAATTTTATTCACATGGGAACTTCTAGAATGTTCTCTCTACAGATGCAGATTACAACTCTTCAATAATTTATAATAAATTTATAATATATGAAATCATTATTTATTATGTTAACATGTTAACATAATAAATTTATAATAAATAATTATGTAATTTATAGAGAGTTGCTTAGGGATACTGAGAAGTCAAGTGGCTTGTCAATGGTCACAAAGGCTGGACTTTAACCCAGACCCTCCTGAATCCAAGGCTGGCTCTCTATCTACTTTATTAGGCCAAATCTCATACACTGCTGTTAGGTTTACAAAAACCTAGTTCAGACTCCAAGTGTAGGATCATTTCATTTATATAATGCTGATATATTTGTTGGATCAAGGCATCACTGACTATAATCCTTACGGTAATATAGAGGATACCCATCCTTTCCATCTAACTTATCACTATGTTCTCCACACTCCCAGGCTCTGCTATCTGATCTGACTTGCAGTCCTCTGCAGGAGGTTTATTCTAGGAGAATTGCCTTCCCCATTAGAATTTGAGCTCCTTGAGAGCAGACAGGGACGGTCTCACTTTCCTCTTTGCATTCTCAGCATTAAGTGCAGTGCCCTGCACCTGGTAAGTGTAGCTAGGCAGCTCAATGGAAAGAGTGCAGAGCCTGTAGTCAGGAGGAGCTGAGTTCAAATCCTGTCTCAGCTACTTATCAGCAGCGTGACCGCAGGCAAGTCACTCAGCTTCTGTTTGCCTCAGTTTCCTCATCTATAAAATGGGGATAATAATAGCACTGACCTCTCAAAGTCCTTGTGAGGATCACATGAAATGATCATTGTTAAGTACTTGGCATCTAGTAAGCACTATATAAATGTTAGACATTATCTTTTATAAATGCTTTTTCATTCATTTGTTTAAGCTCACTTGTGGCTTCTGAGGATTAACTGTAATAACATATGTAAAGCACCTTGCACATCTTAGAAGTGCTATATAAATCTAGCTATAAATATCAGTATTATCATTCTGTGAGGACTATAGGTTGATGTCTTGGACACGCAAGCTCATTGGTAAATAAGTATCACTATCTCGCTCTCATCAGCATTGGCTCAAAGAGGGAAAAACAAACACACTCAATTGGATATAGAGATCGATCTTACCTTCCAGGAAAGTAAGAGGGGAACGGGATAAGAAAAGGGGGAGGAGGTGATAAAATGGAGGGAAAGTTGGGGGAGGCAGTAGTCATAAGCAAAATACTTTTGAGGAGGAACAGAGTGAAAGGAGAGAAAGAATGGAATAAATGAGGGAGGTTTGGATGGAAGGAAATATAGTTAGCAACAGAAACTGTGAAAAAAAATTTTGAAGCCTTATTTCTCAAATATATAGAGATTTGAGTCATTGAGAACCATTCCCCAATTGATAAATGATCAAGTTTTCAGATGAAATAATCAAAGCTATCTATAGCCATATGAAAAATTACTCTAACTCACCACTGAGTGAAAAAATGCAAATTAAAGGTAAATGACAAATTTTTGAGGAGATATGGGAAAAATGAGGCTTTAATGCATTATTGGTGGAGTTGTAAACTGATTCAACCATTCTGGAGAGCAATTTGGAACTATACCCAAATGGCTATAAAACCATGCACACTCTTTGACCAACCAATACCACTACTGGATCTGTACCCCAAAAGAGGTTAAAAACAAAGAGGAAAAGGGTTTATATGTACAAAAATCTTTGTAGCAGCTCTTTTCTGGGGGCAAAGAATTAGAAATTGAGGGGATGCCCATCAATCAGGGAATGGTGGAACAAGCTGTGGTATGTGATTATGATGGGATACTATTGATAAGAATAAGAAATAATGAGCAGGATGATCTCAGAAAAACCTGGAAAGACTTGTATGGACTGATGCAAAGTGAAATGTACTGTGTACAAAGTAACAGCAATATTGTAAGATGATCAGCTGTGAATAACTTAGCTATTCTCACCAGTACAATGATCCAAGACAGCTCTGAAGGACTTATGATGAAAAATACTATCCATCCCCAGAGAAAGAATTGATGGTGTGTGAATACAGATCAAAACATATTTTTAAATTTTATTTATTTTATTGAGTTTTTTCTATGTTTTCTTTAACAACATGACTATTACAGATATATATATTGTATGACTACCCATATACAACCTATAGAGAAATGCTTGCCTTTCCAATGAGGGAAGGTGGGGAAGGAGGAAGGGAGGGAGAGAATTTGGAACTCAACATTTTTAAAAACAAATGTTCAAAATTGTTTTTGCATGTAGCTGGGGAAATAAAATACTAAACAAAAATAATTTTAAAAAAGAAAAAATTAAGTGGTATTTGAACTCAGGTTTTCCTGACTACCTTCCCCCCCAAAAAAAACAGGTATCACTGAAAGTTGAACTGCTATAATTTTAGGGCTGCTTTTACAGAAAAAAAATTAACTCAAAGACCATAGCAGAATCTTTACAAGGAATAGTCAGACCTGATCCCCTATACCTAAATGGCTCTCTGGGGAGATGCTGGAAGTCAATCTGTGTGCCATTTCGGCAACTACTAGGGATGTGTTACAAGTTGGCCAAAGAAGCTACAATTCACTTATTCATAGGAATTGTTATACACAAAGTGAGTGAAAGAAAAACATCAAGAATAGAAGCCAGACATGGAAGTTGTTGTTGGGGTTATCTCAACTTTTATTCAAGCTTATGATGTTGAAAGCAGTAAGAAGAGTTCCCAAAGTATTTATTAGGAACTTGAAAAATATACTTATAAGTGGAGCAATGCTCTGAGGCAACTATTCTAATTTCAATTCCCAGTGATGAGTTGGGTTTCCAAAGCATGGCTACTATATCCTCTCAGGTCTTCTAGGTGTCTATCCTCTAACTCTGAGGAGTCACATGGTATCTTTCTAATGTTATAGTTCATAATCCCCCACTAAAGTGCTTCCTGTCATTATTATCAATTATCAACTTGTCAGTAGGACATAATTAGCCTTTTGGAAAAGGGTATTTATCAACGTGGTATGGTAAGGATAGTTGGCACAGACATTCCCCCCAAAGTCTGTGATATACTCTCTATCATATACATATAGAATCCAAGAGAAAGTTCAAAATTAGAAAGCACACACAGCAAAAGTCCATTCTTTAGAAGCCCATTTGCTGGTGTCCTTAAAATGTTCCCTTTAAATATGGTATAGTTCCCCTATTCCTTGTAAGAGTCTTTACCAATCAATCCAGGCTATCCTTGGCTTCTGATGCAGAAACTGCCATCATGAACTGATCTCTGGGAGACACTGCTAGATTGCCAATGAAAATCCAAATCCTTTGGTCTTCTGAAGTTCACCAGGTACTCCTCTGTTTGGGTAGAAATAGGTGCCAAGGCTAAGGCACTCTCTTTCCCATCAAGCTATTCCTTTTCAGGGGTGGCTCTTTCTCTTCTCTGCTCTCAGACACTCAAATCTCTCCAATTCTGACTTGGTTCCTGATTCTATACAAGCTCTGAAGGGTGTAACCAAGTCCCTGTGCCAATTGGAACAGACTTCTTATCAATGTCACTCCAGATCGTTCAATGACTTTATTGAGACACGTTCTTACTAAGTTAAGGTATTAGAGCATAAAATCTTATTATTGACATTAAATAGGAGTGAGACAATTGCCCAGGCTTATCCCTACCCTTTTAATAGTATATATTTGTATGCAGGGAATATATGTATGTGTATATTTGCACACAAACGTGCACATATATGCAAACACATTGCTTATGAGTTGACACTGTTCACATATTTAATATTGCTCATGTGGAATTCAAAGAATTTTGTTGTCATGTGGCATAGTGAGGTGACTGCTCTGTGTTCAGGCTGGTAGTTTTTTGAAATCCAGTCTGCATCTCTGTAGAATGCCAGCTCTGGTAGAGATTCAAGGCTGTCACACAGGGTAAATGTAACAAGTGACCTTTGGCTACATAGCTTCGTGAAAATGTTTGTGGAATCAAGTCTTCATGGTATTTTCAGGGTCTGGGACAACACTTGATTGATTTTTTTCAAATATTGAGTATATATGGGGGCAGCTAGGTAGCACAGTGAATAGAGCACAGGTCCGGGAGTCAGGAGGATCTGAGTTTAAATCCGGTCTCAGACACTTAACACTTACTAGCTGTGTGACCTTGAGCAAATCACTTAACCCCAATTGCCCTGCCTTCCCCCCTTCAAAAAAGCAAAAAAAAAAATATTGAGCATATGTTTTATTCTTCCATTGCTACAATTTAAGCTGGATTAGAACAATGCAGGCCAGCCAGCTCTCTGGAAGTATCATAACTTTTAAAGTTAATTTCCTTTACAAATGTTAATTAGGTTATAAAATTGTGGTGGAGTACCTTATAGATAAAATGATGGTCTAAAACAATGGTAGGCCAATTCAATTTTAGAAGTACTATTCAAAACTTGATTTAGTTGGGGCTACCTCAAGTCTTTATCTCATAGGATGGTCCTGGGTTCCAGGTAGGTACCTCCTCGTCTAGACAAAGGCATGTTGCACCTACACGTCCAAAAATGCATGTCTGGACCAAAGAAGGCCTAGGAGAAAAGAGCTGGCTCCCAGGCAGACAAGAGGGGATGCTTCTGCCTGGGTGAATCCCAGAGGTCCTGAGTTACTTTGAGGAAGAGAGAGATTTGCAGGACAGGCAGGCCTACATTTAGAAGATTCAAAGCCATTCTTCAAGTTTTCATTGGTTCCTTCATTCACCATCTATTAGTTTCTACGTCAGGAGCTAAGGTGGATAAAAGATAAATAGGATTCGGTCCCTACCCCAAGGACCTTGCAATATAGTAGGGAAGATAAGGCATGCAGACACATACAAAGGAGACTATGGTAAGTATATCAGAATAGTACAAAGAAATGTTATGTGAGTGTTCAGAGGAAGGAAGGATAAGGGGTCATAATAGGAGTAGTATTTCATGAGATAGAGACTGAAGTGGGGTACATTTAGGTAGAGAGGCCATCATGTATAAAGACAATAAGATGCACTGTCGAATATAGCTAGGTTGCTCAATGTTCCCTAAAACCGTGAAGCAAAACAGTATGAGATTATCCCAGAAAGGTAAATTAGAACCAGATTTTAGAGGCTCTCAAAGGTCAAGTTCATGTTTGGACTTTATTCTGTGGTCAATGGAGAGGCATTAAATGTTTCTGAGCATTGGAGTGACATGACAGAGGTGTGTGGTAGGAAGATCATTATAACTCAACCCTCTTAAAATGATCTCATGCCTGGAGCCTTCTGTACTTATATGTGTTGTGAGTGCTCCTTGAAGATCTGGCATTTATATAGTGTTTAAAGGTTTGATAAGAGCTTCATGTAATATTCACTCATTTGATCCTTACAACAAAGTCGGGAGTTAGCTGAAGGCAGGGACAGTCTCACTTTGTCTTTGTGCCTGGTGTGTAAGCGCTTAATGAATGCTTAAGGATTGATCAGACAAAAACCAGAGACAAAAAAAAATACAGGAAAAATGCAATAAGTGACTAAATTTTGACAGTAGCAATAAAAATGGAATGGGAGAAATAGATGATAAAAAATATCACGGATAGAGATACCAAACAACTTACCATTTTTGCTCTGTCCTATGGCTATCATCAACTCTCATATTTAAGCTGTAGGGAGAATTAGCAAGAAGCCTTTCTTGACTCCTCCTAACCCTCTTGCCTTCCCTCTGAGACTACCTTCACCTTACCCTGCACGTATCTCATGTGGACATATTGCTTACATTTTGCCCCCCGCCCCCCCCAATGCACATGCGTTTCTTTGTATTCACAGCATCTGGCACAATGCCTGGCACATTTGTTGTTCAGTTATGTTGTTCAGTTATGTTGAAATCTTCATGACGCCATTTGGGGTTTTCTCGGCAAAGATACTGGAGTGGTTCGTCATTTCCTTCTCCAACTCATTTTACCAATGAAGAAACTGAGACAGAGTTAAGTGACTTGCCCAGGGTCATGCAGCTAGTGAGTGTCTGAGGCCAGATTTGAATCCAGGAAGATGAATCTTCCTGACTCCAGGTCTGGCACCCTGGCTACTATGTCACCTAGCTGTCCCCCATCTGGCACATAATAAGTGCTGAATAAATGTTTGTTGACCGACTCAAAACTAGTCCCATTATTCTGCTGCTATCATCAGAAGAACTAAACATTTGGGAGGGTTCAACATGGTGATGCTATGCATCATGGATGTGCAAGAATTCTGTAAGTAGTTTTGTTTTTGGTCATATTGTAAATCAGGATACCTCTGCTCTGGGGAAGACTTGTGTTTTCTCTAGTCAAGATGAATGTGTTTAGGATTCAGAAACAGAATTAACTCTGTCCTTGACAATTCTTTCTAAGTCATTCCCTCTTCTTTAGGGGGAGTCTGTACTAAAGACTTCCAACAGAACAGTTGGTAAGTAGGGGAAGAATGACCTAAGAGCAGTGTCTTAAAAATCATAGGATGAGAATGCACCAAGATGGAGGGATGGAGATGGTGCATGAGTATAAGATCCCGCAAGGGCTGAGAAAGATGAAGACTAAGAAAAAGTTATTGGATTTAGTGAATAAGTCATTGGTTGCTTTTGATTGACTAATTTTAGTAGAGTTTTTTTTTTTAGAGAGGCAAACCAACTGGTAAGGAATTGAGAAATGGGTAGGAATTAAAGAAGTAAAGAAAGGAAGTGTAGACTACTTTCCTTGGAAGTCTAGGTTGCAGGATAAAAGGAAGGCTTTTTTTCAGTAAGGATTAAAGATTGAGACACAGTATAAACCTCAGAGGCCAATGAGTCCAATCTCATCATTTTACAGATGAGGAAACTGAGGCTTGGGTAGGTTAAATGAGTTGCCCAACATGGCAAAAGGAGTAAGTGTCAGAAGAAGGATTTAACAGATCCTCTGTCTCCGGAGACATTGTCCTTTCTATTGTATGATCATGGGCCAAGAGAATGGAGCAGCTAGAAAAAGAGAGACTGAAAATGCTAAAGAAAGCAGGGACGACTCATGGAATGATTCCCCAGAGGCAGCATGAGGCAATGGGATCTGGAGTATAAGTGAAAGATTTATCTATTATGTTAGAAAATAGTCACCTCTGAGACAGTGAGGAAGGAAGATAAGTTAGGTAAAGACAGAGAAGTTTTGAGATATGAGGGCCATTGAGGGAGCTATCATCAGGCTTTCCTCAGTGAAGCAAATGGCAAGATTATCTTCTGAAAGAAGAGTAACCACAGGGTTGGAGGGCTTGAAGTGGATGGGAAAAATGGAGCTCTCACTCTCCGTCATGTGATAGAGAATTAGTTGGTAGGACATGTGAAAAGGAACAATAAACTGAATTTAAGTAGCATGAGTTTGTAGTGGATCCATTTATCATGGTTTCAAGATTTTTCCAACAACATGTGGCAATCTGGAGCAGGAACTGAAAAAAAAAAACATGAGAAGGGTTACTCAAGGTTAAGGCAAGGGATGATAAAAGGCCAAATGAAGTGAGCGATTCTAGAGTGATAGTTAAAGGACTGTTAAAATGACTGACCAGGGAATGTGGCTGTTCAAGGAAACAAGCGACACCTGAATGGGGCTGATGGGCTCATGAGAAGAGAGGGCTTGAGAGAATACAGCTTGTGATAAGTACAAAGATGTTTCATACGAGTGAAGGCAAGACAGGTGGAGGGATAGCAGATTGTGGTTAGAAAGGAATTGGCAGTGGAGTCATTTTCAATAACAACAGCTCAAGGTATGGGCATGTGAGTGAGTGCTTGAAGTAGAGAGAAGGTGAGGTCAAGAAACCGTAAAAACATAAAGGAACTGCCAGATTTTCCCTTACCTAAATGACTTTGAATGGAAACTAACCCAGAGAGGAGCCAGGGAGAAGATTTTGTGGAAGTTTTACTTGCTTAAATGATGACTGAGTTTGTTCATGTGGGGAGGGCTAAGGAACATAAGTGAGCCACAGGTTACAGAATACCTCTAGACAAGCCATCTCAGTGGATAGCCTTCGGGGTTATCTGCACATCCTCCACTCTAAGTCTAGGGAGGTACTGGAGTTGTCATGGAGCTCAGCAATCCAGCATGGTGCACTATTGAGGTATGTTTAGTAGTTTTAGGGAGGCAAACCAACTGTTAAGGAGTTAAAGAAAGATGAGATATTGAGGAAGTAGAGAAAGGAAGTATAGACTAATCTCTTTGGAAGTCTGGATCACAGGATGAAGGGAACGCTTTTAAAGAATTAAACTGAGTTTTAAAGAACATTTTAAAGAATTTGGAGGGCTGTCATTTGTAGGAGAGCTAAGGACTTATTCTGCTCAGCTCCAGAGAGCAAATGTGCTCTAGGGAGAACTTAGCACTAAGCTGATCTCCACTCTAAGAAGAAAAGCAGGATTTGTTCATATGGGGAAATATTTGGGAGTCTTTCAGCAACATGAAACTATTGGTTTAATTGGACCCATACATAACTAGGGCAGGGTGACCAAGGCTGTGCCCTAAGACACCGAATTTAGAGAATGCAGTTTTTCAGCCACATAAAAACAACAGAGATAAATACTTAGCAAGAACAATTAAGATTGATAGATAGTGGACTGGAGTGAAGTTGGATTTATTAAAAACTGAAATAAGCCAACCCTTGAAAGTAGTGAATTCCTCTCCAGAGACTTTGGAGTAGAAGCTGACCACTTCTTGGGTATGTTGGGTGGTAGATTCTTAGAATCTTCAAGTATGGGTTGGACTAGATACCCTTTGAAGTTCTTTCCAAATCAGAGATGTGCTGACAGGGAAATAAGGCTAGTAAAAGGATATAATCTTAATGGATCTTGAAAATAAGTTGGGTAAGAAACATTGTGGGGTCCAAACTCTTTTGTGCTCAGAAAAAAAAAAACAGAGGCAGCTAGGTAACACAGTACATAGATCACTGGCCCTGGAGTTAGAATGGCCTGAATTCAAATATGACCTCAGACACTTGACACTTACTAGCTGTGTGACCTTGGGCAAGTCACTCAATTCCAATTGCCTCAACTCCTCCCACTGCCCCCCACCACCAAAAAAAAAAATTTCATTCTCATTCAGTAGTAACTCTTATAGATACTATCACAGCTGGGCTCTTCTTCCCAGCTTGACCCTGGTAAATAAGTTTTTCACAGATAGTACAAACTCTTTTCCTTGACTCCATCATTTTTAAGTCCTATCTGGTGTGTGGAATACTTCACAACCAATTTGCTGCTTGGCAATGTTCTTTGCATAGAAATGAAAGAAACAGGAATGAAGAGCAGAAGTTGCAAGGAGACAGATTTAAGCTCAATGTAAGGAAAAGCAATCAGAGAAACCCAATAGTGAAATGGGATGCCTTGGGAGGTAATAGGTTCCCTCTCAATGGAAGTTTTCAATTAGAGACTGGAGAACCATTTATATAAGGTAAGTTTGGCGCAGATTCTTTTTTTCAGATACAGATTGGACTAGATGTCTACTAATGTCCTCTAAAATTCTACCAGTATACGAATGAGTAGTTATTTACTAAACCATGGAATCTCAGAGTTTGAAGAGATCAAAGAGGGGAGGCTAGGTGGTACAGTGAGTATAAAACTGGCCCTGGAATCAGGAGGACCTGAGTTCAAATTTGGCCTCTGACACTTAACACTTACTAGTCCTGTGACCTTGGGCCAGTCACTTAATCCCAATTGCCCTTCCTTCCCCCCTCCAAAATTTTTTTTTTAAAGCAAAAAATAAAAAAAAAATGAAGGGATCAAAGACCTCATTTAGGAGAGTCAGTGTGGTAAGAGGTGGAAAAATTTCTGGACCCTAAGTGGGTCACAATATCTGGGTTCAAAATAATTTAATAAATAAAATAATTAGTCACAAGACTAATGCTTAGTAGCTTTGTGACCATGGGGAAATCAATTAACCTCTTTGAACATGTTTCCTATCTGCTTAATGTGGATAATTAATAGGTGTGTTATCTACCTCTCAGAGTTGTTGTGAGTAAACCTTGTAGCCTATCTATTTATCTATCTATCTATCTATCTATCTCTCATATATTTATCTACCTACCTATCTATTTGTATGTATCCAATTTTGCCTAACGCATTAATTTTCTCCACCACATTCTTGAAATTGGCCATATTGTTTCTACTTGAACACTTCAACAATGGAAAACTGTATCATTCTACTTTTGGACAGCTCTACCTACTAGAAATGTAATTCTTTTAATGAACTGAAATGAGCCTTATGCTTTCACCCACTGATCCTCCTTTTCTCCTCTGAGGCTAAGCAATATAAGTCTAAACCTTGTTCCATTGGGCAAACCTTAACAATTTGTAAACAATTTAGAAAACATTCATTAATAATTTGTTTGCAAGGAAATGTGATGTCACTAGAGTGCTGGGTTTAAAATGGTCAGATGTCAGTTTGTCTCAAGACAGGATGGATTTTTTTTTTTATTTTTAAGAAGCCTATGTGGTGACAAATCCTAAAGGGTTTGGAGTTGGTAAGACCTGGGTTTGAATCTATGTCTGACCATGAGCTAATCAGTCAACCACTGTATACCAAAAACAACCCACTAGGTCTTACCTACTAAGTCATACTTGGCACAGGGAGTTCCAACATCTGGAGTTCCCCACTGATGATGAAATAATGGAGCCTTTCAAATATTTAAGTATTTGAGTTTCTGTGCTAGGCAGTGGGGAATACAAACACCAAAAAGAATCAGTCCCTGACCTCAAGGAGGGCTGTTGGAGGATACAGCCAAGTGTATAAGTAAAAACAAAATGAGATACCATCTGTAAAGTTCTTTGCCAACCTTAAGGTGCCATACAAATGTTAGCTATCATCATCCTCATCATCATCATTCAAGGAGGGAGAGAGCACTAATAATAGCAGAAACCCTGCTAGGCTTTATGGAGCAGATGGCATATAAGTTGAGTTTTAGAGGAAGATAAAGATTGAGAGAGGTGGGATTGAGGAGGGAGTGCATTCCAGGCATGATGGCAGCTTGTGGGATGTATGTAGAATGTCAAGTTCAGGCAGCAGCAAGTAATCTGGTTTGCTGGATCAGAGAATTTGTGAAGGGGATAATGTAGAATAAGCCTGGGAAGGAAGGCTGAAGCCAGGTTGTGAGGACCTTAAATATTACTGTTAAGTTTTCTCTTCTCTGGGGTAAATAGCTCTAGCCCCTTCAGTCAGTCCTTCTAGGGCAATACTTACATCAAACAAAATCCTGCTAAATTCAACCAAACTAAGTAAGCTTCAATGTTGAGAGAATTTATATTAGGAGATCATAATTCTTAAATGAATGAAAAAAATCTCATGAAGATTTAGGGGGGGCTTGTGAAAAAAGGGCATTTCTGAAAGCAGCCCCAATCCCCTTTTGTCAGATAACTGGTACTCAGCAAAGAGTTAACTTATAAGGCAGTGTCACAGATCCTGGTCAGGCAACATAAGTGAACATAATGATGTAATTCTTGTAACATTACTCTTTCCTGGAGAGCTGTGCCTCCTTTGGAAACTCAGAAATGTGTCCTTTTATAGCTTGCCACATAATTCAATTTACTTTCAATAAAAGCTCAATAAAAAGGTTTACTTGATTAAAGAATATTAAATACTTATGAAATACAGGGCTAGGTGCTGATATGGTACAGTAAAACGGAAAGAATCCCACATCTACAGTCAGTGGACCCGCGAGGCCTTGGAAAAGTCACAATTTTCCTGTACCTCAGTTTCCTCCTCTGTGAAATAAAGATGGCCTTTGAGGTCATCTTCCACATGTATGATTTTATGACACAAAGAAAGACGAACATCTTGCTTTCATTGAGTTTACAACCCAGTGGGAAAGATGAAACAAGGGAGAATCAGATAAGCCCCAAAGGAAAACAAAACAAAACAAACGAAAAACCAGGGATAATGCTATAAGAAATTTTAGGAGAAAGTGAGATCACTTTCATCTATGGGGGAAAGAAGTATAAGGAAAGGCATAACAGAAGAGGTGGAACTAGAATTGAGCCTGAAAGATTCAGAGAACAACCCATTAGAGCATTGGTTCTCAACTTTCCTAATGCCTCGACCCTTTAATGCAGTTCCTCATGTTGTGGTGACTCCCAACCATAAAATTATTTTTGTTGCTACTTCATAACTGTAATTTTGCTACTGTTATGAATCGTAATGAAAATATCTGATAGGCATGATGTATTTAAATTGAACATAACCCACAGGTTGAGAACCGTTGCATTAGTGGCATGGGGAACGTGATAGGAGAAGACAGGATAGGAGAGGGTAGGATGAGAAGCAGGGACAGTGTATTTAAGTGGTGCCTGGAATGTTAGATAAGTAAAGGAGTAGCAGGAGACAGAGATGGAAAGGCAGGTTGAAGCTAGAATGTGAAGGGCCTTGCATATCAGCATCAAGGATTTAAACTGTATTCAATAGGTGATGTGGATTAGTTATACATTAGGACTATTACTTAAGATATGGTAGGATGGAGGTAGAAAGACAACTACAATAAATTAGTTGGGAAAATAAAAGGACCTAAACAAGGGGAAGAGGATGAATATGAAAGATATTGTAGAGATAAAATCAACAGGATTTGACCCCAATTAAATGGTGATGGAAAGTAGTTTTGGAGGGGGAGAGATATACGTTTGTGAGTCATTTGCATTTGGTTCAACACTCAAGAGTGGATAAGATCACTGAAAAACAAAAAAGGGTCAAGGACAGAACTCTGGAGGATGTCTATACTTAAGGGGAGGGGGAAGAAGCTCCAGCAAAACAAACAGGAGAGGTCAGAGAGGTAGAAGGAAAACCACAAGAATATAAGATCTCAGAAGCCAAGGGAGAAAAGAGAAAAATATATATTCGGGAGGGGGGAATCATGAGATTCAGTAAGAAACTTCCTACAATGGAACAGGTGCTAGATTTAGAGTCAGAGGATTTGGATTTGAATTCTTGTTCTGATATTTCTTAGCAGTGTGATCTTAGACAAGTCACTTAATCACTTAATATCCATGAGCCCTAGTTTTCTCATCTGTAAAATGAGATGGATGGACTAATTGGATTTTAAAGTCTCTTGAAACTCTAAATCTACAGTTCTATGGTAAATAAGTATAGAAGCCAGGAGACCGTGAGCCAAGCACCAAAGTCATGGAGAAAGGACAGTGACTTAATTTAACTTTGGTTCCGAAAACTTTTGATTTCAAACTGTACTATTTGGCATGCAAGTCCAGACTGATGATGCTTTAAGAAAACAGGTAGTTGAAGCAGTCTTAAAATGAAAAAAGGATGGAAAGGGGAAAGAGAATGAGGGTAGGAGCAAGGAAAGGAAAAGGAAAGAAAATTGTTTTTTTTTTCCTCTAAGTGATTCAAAGGTGGTCTGAGGAAACTAGAATTTTGACTTGTCCATGAGATATGGTTAACATGATTTCTGTGGGTACAGAAATCCCAAATTTGGGTTTTTAATGGTGATGAATCCTAAGCAGACTATTCTAATAATTCTTATAGCCCTAGGAAAATCAAGTGATATTGGATATAACGGATGTCCTCTTTAAAATGGTCAGATGTCAGTTTAAGCTTCAAGTCAAGGCAGGTTTTAGAATTTTTTTTTAAACAAGTGTTTATCTACATGACAGCAAATCTGGAGCTTTGTTTTGAAGTAAAGTATGACAATAGCAACAAATACAACATAGAAAAAGCCATTTATTTGTGGAGGCATCAATGTGGAGACAGAATTGGGGCACATTATTATAAAACATTTTCCACTGTCTACTCTTATTTATTATAACAATATCAATTACCCACACAATGCTTTTCAGTTTTCAGGAAATGTTCACACCTATTAGATCTTTTGACCTTTACCATAATCCTTGAAGCTAATATCATTATCCTTGCTTATGGATGAACTGTGGCTCAGTGTCTTAAATCTTAAATCATGCCCAAGGTCCCAAGGTCACACAACCTTATGTACATGTGGAGAAAAAAAAAACCAACAACAAACAAGCCAACAAGCCATGTATTCTAATTCTAGGTCAGTGGCCTTTCCACCACCAGGCTACTTCTTCCATCTAACATCTATGACATACCAGGTGTTGTACAGAACATAGAAACTGAATGAGCATTCATTAAGTGCCTACTATATATGGTAGGCAATGTGCTAGGCTCTGGGGGAACAATTCTGTCCCCTCAGAGAGTTACATTCTATCAGGGGAATTAACATTTACACATATAAAAATACAAAATCTATACAGTGTAAACACAAAGAAATTTCAGGAGCAGTCACTAGAGGGTGACTCACGTAGGAGATGGCTCATGAGCTGAGCTTTGAAAGAAACCAGGGATTCTAAGAGGCAAAGATACAGAAAAAAATGCATTTTCAAGAAAATAGGAAGAGGAACAGTAAGTAGACCAGTTTGGCCTTTTGGTACAGAGTGCAATAATAAGGACAGTAATGTGTAATAAGCCTGACAAGCAGGTTGGAGAGAAATTGTTAAAGGCTTTACATGTTAAAAAAAAAGTTTCTATTTTTAACCTAGAGGCAATAGGGAGCCACAGGGGCTTTTTAAGTGAGGGAGTGATATGGTTAGACCAGTGCATCACTTTGGAAGCTATGTGGAACAGGGGCTGGAGAAAGTAGAGATCTGACAAAGTGAGACTTGTTAGGAGGCTATTGCATTAGTTCAAGAGAGATGTGATGAGGGACTGGACTAAGGTTGTCATGCCAGTGGAAAAAGGGGGTTGGACACAAAAGATTTGAGAATAGAATGGAAAAGACTTGCTAACTGATGTGTTATGAGGAGTGAGAAAAAAGGAAGGGCAGAGAGAGGTTGTGAACGTGGATGACTAAAGAATGGTGGTGTCCTTGACAGGAATACAGAAGTTAGAGGGATGGGTTGTGGAGGGAAAGGTGGAGAGTTCTGATTTAGGCATGTGGAGTCTGAGATGTCCAATGAGCATTCAGTTGGAAATGTCTAATAAGGCAGTGATGATGTGAGACTAGGGGTCAAAAGATGCACAGGCTATACATATTGCTCTGGAAGTAACTGAACCCATGGGAGCTGATCAGATCACTGAGAGAGAAGGGATAGAAGGAAAAGATAAGAGGGCTGCTTAAGGGAAGGCTGTGGATGACAGAAAGTAAGAAGGAACAGACAGGCAGGGGAGGGGAAAACCAAGAAGAGTAAGAATCCAGGAAGAGAAGGGAGTCAACAGTGTCAAATGCTGCAGGGGGGTCAGAAAGGATGAGGACAGAAAAACAGCCTTTGGAGTTGCCAACTGGGAGATTAATAGTATAACTTTAGAGAGAGAGATTTTAGTTGAATTATGAGGTTAGAAACCGGGTTGGAAGGAGTTGAGAAATGAATGAGAGAAGAGGAAGCAGAAGATGGGTGTGGACAGCTTTTTTTCTAGAACTTCGGTTGTAAAAGGGAGTAGAGATATAATAAGATATTAGTTTAAAAGGATTGTAGAGTCAAATGAAAGTCTTTTAAAAATGAATGAGACTTGGGCATGTGAATAGGCAACAAAAAAACACAGAGTACTTTAAAATACAATAGTTCACATCTTGGGAAAATACATAAAGAAGGTCATCATGAATGCCTCCATGGTTCAGTGATTAATCTAGCACATTATTCTGAATACACTCAGAAAATGTTTACAAGTGCTCATAAGTAAGAGACGTTAATGGGAGAGTGGCACAGTTACCTCCCACCATACTGATTTCAATATGCTAAAGATGTATTTTGAACATCATTAACATAACTTTATGAACCTTTCCTCCATGGATGTTTCTTCTTGGACTTGTTTACACTTTCCATCTGTATAATCCCTGCACACTATCAGTTTATGGTGAAGAACAGCAACTGCCTCTGTGTCCTTTTAGATTTGGGGGGCACCCCCGATTTCCAGTAGTCTAAGACTTAGTGCACTGCTCCAAGGCCACCCTAATCCTTATCCATCAGGATTTTATAGACTTCAATCATGTCTCCTTTCAACCTCTGTACAGGTCCTCAAGGCCTACATTTTTAGTTCATCTGCACATAAATACACATGAAGACAAACTTAAACTAAACTGAATGATGTTCCTTCAACTAAACGCAGCATGGGATTGATGGAGTGTAGTGCAGTGTCTTAATGTGATAAACAGTAGTGAGCAAGAATTCGATCAAATTATCATCATCTCACTATCACTGGAGAAGAGAATGTTGCGAAAGTAGTTAGTGAAATGAATACAGGACCAAAGAAATATGTGTGTGTATGTATATATACAGATTTATAATATAGTATATATATATATATATATTCATATATATCACATATACTATATTCCTGTATATTATATTCTATAATCTGTATTATATAATTACATGATATATAACACACAGACACAATATGCACTTATACATGAACTCTGGAAGAGTGGCAGTGGTTGTCATCTTTGGGTTAGGATGGATAAAATGGGGTTGTTAATGCTTCCCTTTTCCTCAGCTAATCATTGTCTAAAGAGTTTTGGGATACATTTCTTAGAAGTGTATCTGCAAAAAGACTTATTGAAAGGTAATTAGGTGGTGTGAGAAGTTGTTCAAGACATAAAGGACAGGGACGATGGACGAGAAGAAAGAGTGTCAAGAAGTGATGGGGGAGCGGGATAAGGGATCAAGGAGGTAGGAGGGGTACTAGTGACTATATGAAGGAGAGGCAGCAGAGAGAAAAGGAGATCTGGGTATTAAGAGCAGGCGTAGGAAGTCACCTCTGGGGTTCAGAAGACAGTAACAGGAGGCAAGGAGAACCCTGACTGGTACTTTCTATAAGGAGAGGGACCAGGCTGAAGATAGGAAGGCCCTACTCGGAAAAGTGTAACAGATAAGAGAGAAGTGGAGTTTTTGTAGTAACTTTGGGAGATAAAGAAACAGATCTACCACAGATGGTGGAAGCAGAAGCAGTAACAGCAGGCTTTGGCATCAACATGGATCTGAAGAGTACAGAGCATGGTTTCTAGGATGCTCTTGGGGTCAAACACATGGTGGCTGTGTGATTATCAAAGAGCTATGGTCAGCAGGAAGCTGTAACAGTGCATGCCTCCTTGGTAGGGAGCGTGTGGGAGCCTTAAGGATCTCATGAATAAGAAGCAGCAAGTATTACAAAGGCATTGGAAAAAGGCAGACAGTGAAATCAATGGAAAAAGTAAGATCATTCACCAGGGAACCATCAACTTCAAAAATTCCACTGATGGCTATTTTTCTACAATGAACCTGGGAGAGGAAAGGTTTGTTCCCTCTGAGCTGCCATAAAATCCACCTGTGGTTTTGTATCTCTGTGAGTACTTGTTTCCAGTTCAGGTGCAAGAGACTTCTTCTGGTATGCCTCTCTATATATTAGAAGAGATCTCCTGCCCACCCAGGTTGGCCTCTGGTTTCCACTCTACACATGCCTTTTTCTAGAGTTCATTTTTTATTGTTATAACTGGATTAGTCAAATGTCAGTTGGTCATTGGCCAAGTCACCCCTTCTTAGGACAGTTCTCAATTTCCAAGACTTAGGGAGTCCCTTTAGTACTACATTCAGTTGTTCTCAATAGGTTCTCCAACAGGACACAGTAATGGGTTGAGTGGTAGGTATTAAAGATGGTCACTTGTTGATTAGTCCCTTTTGTTTCAAAACCTGAAATGAAAACCTGGATTCTATGTTGTGAATAGACACAGTA
>CM053584.1:354911842-354960852 GCA_028627135.1 Pseudochirops cupreus
GATGTGAACTGAGAGAACATGCATTAGTAGAAACTGCCAAGTAAAAAAATCACTCTGTTTGTGAAGAATATCTGGATTATTTTCTTTCATTAGATATTTATGGAGACCCTACAATGTGTTCTGGGTTGGGGGTGAGGCAGACTTGCCCCCAGCTGACACCATACAGAAATCTGAACTGCCTGACTGATACTACACAGATGGCTGGCCGGGTTCATCAGTTCCAGTTGCCTGTAAAATATACCAGAAGTATAAAAACAACATACTCTCACTTTATGGAGTAATTATCATATAGATGTTTTTTGATTTACCTTCTTGGTTAAAACTACTGGTAAAAACTGTAATATTCTTGAAGAATAATATTCCACATACAGGTTGACCTTCAGTGTCTCACTTAATATTTAACTGTGTCCTTGAGAGGAAAGCTATTACATAAATCTAACGAATGAATGAATGAACAATACATTTATTATGCTCTTACTATGTGCTAAACACTATAAATAATCAACTAAACAACTTGTAAAAAGCAGGACCTTTTTTTTTTAAGTTTTTCTTTTTTGGAGGGCAATAGGGGTTAAGTGACTTGCCCAGGGTCACACAGCTAGTTTTTGTGTTAAGTGTCTGAGGCCGGATTTGAACTCAGGTCCTCCTGACTCCAGGGCCGGTGCTCTATTCACTGTGCCACCTAGCTGCCCCTAAAAGCAGGAACTTTTAATCCAAATATGTGGCCTGGCATGTAGTAGGTGCTACATAAATGCTTATTTCCTCAACTCCTCAGCCCCCCTAACTATCCAAGTGATTCTTCTACCTTCCAAACTCTTGCTCTCTACCCTCATGGAAGAGGTCAGGCCAAGAATACGCTCCTGATCTATTCAAAATTATGAGCCAGATGGAGACTGGTGGGGGAAAAAATCCCCTCCCCCAAGCCTGCAGGATTACTTGAACCCTAGCCCCAAAAAGTCTTAAAAGAAGAAGATTAGCATGATATTTTTTAGTATTTAGCCATGCTTATTGCTTTAATTTTCTTTTTCTTTTTCTCTGATGGCAAAATTTTGTTTATGGGATTTAGTAAAGTGATACTTATTTAAGTTCACAAAACATTGCTTCCTCATCTGAAACCAGCAGGTCAGGGTAGTCCAACAAAAGGGTCACAAATAATAGTCTTCTGTGTATGAGGTCAGCTGCCTTCATTAGAGATATTCATAATTATTTGGTCTTGGTCCTATCAAAAACCTACCAATTTCTTAACTTCTTGGCACACTGGCTTTGCTATTTCTTTGGCTTTTTCTGCTCCAATCTGTAAAACCTTTCTCAAGTGGCCTTTTTCCATCTTCAGTCTCTCAACCTCACTCTTAATCGGTGCAAATTTCTGAATAACAGCCTCTGCCACCACATTTTTGTAGCGAGCAGTGTCAAGACCGGCGCTCTGATGGATAACTTCTTCTACTGTGAGACCTGTCACTGCAGCATGAATGTCCACCATGTTGGAGACACCCATTCGAGTGGATGGGTCGTAGGTCACCTCTGAAGTAAAGTCTGTGACAGCTTTACGGAATTTCATCACAATCTCCTCTGGGCTGTCTGTTATCCTAATGGTGGCTAGTTTGTCAGGGTCCGATTTTGACATTTTGACCGAAGGATCACGGAGTGATTTTACCTTCTTCATTGAGGCTAAGAACAGAAACAAAAAAGGTTAGTGCCTAGCTTTCTAAATAAGTGATGGATATTGAACCAACAGTTGTGGTTCTTGTCTAGGAAGAATGCATCAGATAGAAGATGGGGAGAAAACCCCAATGTTGTCATTTCCAGTGTAGGTGCTTAATGAATGTTTGATGGATGGAATGAAAACTTGTGTGCCTATTAATGACATCTTTGGAGGATTACAGATGGCCATAGTAATCACAACTGAAGTAGTTCATGGAATTTAACTTCTCTGAATCTTCTAAATCTTATATGCTTTATGAATTTCCTTATTTCACATACTACAGAGCTCCTGAACTAGTTGCTGTTCTAGTATGTTAATGGGTAGAGAAGCCTAAAAATAAAAATGGCTTTTATTCTAGTTTCAGTGGGCTCTTCCCTCACTAGTTGATAATGTATATATATATTTTTTTAAATTCAGAAATGACTTACTTGTTGTTTGGGCAAAAATATAATATTTGGCATTGTTTTACAAAATGGTGCTCCCTATGTAGTATGCTCTAAAGTAGTTCATTATTGTATGGACAATATATATCAATCCTGTAATGACTCACAAATATTAACCAGTAGAAAAATTATAATACAATACATAATTATTTGGGGGAGACTCAAATATAAGAAAAACTTCCCAACAATTACAGGATTATAGCACTTCTGAGTTGGAAGAATTTTTTACTTGTTTTTCTTTCTTACATATCTAGTCTAATCCCATCATTTTATTAATACAGAAATAGATCTAAGTTATTTGTTCCAATTGACAAAGGTAATTAGTGGCAAAAATAGGATTTGTGAGTTATCTGACAGCTAGGTGGCACAGTACACAGAGGGCTGAGTGTGGAGTGAGGAGGACCTGAGATCAAATCCGGCCTCAGACACTTAATAGTTGTGTGACCCTGGGCAAGTCACTTTACTCATTTGCCTCAGTTTCCTCATCTGTAAAATGAGCTGGCGAAAGAAATGGAAAACCACTCCAGTATCTATAAAGAACACTCTAAATGGGATAATGAAGAGTTGGACACAACTGAACACGACTGAACATAAACAACAAAATCTTTCTCCTAATCTGGTGGGTTTTCTCCACCATATCATGCCACACCATTTACTTTGGACTGGTCAAAAATAGCATGGGCTGACTTGAGAACAAGTTTACTTGGAGTCTTCAAGTGGAGGGAGGATAATCGCCATTCACGGAAGTTGTAGAGGGGCTTCATACTGTGGGGAAGTACTGTACTAAATAACCTCTGACCCCTCTGTTGGATACTCAAAGCCCTTCATAACCTGGTCCTCTCCTACTTTACTGGAATTCTCTCCCTCCTCATCTCTACCTCCTGACTTCCCAATCCCATCTAAAATGCCACCTTCTGTAGGAAGCCTTTTCTGATTTCCCTTAATGCCAGTGTCTCCCTTTTGTGCATTATTTCCACTTTATCATGCATATTGCTAGATTATACATGTTGTTGGAATGCTGTCTCCTCCTTTTGACTGAGTTCCTTGTGAGCAGGGGCTGTGTTTTGCCTTTCTTTGTATCCTTGGTGCTTAGCACAATGCCCACTACATAGCAGATTCTTCATAAATGTTTGTTGACTGGTCTCTTCTAACTCATGAAAATACAGCTTATTACCAAATGAAGTTTTTCCTTGAATATGTATGGGTTTGCCAAAGTACTTCTGTACCAACTGCTAAGATGACCCACAGTTTACATGTGCTTTGGGCTTACAAGTGTATATAATAAACACAATAATACAAACTCTATGGAGTTCAACTCTGCTTGGCAGCTGTAGTAAAGACAAGTAGGCTACAGCGGGGTGATCTTTACCCCCGTCAGAAGTTTATTCCTATTACCAAATAATTCATAAGTGAGGTCCACCACCCATCTTTCCTCAAGAGGAATCAAAGACGAGGTCGGGTGGGAGAAATTCAGCTCAGGATTTAGATGTAAGGAACACAGGACTCATTCCACTTCTGCGATTTTTTTTTTAGGAAGGAAAAGAGGATCATCAAGCGTTAGCTACACCATCAGTGTTATAATTCCATAAGCATTCTTTTCATTTATTGGCTTCTTTGAGTTTTCAGTCCTTTCGGTTCTGATAACTATCTGACATTTGGAGAGCACTTTAAATCCACATGGGTATTTCAAACCCTTTATTTTTTCTAATGCCATGTCTTGTCCTACCATTCCTATAACAAAGAACGAGACATAGAAAGGAAGGAAGTAAGAAATGGATTTTCCCCAAATCATGAACTGCCCAGGGGAAACCAAGACAGTTATTCATTCAGAACGAGTATTTACTAAATACTTAATGTATGCTTGACATCATGTTAAAGGACAAAAAAAAAGACCAAAAAAATTATCAAACTCTCTCAGATCTGCAAAGAATGAACATGGAGAGTCATAGATTAGGGAATGACTTATCAAATTGTGATATATGAACACACTGGAATATTGTGCAGTGAGAAAAGACAAACATGAAGAATCCTGAGAAATATGAGGACATCTGTACAAACTGATGCGACTGAAATAAGGAGAAATTTCCCCTCTCAAAAAAAAAGACATAATACCTACAACATCAACTGAAAAGTTCATTAAAAGAAGTCAAACTTTGAGTAATTGAAAAAGCAATAATGGTCCCGGAGAATAAATAATGTAATCTCCCACTTAATAGGCAGAGAGGAAGAGGAGATTTCTAAGGCAGAAGGTGATGTACATTGTCTGACTCAGTCACTATTATCAAGTTTTTTTACTTAACTGCCTTTCTTTGTTAAAGGGAGAGTTCAGTTGGATCCAAGAGAGAGGATATTTCCAGAAATCAGCCTTTATTTCTCTCTCTCTTTCTTTCTTTCTTTCCTTCCTTTCTTCGTTCCTTCCTTCTTTCCTTCCTTCCTTTCTTCTCTTTCTCTCTTTCTCTCTCTCCCCCATCTCTCTCTCTCTTTCTCTCTCTCTCTCTCTCTCTCTCTCTCCTTTGACATTTGATTCAAGCATATTCCAAGTTAAGACTGTCACCTAGTCTTTTACCTTCTTCATAGACCCCAAATTTAATCAACATGACTGCAAGTACAGATTGGCATCTTCAAAATCAACCACAATCTAATAATCACAGACTTACTACTTACTTAAAAGGGATTTGGGTACCGGAAAGAACTGCCCATACTTCTTGTTAAAATGTTGTGCTAGATCTCGGACCAGTTCCATATGTGTGAGTTGATCTTCCCCAACAGGGACGTGTGTGGACCTTTTAATAAAAGACAGATAGAAAGTCTCAGAGGAGCTCTTTGGTCATGTTGAAATGATACCCAGGCTGCTGCTTTTCCTAGACTTATTTCACTATTAGTATTCCACAAATGTCTGTCAACAAGAGAAGATTCAAGTCTAGCTCTGCATGTTATACAGATGCCAAGAGGATTGTTGTCTAATCAAGTTTTGTGAATTTTTTTCTTTTATGGATTTTTCTGTTTTGTTTTGTGTTCCTGGATCAATAAAGTACAGTTATAAACACCAAGCAACAGCCTGTTTCTGGGGAGAGGAAAGGTACCTGAAATAGACTATGCTTTATATTAAGTTGGCACAATGCAATTGAAATTCATACCTTCCATACTCTTATCATCCCCACTCTGCATATCTGAGCCCCTCCCTTCATTTTTGTCTCTAAATATTCACAGAATCCTGAAAGGCTCAGAGAAATCAGAGGCCACCAGAATTCTTGGAGGAAGACTATTACAGAGGAGAGTTTTCAGGATAGTTAACTAGTGTCATCTGAAAGACAGATGCAGCTTTTTCTGCCAGACTGCTCCTCATTTTCTTTGTGAATTATAGATAACAGATAACATAAGTCCATTTGGATATATTTGGTAAGAGTAGGAGGATAAAGAGGAGAATGTGGTAAGTTTAACTTCCAAGTAGAACAGTAAAGATCAGCTTGTGGTCTGCAGAGATAATCTAGAGGCTGCATACCCAACCTCAGCAAGTTATCTCATCAGTTTACGCCACTGGTCACAAGGAGTGTTAATTTGTCACAATTCAAAGCACAGACAGCAGAGCTAATGTGTGTGTGCCAACACAACATTGATATTGCATCTTTCAAAACATGAGGAGAAGAGCAAAGAATGGGTTTTGCTAGCACTAAGTAAAAAAGGATTACCTGGAGATTAACACCAAGTTTTAATTGTTTCATAAGATGCCTTAAAACTGAAGGTTGTGTTATAAACCATAATGCCTTTTAAAAACTCCTTTTTTCCTATCATGTTCTTTAGTTACATATGGTTTTTTTTACTTGTTTTCTTGCTTATAGTATGTTTTATACTTATTCTTTGTATAACTTCATAAAAAAGTCACTGTGGTCTTATACAGGCCTGAAGCACATTTTTAAAAATTAAATTTCTAAATGGCGGCAAATTTTTGTCCCTTGAGAGTGGACTTAATTTTTGGAAAATGAAAATACATTCAAAGCCAAGCTGGGCAAATAGATGGGTGATGAAGCTGGATAGTCCTGTTTGGGTCAAAAATCACATGGGATTATCAAACAATGTGTAGTAAATGAAGGGGCTCTGAAGCCCCTTTGAAAGAGCGGTTTCAAACCTATTGTGAAAATTGCAGCATTCCTGGAAAGAGTTCATAACATCCCAAGGTATCTGCTTTGGTGGGGACAGGACTCATTTTGAATGTATATATTTTAGAATGTTTGGTTTAAAGGGGGGAGAGGGGAGTGTCTCCTTATATAATAGTCATACAACATAGTGAAGTGAAAAGGGCACTGGACTTGAAGTCAGGAAGACAGGTTCAAATCTTGCTTCAGATACTTATTTGCAGTATGAATCTGGATAAGTCACCTAACATTTGTGGGCCTTAGTTTCCTTATGTAGAAAATATGGGGGTTAAACTTAGCAGCCTTCCAGGTTACTTCTAGTTCATTTGATCCTGCGGTCCTGTGTATATGGACATTCAACTCATAGTTATCTGTGCTGAGAAAAGACAGAGTGATTACAGAAGGTAACACACTCTTCCAAACAATTTCCACTTGATTTTAGAATGCTATTAGAGAAACACACTCAATCAGAGCAGCACTTACCAACCACTCTTGTGCCTCCTACTGCTGCCCTTATCCTATTGTAGATTTTTTCCCCCTTTCCTCTGTGGCACAAGGCATGAAGACTGCACAAAATTATTTTATCACATAGTGTAGACATCTCAGGACCCAAGTTATAAAGACAAATTATTAACAGCTCAATCTCACTAATTACTTCAGTTTGGCACTAATTAATGTGACTCAGGCTTTTATAGTTAATCTTCCCAGTTCAGCTTTCTAATCAAGACTTTTTCTTCCCCTGGATTGGGCTCCATCTCTTGGTTCAAAACCAAACTTCTGATTATGGATACTGCCCAAAGAATTTTCCCCCAAACAGAATCTCTATTTCCTGATAAACAAGAGAAGACAAAGCGCCAGAATTGGTTTTTCTGAATCCTGTCTCAACAGTTTTTCTAAAAGTTTCCCGCCCCCCCCCATAATTCCTTTCCCTTAAACATGAGCAGGTCATATTCATTCCTTCATAACATCAGTTTGTTGGTACTATAAATACACCCAGTCATGGTAGAGAAGGAAACCCTGAGGCAGGCTAGTGGAAGGGAGAAATCACCTATGAGGGTAAAAATTTCTGTTGGAATTCATAAAGTAGATAATTTAAAAGTGAATATAGCATATTATGGAAATATTAAAGATAGCAATCTCACTAGAGCATGAGAATTAAGTACAGTGGTGAATACATAGAGCAGAGAATCATAGAATTTTAGTGTGGGAAGATTTCCACCAATTATTTGCTTCCCTTCTTGTTTCTGCTGAACATCCTGTTTCTTTAGCATACACCATATACCTAGCACTATATTCTAAAAATGGGGCTTATCTCACGTAGCCTCAGTGATACCTATAAGGTCTCCTTATGCTAGGACCTCTAGTCTACTTTGCTTGTTCCTTATACTTTGTGCATTTGTGTATAGAGATTTGAGGCCATGTGTTTTATTACTGGCTCCTCTCTTGGATTTTGTCTTCTGTGTGTCCCAATTTCCATTCTTCTTCCTACATCGTAATTACCCCCTTCTTGGTATCTAGCTTGGTGGACAGATATTGACCATTTTTCTCTTTCCTCTTCCTTTGCAGTTTAAAGACATTTTGATTAGATTTATAAGACTCCAGACAAATGCCTTTTAATTAGTCCTTATTAGGCTGAGAGAAAGCCTGAAGGATCTATGAAGAGACATCTTGAAGGATCTGACTGTTGTTCTGATGAGTAACCACATCCATTGGGAAGTTCCTTCCAACAATGCAGGTTACAACACATCTGTGTCGACCTACTGACTACAACATTCCTCTATGTTCTCCATAAGTTAACCAAGGTTGCTCACTCAAGGCGTTAGAAGCTTTCTTTACTGTCTCCCAACAGTGTTCTCTCTCCCCTCATTAGCTCCTTGTGACTTAAATTTCTATTCTTTTTCAAAGTTTCTTAATAATTCTATATTGTCACCTGTTACAGTCACCACATACTTCTCCATTACTCTCTGTGAGACACACATTTTCATTTCTTCAGAGAACACTGTATTCCATATCTCAGTCACACAGTAACAATGGTAGAATGTTGGTATTCACAAAATGGATCTTTGTATCTGGAGTCATTAAAGGAACTCTGCAATTTCCTGAAGGCAATGAAACCTATTCCCTGCCTTCTGTTTAATTTTGGGCCCAATATGTTGTCTGTTTGTACCATTTGTCTCATAGATACCCCCCCCACACACACACACGCACATACAGATGGGCAAGCTCTTTAAGTTGTCTGTCCAACTGTGTCTCATAATTTCAGCAATAGCCATTCTTTGTCCATTTGGTCTTTCCTATGAGCACAGTCAGTCCAAATTCTTTTGAATGGGTATGAATCTGCTCTAGAAAGCTTTGCAATGTTCTTGGGCTAAATGCAACTCAACTGTCACAATGTCCTTCACAAACAGGAGCATCTGGAGGATTGTATGGGGATTCATTCTTTGACTTGATATCTATGCTGGATTTCCTCCAGACAGGGGCAAATGCCTTTAGTGAAAATGTTTCCCTGTTTTATGCCTTCCCTCATTTTTAGCAACAGAGGGTAGTTGAACAAAGTTCTCTATGTTGTTGTATCATTCAAAGAACACACTCCTCATTGGAAGAAAAAGTTTAAGGATCATTCTCCACCCTCCCAAAATTAACAAACAATAAGCACTGTGTGACCTTATATTCTCTACATCTTTCTGTGAACTGTAAAAGGTAAAAATGAGTTCCATGGTAGAATACAGGTTATGAAAGTCTGTTCCCAACTAATAACCCTACTGTGTGCCACTGATTCATGTGGAAATGAGTCTCATGAAAATTCTGTATAGATTAGATAGTAGGTTTATCGTTTGGTAGCTATTATATTCTCTCAGTCACCCTTTTCCACTATTGATAAAGTCCAAGCTCCCCTCCCCCAATTCCTGTGATATCTTCTTCAGATACCTTGTGAGAAGATCCCTCCTCACTATCCTCACAATTATGTCATTTCCTACATAAATCTCCTCTATGCCGGCTGCTTTTCAACAGCTTTGTTCTTTTTAATACTGTTTCTATGTCACCTATAATCCCATCTGGGGCTGTGATGCTAGAATCTGAGTATCTCCATTGTCCCTGATGGCAAAAAAAAAAAAAAGTTTGTTGTCAAAATCTTTGCAGATATTTTCCACTTCCTTCTTTTTGCTGTCCTTCCGCTTTTGTTCTTCAATGCCTACATGGTAAATTGGCTTAGTTTGATCTCCGGTGCTTTTGTACCCGATGTCGCCTATGACTCGAATGCACTCCCTCCTTCCTTCATCACAGAATCAGCCTGTTCTTTCAGGGCACATTCCATCAATTGCTAGTGTCTTCCCTTTCAAATTAACTTGAATTTAACCAATTTGTATTTATTCTCTTTACACCTCTTCCATGCATACTTAGATATACCGTTGTTATCTCCATCATTAGAACGTAAACTTCTTGTCAGTAGAGATTGTTTCATCTACTATGTTTGTATCCCTGACAGCACAGGACCCAGCACATATCATGTGCTTATAAAATACTTGATTGAGTGATGGACTGATCTTTCCAAAATTTCTTTAAATTGGTTTTACCCTCTATTTCTTATCTCTGATTTATGAGATAGCTCCAATTATATCATTCATTACCCTTTTTCATTAGATCTTGCAAATGAGTTTACATTCTAAACAAACGTTCCCTTTGTTCATTAATTCTATATATTTTGTTTGTATGTAGTTATTTAGAAGTTGTCTCCCCTATTAAAATGTAAGGTCCTTGAGGGTAGGGGCAATGCTTTTTCTTTCTTTGTATCCTCAGGGCTTAGTACATATATGTCTAAGGAGTGGACATACTGTAGGAAAGGAATCATATCAATCTTGACATTTTTGCTATAAACTAAGCCAGAAGAAAGACATTTCAGCAAAGTGGGAGGATAACTCCACAGGTATCCCTTGGTGGGGGGGAAAAAAGAAAAGGAATTGCTAGAGTTGGTTTTTCATACATCCAAAGTCAAGAGGAAACATTTCACTGGACTTCCGGTCATCCCATATTGCAGCATTGTTAAGTACTGGAAAAAAAATTATCCTTAAAAATCCTCCAACAAAATATAAATGCTTATTAATTGACTAAACTTTGACTACTATATCTCTTCATTTAGCAAGTAAGTCAAGTGTTTAATGACTAAGATACTGTTTAATGACTAAGATATTTCGATGGCTCTTTTAATCTTGGGGTGGCAGCTGATTTATGTTGGTTAATCTGCATAATATTATATACCTCGCAATACTGTCATTTCTGTTATCCATTGTCCATTTTTCATTAACAACTGCTGGTTTAAATAATTCAGGATTGAGCTGTTATATTTATATGTCATAGTTACTGTTTCATCTCTGCTTTCTTCTCCTCTTCTTCTTTCTTTTTCTCCTTTTCTTTCTTCTCCTCTTTATTCCTTCTCACTAATGCTGATCTTTATTCTGACAGCTGGTAGTTTGACTGTACATCTGGGATGTCTTTCACATCAGTAACTATTCTTGTCTGGAAAAATATAATCAATTGCATTTTTTTGGCGATGTTATTTGCTGCTTTCCATGTCCATCATCTACCAGTTATTTTTCTGAAGAAAGTGTTCATGTTGTAAAGTCATCAGGATTTTGGGTAGCTTACAAGTATTTGGCCTCTTTCATTTCTTCTTCCTGAATTGTGCTTTCTGATATATCTCTCATTACCCTTACTTATTCTAACCTTTGCTCTGAAGTTACTGAATATTAAAGGTCATATTGATTCAATTTAAGGGGATCTTATTGAAAGTTTCAGAGAATTTCTCTACTGGTATATATGGTATAATTATTTACAAGTTGGTCTTCTTGCAAATATTTATCATGAGTACTACAACATGAGATAACAAAATGCCTCATGAAATAATGTTTCTTATTGCCTTTGGGTATATGAGAAAACAAACTATGGAAATTCTTTTTTTTTTATGTTTTTCTTTTTTGGAGGAGGGAAGGCAAGGCTATTGGGGTTAAGTGACTTGCCCAAGGTCACATAGTTAGTCAGTGTGTCAAATGCCTGAGGCCATATTTGAACTCAGGTCCTCCAGACTCCACTGCCCCACCTGGCTGTCCTACCTTTTTTTTTTTTAAGTCCCCCCAAGAAATATCTGTGAGCTCTCCTTCCATTTGGTGGCACCTCCTTTCTTCCTTCTGATTTTAGCACGTCCACACTGATTTGATTCCTTTACTCCAGGAGTACATTAACACATTGGTCCCTAGACAAGGATGTCACTTTTGGAATATTAGCAGTCAATTTAAAGTTTATAGCTAGTTTAAATAATATATACACAAAACATAATAGATACAATCATCAGGGCTACGTTTATTGTTGTGTCCTAGGCGGTTCTGAGCTGAATTAGGGATGTTGCTCAATAACCGTTAAGTAATAAAAAATATTCCTTATTATTTTATTTCCTCATGTCTAGTGCCCTGTTTATGATCTAAAGTTCTCTTCCAGCACACAGAAATACACTCTCCACTTTGGAATCCTTTCTATTCTTTGACCAAACTTGATTTCTCCTCTTGGTAATTAGAGTAAAATTGACATCCAGAGGTCAGCATGAACTCCCTCAATCCCCAATTAGTCTGCAGGGCAGGTTAAAAAGCAATTGCAGTAGCCCATAAGAAATCACCACGGCCTGAAACTAACACAGAAAAAACGATGACCATAATCAATACACTTTAAACACATCACAATGAATATTTCCACATGTCAAAATGGTTCCAGATTCACAAAGCGACCAAACTAAACGGAAAACACATTTAACTTTTATGACAGCTCTTTGGGTATCTTTGCCTGGTATCTGTTTCTTGCCTCTCTTCTTGCATTTTTTTTTAGCTTTTGTTATTTAAAGGAAAAAAAATAACAACTAATCTTTTTCACCTGGTCATGGCCATCTCACCTCATTTTCATCCTTCACCCCTTGACTTTTCCTCCCCTGCTTCTGCTCCTCTTTTTACCTCTTACAATCGGTGATGGCCCTCACATGTCGCCCGCCGCTTTTACACTTAACATTGTTTCAGTCTGTGTTTAATTTCACAGTGCTGCAGTTCACCACTTGTGTTTTTAGCCTTTCTCCTCCGGCTCTTTCTTTCACTTCAGATGTTTTGGTTTTACTCATTATTCATGTACATTATTGCATCCTGGGGGTGCCATCCATGACATCGGTCCTTTTTTTTTCTTTCACTCGTTCTGATTCGGTTTTGAAAATTTTACCACAACATAAATGTTTCCTTATCTGGATGTGTGACTCTGGGCAAGACATCAGATTTCAGAGAAGGTGCTGGCCTGCATTGGTAGAGGAAGTTTCCTCCCCTGGGAGTTCCCTATGCCAATGAAATCACGGGTTCAGAACTTATTCCTCTCTTTCCTTATTTCCCACCTGGCTGCTCTCCTTTGGACCAGGAAACTCATCACTGGGAACACCTCATCACACTGCAAAATCCCATCACTACCCTCCAACCCTCTGACTGGAGGCTGGGCCAAGAACTATAAAAACTCCACTGAAATAGGGAACTCAGCACAAACATCTCATTTATCACCCTACTACTTTGGGACTTCTGTCATGTCCCCTTGTCTGGTACTTCCCCCTTTCCACCTTCTTTTTGTGTGTTGTTTTCCCCCATCAGATTGTAAGCTCCCTGATGGCAAGAACTCTCTCTTCATATTTCTATATCTTGCACTTAGGTCTCTGGGTAACACAATGGTTACAGTGTCAGGCCTGGAGTCAGATTCCTCTTCCTGAGTTCAAATCCAGTTTGACACTTACTAGTTGTGTAACCCTGGGCAAGTCACTTAACCCTCATTCTTCAATTACTTTTACTTCAAACTTCCTCCTAGTCTTCTTTGGCTATGCAAACATTTTCTCATTAAAAAGTTGGTACTACCTTTCCCAAATGAAGCCTTCTTCTAAGAGTGAATAGTATTATAAGAGCATGACCTGATGAAGCTAATCAAGGCTCTTCCAATTTGGCCTCATTTAACCTACTTGAGCATAGCTCCAAAGCTTCCTAAAAACCTGACTCTTTACTGTTTTAGATTTTGGCTGTTTATTCCTGGTTTAAATTCCCTGTTCCCTCCCTCCTGTCCCCCCACATACTATATTCCTTCTCTAACCAATGTCGTCCATTTTTCAATGCCAACATTGAATCTTTCCTGCTTCACAAATTCTTCCAGAACAACTCCAGCCCACCAACCTCTCTTTTCCCTAAATTCTTGTAGCATCTAGAGAACTGGCATAATTTGCTATTTTATCATCTTGATCATTTGTTTTTATATCACCTTAATTTTTAAATATAACTTTCCTCTTGTAAAGAAGAAAAAGGAAAGAGAAAGAAAAGTTATTCGGAAAAACCATTTAATCCATCAAATGGGCCTAGAGTATTTATAATATACCCCACCTCTGCCAATAAGGGAGAGAGCTAGGCTCACTCAACTCTTCTCTGGAACCAAGCTTGGTCACTATCATCACAGAGTACTCAGTTTCATTTTCTCGTGGTTTTTTTCCCCCTATACACTGTTGTAATCATTGGGTACTGTTGCCATGATTCTGCATATTTCATACTTGGAATCTTAAGAGGTCTTCCTAAACCTCTATAAATTTTTTATATTCCTTATTTCTTAGAGTACATTCTTGTATCACTGTTTGATTAGCCATTTCTGAGTCAGTGGACATCTGTTCTGTTTCTAGAACTTTGATACCACACAAAGAACTACTATGAATATTTTGGTCTATATGAGACCTTTCTTTCTGTCTCTCACTTTCTAGGGATATATGCTTAGCCTCTATCTCCTGAGCATGCTCCCCATCCTCTCCTATTTTGCCTCAGTCTCAGAGGGTAAAATGGCCCTTTCCCTGCCAACTCCTCTACTTGTACCTTTGATCCCACCCCCTGTCATCTTCTCCTGACGCTATTTTTACAGGATAGTGCCACATTCTTATGTTTATCCTAGTCCTGCTTTCTTCTTCTGTACATTGGTTTATAAAATCAAAGTTGGTTGGTGAGTTCTTCATGCATCTGCCTAATAATAGTAGCATTTATGTAATGCTTTAAGGATTGCAAAGTGTTTTATCCTCATAACAACCCAAGGAGGTAGGCACAATTATTATTATCCCTATTTTATAGATGAGGAACCAAAAAAGCCAGAAGATATGTGACTTATCCAGGTCATCCAGCTGTGAATATCAGTAGGGCACACTAAGTGTCCAGACTAAGCCTGGTACCAATATAGTGATCCGCCAGGGGTGGAGGAGCGGGATGCCAGGCTCCCTAAGGAGGGGTAAACTGGCCCAGGTCAGAGATGGAGCAGGTCCAAGCTCCTCTGCTGATCAGCAGTGGGGTTGGGCCCATGAGAGGCTCCTGCACTTCTAGCCCTGGTGAAATAAGGAAACCTAATCTCTTAGAAAAATAAAACAAGCATAATTCTCAGAAGGGGTCCAATATACCAGACTGAGAACAGGATCTATAACACACAAAAAGGCTAAGAACCCCTGTTGTAGTTGCTAATATTCATAACCTAGGCATCATTCTCAACTCTGCTCTCTCTGCTCACCTCCCATGTGAAATCAGTTGCCACGTCTTACCTAGCCTCACCATCTATTGCATCCATTTCCATTTCTCTCCTTATACCCAGCCACCCAATCCAGGCTCAGACCCACTTCTGCCTGAAGTACTGCAATAAGCCTCCTAACTGTGTTACCTGCATGCAACCTGTGCCTTCTGCAGTCCACCCTCCACACAATTGCTAAATTAATATTGCTAAAGCCCAGTTCTGAACATGTCACTTGCATGTTGGAGAATATTTAGTGACTCCCTATAGCCTCTGCGATAAAACACAAACCCTTTTCACTGTCATTTATAAAGCCCTTTGCAATCTCGATCCAGCTTCCCTAACCAGGTTCATTATATTCTTGCTCCGTATTCTACCTGCTAACCAAATTGGCTCACTTGCTCAATACACAATATTCTCCCTCTTGGCTCTCTGATTTTGCCCAGGCTCCCCCTCCCCTGCTGTGTTCCTCCTCTTCATCTCTGTCTCTTAGAACCCCTGGACTGCTTGCCTGTTCCTGCCCCAATCAATGTATATTTATTTCTCCAAATCCTATATTTACTTATCTTTGACTATGATTCACCACCCCAGTGGAAGCTAAGTGTCTTCTGAGCAGGGATTGCCTGCTTTTTTATTCCACTTCTCAGCAAGAAGTCATAGGTGGTAATGTGTTACAAACTACTGATAGCTACCATGCATCTATCCCATTGTCCTTTAGATCATTTACAATTTCGATTCTTCTGAGATCTTGGTCATTCTTGGTTCACAGTCTTACAACATCACTGACAGACTACTCATGTTAAAGAGATGGACTTAGGGGACAAGGGGCAGGTAGCAGCTTGAGAGCATTGAAAAGGCTGTGTAATTTCCTAAATTGGATTTAACTCAATCTTCTCTTATAGAATTTTGAGTACCTGCCCAAGATAAATTCTTATATAGATGTACTAACCACATGGTCTGCCCACGCAGCTACCTACAACAAATGGGGCAATAACTATGTTTCGCTCATTCTATTTTCCTAGTGTGTGGAAGACTAAACCAATCCTCTTCTCCCCCAGATTCAGATCAAGCAGCACCTTCTAGATGAAGCTTTTCCTCATCTCTTCAATAGCTATTGACTTCCCTCCCTAATCATCTTTTATTTATTTACTCTGTCCGTACGTATCCCACACACACTTACATAGGAGGTACCTGTTGTCTTCTACAGAATAAAAGCTTCTGGAGAACAGAGAGGATTTTCTTGTTTGCATTTGAGTCCTCTGTACCCAGCACAGTGCCCGAGCACGTAGGAAGCATTTCATAAATGTTTATTGAATAAATGAATGAAAGTGATGGTTCTTGAGTCAGAAGACCTAGGCTCAGATTCCACAACTGTTGCTTGCTACCTGTATGGCATTGGGAAAATAACTTACCCTCCCTGGAGTTCAGCTCCCTAATCTGTGGGATGCAGTGACTGGACCTCAAAGGTCCCTTCTAGTTCTGTACTCACAATCCTCTAAATTAGTATGGCCCCGAGCTAAGAATGATTTCTGTGTTTTTAAACACAATAGAACTTTATTTTTAAATGTAAAAATAAATAGACAACAGGCTAGATTTGGCCCTCAGATCACAGGTTGCTAAGCCCCACAATAAAATCTCAATACACACTTTGATAATACTCAGGGACCTCACTTCAGTGTGAAGGCAAGCACGGGAGAAGGTAAGGAGATCTACCTTGAGAAATAAAAAAAAAGACAGATCAATAAATGAAGGAGTGCAAAGCCTTGTAGACTACTCATAAACATCAGACTACACATGATGGTTACTTCAAAAAGGATGTCAAAAGACGACAGACGTGATGAGCACCAAAACAATGTCATCAAAACTGAAAATGACTTGTCTGAGACTTGCAGCCATGGTGGCCTTCGCTTATGGTGCTTCTTTACAAGGAGGGGGTTGGCTCCTTCCAGTTCTAACACTGATTCCTCCGTCATAAGGTCAGGGAGCAGTCAGAGGAGGAGAGGACCCTTTATGCTGGAAGGAGGAGACAACTCTGGGACAATGGTATACGAGTACACTTGTATACTGGCAATGACCTTTGAAGATTTCTGAGTTATGTCTCATATCTTAAAATTACATCTGTAAGAATCAAGTGTTCTCAGTTCTGCAGACATGAGACATGAATCAGGTCAACAAAAGCCAGTACAGATGCCTTCCATAACCATACTTCCTCATGCTTGCATTTATGTATGCATGTCTTTGTAGAGGCGGGGTAGAACCAAAGAAGAATGGAGGGCAGTTTTGATTTTATTTTGAAAGGGAAAAGGTCTAAATAACAGAATGTGTCACATGAACAGGAGGTTTTTTTTTTTTAATTTAAGTTCGTTTAAAAAGATGATTGAAAGAAGCTGAAATTTGAGTAGGGAAGTTTATCTTATCTTTGAAATCAGGTATTTATTTAAATGACAGGAGAAAAAGAAGAGCTACTCTAAGAGCCAAATCTTCAGATTCAAAATTCAGCTCAAGCTATCCCAACCCAAGGGAGCAGTCCCTAATCCAACAGTTCCAGATTTTAGGAATTCTACTATCTATAAGATCTTACTGCAGACCTAGGCTCTGCAGAGGGTTCTGTAAAACAATTTACCTACCTTACCTACATCACCAGGGTCCTGAAAATATTTTATGTATTGTATACCAAAAAGTAATCCTTGGATATAGACCTGGGACACAGAGGAGAACCTCTCCTTCCCATTAGAAAAAGGTTCCATACTATTCTGAGGTACCTAGCCTGAACCCATGCCTTTTTTAACCCATGGTGAATGCCTTGAATTGACTTGTGCCTTCAACAGATCCCTTGACCTAGTGAAGTTAGTTGTAGTTAGAAAGAAAAATGAGATTCTGGAGTAAGAAGATCTTGGTTTAAATTCTCAATCTGTAACTTAATTCCTGAGAAGCCCTGGACAAGAAGCTTAATCTCTCTGGGCCTTAGCCTCCTCATCTACAAAATGAAAAGGCTGAACTAACTGATCTCCAAGGCCCCTTCAAGCTCTATAATCCTATACAGTCTCTCCAATATTAGAAAGATACTCTCCAGTATCTCGCTTTCTAAAAACAGGATATGATATGGGACAGAAAAAAGAATCTGACTGACTTGTCTAATACTCTAAGGACTGATCAGATTATTGAAAATGAAGAAAGGAAGGCTCACAATAGATAAGAAACATTTGCTAAATCCTGCTACTGGGTAAAGAACAGGGATAACATTTTATCTTGTATGTATATTATTTGCACATAGCTTTTTTCATGCTGTCTCCCCCATAAGAATGTGAGCTCCTTGAAGACAGGGGTTGATTTTTGCCTTTGTTTTCATCCCAGGGTTTAGCACAGTGCCTGACATATAATGAAATGCTTGTTGATAACAAGGGATTACAAAGAAATACCACATGTTTCTCATGACAAAAATCCCTCTTGTGAGAACCCTGCTTGTCTTTGGAGGCTAAAAGATGGAATCATTATTGGCAAGTGACACTAATACCTGGGGGACAGAAGTATAACTTTAAGGCCTGGCAAGGATGGATATCTGAATAATAAGACAGTATGTGCTTACCCAACCATGTCTATAGTAAATCATAAACAGATGTGGTAACATCTGTTTTGTTGGTTTTTTTTTTTAAAGAAAGGGGACCTCAGTCAAGAACCTCAGTCAAGAAAGACTGTGCCAGACTATGAAATTCCAGGTAGCTGATTCTTGTCAGTCTCACCAAGATCCTTCCCCCTTCCTTACTTTTAATTAATTAATCGCTCTTATTGCCTGTGCATTTGTGCAGGCTGTTCCCCCATCCCTGGAACACTCTCTTTACTCTCATTCCTTTCAAGGCTCAGCTCACTCCCTTCCTCTTGCAAATGGTGTTTCCTGATTTCCTATTATTGGTGTTCTTATGACTCCCACCTCCCCACATCACTCTGTATTGATTTTGCATACACAGCTTGTATTTACTTATCTGAATGCACTGCAAGCCCCCAGTAGACGACCTATTCATTCTCGGACTTTGTGTCCCCAGGTGATAAGGGCCTTGCAGTACACGGCACATGGCACTGAAGAAACACTTGTGGGTTGATTGTCCTATACAGGTTGGTGCTTCGTTATATTTATATTTTATTTAGCACTCTAACATAAATTGTTCTGGACTGGTTTCTCCTTGTTTCACGTATGCCTAACTAAACTCTCTATGAACAGTGCCCCAGAATGAGCCTCACAGCCTGGGTTCCAGTCTGGGTTCTGCCCCTAACTAGCTGGGTAAAAGAGGAAGGTGGTAGAGCAAATAGTAAATTTGACCTTTGAGATCCTTTCTGGTTTTTAAATCCTATGGTTGTAGTAGCCACATCACATGCTTTTCGGTACATCCACAGGAATTGGCATAGTGCCAGGCATGTCATAAATGTTCAATAAATACTTCTCTTTCTCACTGCCTTTGGGTCAATGGATTCTCCCATTACCATCCTTGAATCCTTGAGCATTCACTACTCTTATGGTTTCCTATATTTTTGTACTAGGATTTCTTCATTTTAGTGGTTCTACAAATAAAGACTTCATCACTGAATATAAAGATAATCATAAAAGATACCCAAAAATATTTTATACTCTTAACAACCAACTTTGCTAAGGAGCCCATGCTTTGGCCCCTGTTTGATTCCCTTTGCAGACCAAGAAAATCTGAACTATTGAGGGTGAGTCAGAGTCCCTGTACTTAAGTGGAAATATAATTCTTAGGTTACAATCAATCTTGAAATGGTCCCTATATGCCTATAGACATGCATCTATCATTATATCTAATCACCTGGACATTTCCAGAATAGAAGCAGAGGGACTCTTCACTGACATAGCTTGGGTTACCCTGTAATATGAACCAGCATGGTCAGTCAGGCCCTAATAATACTACTACTTCAAAGCTATCATCTATTGCATATTCAAAGAACTAAAATTGTCCCCAATTGTCTCTAATGAAAAATCGTTTCTAGTGGCCACTCCAAGAGACAGGAGATTGAAGCATGATTTACTTTTAGCATTTCTACTTATAGAGTGGTTACATTTCATCCCACATCGTTAAGACTAGGACGGACTCCAGATAAAGGCGATTCATAGGCTCGCTTTTTATTTCTACACAAATGTGGGCCCAGTGCTCTTTAAACAAGTACTGATGTGTTTTTTGGAACCCCAACCATGTGATGAGAGTCAGTATTAAGCACCGTGGAGGGTTTTCAGGTGAGGAAACTGTGGCACAAAAAATGTGGTCATTTGTTTAAGGCCACATATGTTATTACATTTTAATTTATAATAGCGATTGAATAATAATTGGTGAAGCAGCAAGGTGGCATAATGGATGGAGGACTAGACTCGAAGTCAGGAAAACCTGTGTTCAAATCTTGCCTTAGATCCTTACTAGCTGTGTAATCCTGGGAAAATTACCTTAAAAAAAAAATCACTGTCTGCCTCAGTTTCCTCATCTGTAAAATGGAAATAATAATAGTGCTTACCTCCTAGGGTTGTGGTGAGGATCAAATGAGAAACTATTTGTGCTTTACAAACTTTAACGCATTATAGAAATGTTATCTGTTTAATATTAATATGGGGAAACTGGATTGAGACAGCTCAATTTATTTCACGCTCAGGATTGAGTATTCTCTAACTTAATTTCTGCTAATTCGGAATGGATACAAACTAATGTCTACATGCAAAAACAATTCAAGTTTCTAGTCCCTTTTAGCAAGCTGTCCCATGGAATTGCTGTGTCTGTTCTCATATTTATTAGCGGAAAAAAAAACCCACCAAACCCTTACGGATTGTTTATAGAATAGACAAGATTGTATGATCCAACTCCTCATCCATGACTTACTTGTATAACAGAATGTCTGCAGCTTGAAGTACTGGGTATGTGAAGAGACCCACTGTACCTTGTTGTTTCAGGCTAGCATTCTTACTCTGTGAGGAAGAACAAAAGGGGAAAAAAGTTCAGATATCTGGCTGATTGAGTTACGGATATTTTCAAGCTCAGGGAAATATCATAGGAAAGAGCAGAGGAGTAAGAATAAGGAGATTTGGGTTCTAGGCCCAGCTCTGCTATATACTCTCTCTGTGACCTTAGGCAGATCACTTAATCTTTCTGAAATGCAACTATTCCATTGGTGAAAATGAGTATAATAACCTGTCCTGCCTATTTCACATGCTTCTAGTACAACGAGCCAGGGAGATGTGGATGAAAAGTCTTTGTAAACTCTGAAGTGTAATACGAATGCAAAAAATTCATTCAATGAGAATTTATTAACCAAATATAGTGTGCCAAGCACTGGAGACACAAAACCGAAAATTAAGCCCTTTCTTGCCTGTAAGGAGCTTATATTCTATTTCAGGGAAACAACACACACTTCCATAAGCAAATACAAAACCTATAGAGCCCACAGAGGATGTAGGGGAGAACATGGATAAGGAGACAGGATGTGCAGTCTTTCCCCTAAGAGAAAGCAGCCATGTTGGCAGGATCCCAGATACACTGACGTATTGAAGAAGAAAGGCCTTATGGGGTAAGGTACTGAGAGATGGTGAGGACTGATGAGGAATACTGAAAAGGAGAGCCAGAGACTGAAGAAGTAGTAAGTGCCGCCTCAGAAATATCAAGGGGGAAGGCACTCTGATTTGGGATGATAAGAACCATGCTGAACCTTAGGGGTTCAGAATACCGCCATTTTGTTTCTACCCAAGGATATGGAAAGAACTGACAATATTGCCTCTTAATTAAGCACTGGCACTTCAACATATTATTTGTTTTTCTCTGTGTAGTTCCTGTTTTGAGGCACTGGCTTCAGAGGAAACTATGGCAGCCCTGAAAGCTTGCAAGGTGGAAAGATGCCTGCAAATGGGATCAGTGTTGACATCGCTGTAGGCTCTCTAATTTTAGGCTATCATATTGCAAAAATAAGTGGAAGTAAAGTGCTGTGAATTATCCCAACTTAAATTATTTAGTTGAGCTTCCTTGAGAAAGTATAGCCTTCATTTTACTGTGGATTTGAACTGTTGCCTGGATCCATCTTGTTTAAATGTTACATAAAAATGTTATTTCCCTTCTCTCCACAATGAACACATTCTTGCCCTGCCATCAATTAGTTCTGGTGGGGATGGAATACAGATTCCAACAGCAATGGATGCAGACTGTTAATCATAATAGGGAGGCTTCAAGGTCATTAGCAACTTAAACAAAAAGCAGACTCCGGGTCATCCATTCTGAGAGTCAGAGTAAGAAAAACCAGAGATTCATAGAATTTTGCAACTTGAAGTGCCTTGAGAGTCTAACCACATTATTTCAACCGTGGGCTAGAGACATTAGGTGACATGCCACTTACTAACTTGCCAAAGTTAGCACAGCTCGTTAGATGGGCTAGAAGTCAACGTCCTTGAGATATGGTGAGACGGGCCAATTTAGAGTGTAAAACAGAAGAATACAGAAAAGAAAAACTTTCATAATAATGGCATTTAAATTCATTTTATGTCTCCTGCTTTGAAAACATTTACCTTCCACTGGGGTAAATTTTGTAACCGTGGCATCCTGACCAGACATCCAAGGATCCAATTTAATTCTGAGTGCTCTGACACCTAAAGAAATAAGAAATTACATTATAAATATATTGTGAATATTTTAACATATACAAAATAAAAAGATAAGGGCAAAGCAAGTGTTATTTCCAAACCCCTAGAATACTCAATAATTAACAGTTCAGGGAAGAAAAAAGGGGCTTGGTTTTTTTAAAGTTTTCTCATTCTTTTTCACTATTACATCTAAATGCTAGAGAAAGGTGCTGGAATGAAAACCACAGAAACTCGAGCCATTTGGTCTAGGAATCCATCAGAGAAATAGCAGGGGTGGTGTTTTCCCCACCCTTAAGGAATATTTCTTTTCCATAGATTTTTTTCTTTTCACTGTAGCCTCCCCCACCCCCCAAAACTAGTAAGAGGGCCAACTTAGGCTGTGAAGTCTCTGAGCTTTGTGAGTTGGGCCCCAGTCAACCAGGGAATGGATTGGGAGCTCCTCCAAATTATTTCCCCAAATTCACTGAACTTATGTGGGGGTTCTTGTCAAAAAATTTTGTTAAAAGCTGGAAACAAAGTTGGGGGCGACTCTTGGGTCCAGGACAAATTCCTTCTGATGATCTAGAGTTTTATGTAGGGCAGGGCATCCCATCCCCAGCCCTTGGGATTCCCGGTCCTTCATTAACTGCAGCTTCTTCTTATCCATATGATTGCCTTAAAAAGCAGAGATTGCTTCCAACTCTGAAAAGTGACACCAAATGTGTTCTTTGTGGGTTTTGTGAAGTGAAGAGAGAGAAATGACATTGCCTCAGCTCAGGCTTGTTTCGCTAAGGAGTATTCACCATCTGGAGTAGGAGGGCTTCTTTCTCTTTTCTGCCCCTATTAGCCACAGAGAAAGAAGGTTGTTTTTCACTTGTTTGACAAGGACTCCCTCATAATGCTATGCAAGTCACTGAGCTGCCTCCATCATCTTCCTTCCAAGGCAGCATTTGGGTTTCATTGAGGGCAGTGGCTTTGACAACAATGTCTGCAAATTGCTAACTGCTGCTGTAAACAAACATCTGTCAGACTAAAACTGTGGTCTTGGCTATAGTAAAATATACTTCCATTAGAAATTAATAAAATAAGAGCTCTATTTGGTATGGGGTGGGGAGGCTGTGGGGAGGGAGGAGTTGCATTTTCTTTAATGAGCTGGGTTGAAGGAATGAAAATAGGGACAAACAAGCATGGAAATATGGGGAAAACCAAGAAAATTTCTTCCTTCCTGCCTAGATATGATGCTTTATCGATGGACTGCAAAAAGCCACCATTGTGTCTCAATGAAGTCAAGTATTTTCCTTGGAGAACCTTATATTTGAACATATGGAATGAAACTCATTTAATATTTTGTGGGGGATTCTCTTGGTGTTGCCAAAACAGGAGAAATCAACTTAATTCAAATAATTATCATAAAGAAAAGTAGACAAAAGGTCAAAGACAACTTTTTTCTCATCTTGTTTTTCCTGTTTTAGAATAAGAACATAAGGTTTAGTTCCTCTGCTCACTTTAATTTGATATAAAACTATAAATATTTAGATTTCTATCACAGGTGAATGTGAAATTTTGCTATCTGAATAGAATATTTGCTGAAATACATTCTAAGAACATAAGGAAAATAATAGCAGAACTTAATACACAGAACCAATCTAAATGGTTTTGTGAAAAAGTACCAACACTGTTTTAAACGGGGGAAAATGAAGGCATGGGGTGGACAAAGTGACTTGCAGAACAGGCACATGACAAATTAAATGAAGTGACTGGATTATAACCAAAGACTTCTGATCCCATCATCCTAAAAACCACAGAATCTTGGAATCTTCAGGTGTTACTTAGAAAAGACTCTCAGAAAAACAAAACATGCATTTGACCAAATGATGGGTTATTATTTGGGAAGGAGTATCCTCCAATTTTTTTTTAATATGTCAATATTTAGTTTAGCAAATTGTGTATGAACAAACTAAAAATTTGAAAAGTAAACAAATAAAATAGTTGCAGCACATTAGATAACAGGAACTAGTTATGCCAGAGGTGGGGAACCTGCGGCCTTCTAGATCCTTAAGTGCGACCTTTAGACTAAATCCAAATTTTACAGAATCTTGATTGGATTCAGTCAAAAGTCTACATTTGAGGATCTAGAAAGCATGTAGCCTCAAGGTCAAAGGTTCCCACCTCTGGGTTAGGCAACACAACACAAAAGATGCTATCCAAGAAATGTACAACCAAAAAAAAAAAAGGATGGACTACTCACATAGTGGAGAGAAAGATATGACCACTGGATGACCATAAGTTCCCCTGGTATCCATGCAAACTAAGAGATTTAGTGGAGAGTCATCAGTGTGGAAGAGGACCCCTCAGGGTAAATTTAGAAGATGATATAGACCAGTATAGGCAATTCTGGATGGCTTCCAATCTGGACCCCTGGAGGGAGAACTCAGACTGATGAGAACATAGATCCATCCAAGTACCAAGGTGAAGTGTTCGTTTGAATTGGAAACAAAAGGACAACTAATGATATTTGTGTAGCGTCTTCCCAATCAGTGCCTCACATATGTCATGACAGAAAATCTGCACATAATGACTGTTTGCACTGTAATCTTTGAAATCAATTATGACTGTACTTCGTGGTTGATTCTTACACTAGACATAGCCTCTGCCAATGCCAATGGCTCATAATCACAAACAGGCTAATCTCTAGGTGAAAACAGGAGGTGGTGGGGGAAATATGGCGACCTAAGATGCATATCCAACAAAATCATCGGCTCTGATGAGGAGCCAAAGGTCTCCCAGAGTTCAAGGAATTCAGATCTTCTAGTTCCAAGGACAGTCTTGTGAATAAGAATTAAGAAAATTTAGAATGTGAGAAGATGCTGAAAAGAGGCAATAGGACTGAAGAGGGAAAGAGATCCTTCCCCAAACACCTGGGAAAAGCAAAAGGAATCCTACATTGGGCCTTCAATGCCGTATCAGATGATGCTCAAAGATACAGCTGCCGGAGATCAATCAAATCCATTCAAGCCATCACCTAGGGCATTAAAACCTGGATGGAAGCCCTAAGATACTTTCTTGTCTCCCAGGACTTGTCTATTTCCTATGTAAATATTATCTTCCCAGGAAGTATTTCCTGCAGCTTGGCTAAGGATACTTGGAAAACTATTCAGACTCACAAATTCCCATTTATCACTTCCTCTCAAAAACGAGCAATTTCATGCTGAGTTATTTTCACTAGACTCATCATCCCCATGACAAAGCTCCTTAGCAGGAACCTTGTTCTGGGATCTGATTTTAATTAAAAGGCTCTTGTATCAACTGATAAACTCTTACACTGAATATATCCACTGTTTTTAATTGGCTCATTTCTGCTTGGTTTTGCCAATATTTATCATCTTTTGTGCACACTTGGATTTCCTCAGACTTTTCTCCAAGTTCAACACTTCCAAAGTTCTTGCACAGTCAACAGCCTCAATCTGCTTTACTCCTAACTATAGGTCACCTTCTCTGCTTTAGGATTTGTCTTTTCTTCTTCAATGGATCTAAAAGTCCAGTATAATCAGTTCAGTTACCTGCATTAACATAACAGAATTTCATGTTGGATAATTAAAAATGGCAGACTGAACCTGATAATGAATGAAATTATATTTCTGTCATTTAACTTGACTTTGGAATGTATTTCTACATTTGCATTTGTATAGTATAAGGATAATAATATCCAGCATTTATAGGTGCCAGGCACTGTGCTAAATGCTTTACAATTATAATCTTATAATTACAATCATAATCTCATTTGATTTTGGAGGTATGGCCATTATTATCCCTATTTTTATGGGTAAGGAAACTTAAGCAAATGGAGGTTAACTAACTTTCCCTGGTCACATAGCTAGTAAGTGTCAGAGGCTGGATTTAAACTAAAGCCTTCCTGACTCCAGGCCCAGTGCTCTACCTACTGCACCACTTGTCTCACAGGACTATTTCTGATGTTCCTAGGAATTCAAGTGAAAAATAATAATGTAGTCCTATTGCTGCATCATAGAACTTGAGTTGAGTTGACCTTGGAGGTCACACAGTCCAGGCCCCTCAGCTGTCAAATGAGGAAACTGAGGTCGAGGGGTGAGAAATAATTTGCCAAAAGTCACACAGCTAATAAGCGTCAGCGCTAGGAACTGAACCCAGGTCATGTGACTCCAAATCCAGCACTCATGCTGAAGTCAGAAGATGATAAGAGGCGGTGCATTTCCCCATACTAAGCTTTGTTTAAATTATTTCTGAAATCCACTACATGTGAAAAAGTAAAATTTTCCCTAAGCCAATTCTAGGAGCCATATTAATAATACTTTTTGGCCTTAAACCTGGAATAGCATTATGATTAAATGTTTTGGTTTAAAAGGATCTCCACTCTGTACAATATGATGTATGTGCAGCAGAACCTTAGAAATCAACAGAGTCAATAATTAAGCCTTCTACTTTAGGGGCTATTAAAACAAAAAGTGGTGAGCAAAATTTGCTGGGTTACTGATGATCTTCCGGGTAAGGTTATTGCTCTTTGGTCATAAATGGATATTTCACAGGCAGGATCAACACACTTCCAGAGCACCCAGCTCCATAAAAGTTCCAAACAGTCTGCTCTGTTAAAAGTTTGAATGAATGACACATTTCCATTGCTACTTCATGCTCTTTTCTTTTACAACCCTGTGAAATAGATGATGAAAACATTAATGTTTCCTGCCTAACAAATTGTGGTATATAAATGTAGTATCCCATGGTAAGAAGTGATAAATATGCACAATCTGGAGGAGCATGGGAAGACTGATGCCAAGTAAGCAGAGCCATAAAAATAATGTCTATGTCTGCAACGACATAAGCGGAAAGAATACCAGAAACGACGCAAAACAAAATAACAAGAAACAAAAAAAGAAAAAGGAATTGAAAGCTCCGTAACAGGCTGACTGCAATCAGGTTTGGTCCCAAGGGTAAAAGGAGACAGGGCCGCCTCTCTGCCTTCTAGAGGTGGGAGCCTGTGAGTGCAGGCACCGTCTGCGCTCTCAGACGGAGGAAACGTGCTGTTAAGTTAGTTTGGCTGAACAGCTTCTTCTCCTCACGCCCAGCCCTAGTCCCCAGCTCTCTTCTTCACTCTTTGCTATGAGGGAAACCTAACTTGGGAGATGACATTGACATGAAAACAAAGGACAACAAATTTTTTTAAAGTGTTATTTCCATTTTACAGAAAAAAGGAACTGAAGCACAGGAAGATTCAGTGATTTTTCCATGGTCACAAAAATAGTGTTGGCACCACGATTCAGAGCAACATTCCTTAACTCCAAGTCCAGCGCCCCTTTTCACAAGGAAGCAGGATGCCCTAATTAAAAGGCTGAAGATACAGTTCGAAAGACACATCTTTCACATGGCTGCCAAGGATAGATTTCTTTTTTTTTTTTTTTTTATATGAGATTCTTTATTAAATTTTTTTTGAGTTACATCTTTTCTCCCCGTCTTTCCCCCGCCCACAACCCCAAAACAGCCACAAGGATAGATTTCTAAAACTGAGGTCTGACCGTGTTACTCCCCTACTCCATAAGCTCCAATGGCCTATCTTTGCAGTCCTATCTCCGTGCTTTTGCCCAGGCTGTGCCCTGCACTTGAAATGAACTCCTTTCTCAAATCCCCAGCCTCCTTCAAAGTTCAGCTCAAGCACCACCTCCTACATGAAGAGTTTCTTGATCCCCTTCTATTTATTTTGTACATAGTCAGTATAGATGTATGTGTTATATACATGATTGCTGCCTGGATAGAATATAGCTTATAAAGCTCCCTGAGGGCAAGGATGGTTTCATTTTTGTCATTGTTTTCCCAGTGCTTAGCACTTAGTAGGCATTTAATCAGTGCTTGCTGATGAATGGATAGCCACAGCAGGTTTTATTTTTTAACATGGTGTACAACACAGGATTCTAAGAAGAAGAGCCTAGGTTCAAATCTTAACTTTGCTGCTTAACCTGTGGGGCACCCAGGAACTTCAGAAAATCCCTTCATCTTCTCAGGTTCTTTATCTGGAAAAAGGTGAGTTGGACTAGATGACTTATAAGGGGTCTACCATCTCCAAACTTCGGATCCTACGTAGACTCCACCATGAGAGAAGTAAAGATGACCATCTAATTTTCCGTTAACTCGTTATGAGTAACAAAACTCACACATTTAGTTTCATTAGCCTCTCCATTGTGGGTAATTCAGAATGGCAGATTGGTTCTGCTTTGCCTCTCCCTTATTTTTCCTTCTCTATTTTGGTTTCTGGGACAGTAACGCAGGACTCCATTCTAATCAGAGAATTCAGAAGGAATCTACAGTCACAGATTCCATTCTCCTCTTCCTCCTCCTCCCTTGCATATCTATCTGCCTGAAATGCTTTTGGGCTCACTGAAACAATGAGAAGCCTGACAGATCAGGGCATCTCTCTTGGCTCTAATGGTGAGTCGGTGTCTCCAGTTATGTCCTCTACCTTTTATCTTCCATCTGCTGTGATTACAATGCGGGGAAGGCAGCAATTGAAAATGTGGAGACCCATAATTCAGAGACAGCTGCGGGAATCCAAGATTGGATCTGTATAAAGGCCTGCTGGAAATAAAAGACCATTGACTCCAGCAATGGTAAGGAAACACCTACCAAACATACACACATACACACACACACACACACACACACACACACACACCTTTCAGAAGAGAGAGGTAGTCAGTAAAATTCTCCACATATGGCAAACATATTTTAGGGGAAGCAACACGACCAGCAGCCAGAGGGAGAGAGAAAAAGAAAATAATGAGAAAAATCTTCAATAAGCCTAAATTGTTCCAGTCAGACCGTTCAGAAAGAATGCAAAGGACGGAGACAAAAACTATTGGCAAAATCAGCATTATAGCTTAGAAAAAACCATATTCTGCACTTGTAATTATCTCCAGAAAGAAATTAAGATGTGCAGAATTAATAATATACAGTAATAAATTTATTTTTAAAGGAAAACCAAACCAAACCAAAAACTAACACTTCAGGTGTGTCGCACTTTCTACTACACTAGTGTTCCTGAAAAGTCCTACATAAACTGAATGTTATTTTTCATTGATTTGCAAAACTTCAGAGATATTTTATTTTAATTTGTAACATCATCCATTAACGGTGGCTACCAAAAGCTTTAAACAATTATAAGATTAATGAAATATGGGACAGGGTGGGAAACCAATATTCGGAGGATTAGTCAACCTCCATTTACCTTTTTAATAAGGTTGGAATTTTCCCCATTTGATTTCACAAAAATCAACCAGACCAATGTTGTCTGATATAACAAGAAAAACAAGAAAAGAGAAGGGCAAAATAATTGGAAGGTTGGAGAGACAAGACTACTAGAAATACTGTGGTAATTAATTGTGTGATCTTAGTGTAAGCTATACTGATTACAAAAATGTATATAATCCAAAGATGTTGTAGAGTCCAAAGAACTAGGCTCAAGTCCTGACTCTACAATTTAATTCCATTTCATTACTTATAAAACATAAGAGTTGAACTAGATCAGTGGTTCATGAACCCCTCGAGGTTCACAATGATAGTCTAAAGTATTCATGCTAAAAATTCTTTAGTGGCACCTTATACAGTGAATAATTGCCCAGTTAAGTCACAAATATATTTTTCCTGTGTGTCAACAAGCATATGCTTGTTGGAAGAGCTATAGATTTGCCTCTGGAGGAATTTGAAACTATCATGGTCATGCACCCAATGATTTTGGTGTTTGGATACTGTATATCAAATTCTGTCCACTTCTGACTAAGAGCAGTTGCTCATTCTGTCACCAAATTGTTTCCAAACTGCCACAAGGATTTGACATCCAAGTTCAAACTGATAGCCAATGGATGGCCAGACACAAGTGCCCCCCCTCATTTGAATTCTCCTCTGTCATCCTGTAATCATACAGCATCATCTGTATAATCACATGAGAGAGATGTTACAAATACTTGCATTCATGAAGTATGAATATCAGGCTGCTTGAAATGATCCACGTTTGACCGTGATTGCCCGGCACGTGCATTACAACCTTGACACCATCACAAACATTCTGCAGAAACAAACTTTATACGATACAAGGCTGCTTTCTGATTTTAAACTTATCCTCCATTTTTGTTACTAGTCTTCTGTCTGGCAGAATTTCAAATAAACTGGTTGGTGACACTGGTTAGTTGTTAACAGAGTTTCTGTGACAATGTTGCTGATATGCCAGTGACAAAAATAAGAAAGTCAAATCTGGAAGCATTTTTCCCTTAGGTGAGTTTATGTGTAAACACTGTTAAAAATGAAGCAATATTTGCAAGTGAACTTTAAACACATTTTTCATCTAATACAGCATTTGCCATTCACAGTAAAAAAGTAAACATTTTATATTGCAATTAGCTGTCCATTTCATTGATTGGTTAGTTGGCTAGAAATTAAACAAATGTGTTTCCATCTCTCAGCAAGGGAGTTTATAAAATTTTTTTATTATTTTCCACTACACATCTGTGTGAGCAAGCATTCTCACCTTATTCTTGTTTGAAATCATGATACAGAAATAAACTCAATGCAAAACCTGATTTAAGACTGTGTCTGTCTGGTGTGAAGCCAAATATTGCAAACCTCTGCGTAAATAAAGCACAAGGCTGAAACTGAGTTTATATATATGATTATATCAAGCATCTTCCAATTGTAATTTATTTCAATGTAAATGCTATGTACAGCCAAAAACTTTGTAAAATGAAGACATTTAACTTAAAGTCTTGCAGATAAATAGTAAATATATGCGGTCTTGCTGGATTCTTTCTTTTAATTTCTATAGAATGTTCCACATAAAATATTTATCATTATTTTAGAATTTTATGTTTAGAGTTTTCACAATTACGTATAGCACAAAAATTTATATTTTATAATTATAACTAGATAACATAAATTTCAATTTGGAGCTTTAGAGGGTAAAAGTTATTGTAGATGTAACACTTACTAAGTCTAAAAGAATATTATGAATAAAACATTAAACTTAATTAGAAGACACCCAAACCTTCCGCACTCTAGATTACTCTGGAGCTAAGATCGATAAGACTAACTATTACTAATGACTTAAATGAAAACATAAAGGAATGCTTAACAGATGTGAAGATGACACCAAGTTGGAAGGAAGAGCTAATATATTAGATAACTAATGTTTTTAATGATGTGCTTAAAACAACAGAAGGAAAGGTAGTCAAGTTGAATGCAAATTCTTGCATTTAGGTTTAAAAATAAACCACATAAGGGCCAGGGGGTAACTTGGCCTGACAGAAATCTGTGTGAAATGAGGGTGAAAAAGTTTTCATTGGCCAGAATCTTAAGAGCCAAGACTATAATGAGACTACTAAAAAAAAAAAAGCTGTCTATGTTAAAGGAAGGCAATGATCCCAATTGCATCATGGATGTATGGGTCCGAAGAGATCCAATAGTATTGTGGTTTATTTCTAGGAACATTTTAAGAGGGAAATTTTATGGATGAGTCTTATCAATAGTGATAAAGTACATAAAATCTATACTATGTGAAAAAAGGTTAGAGAACTGCTTATATTTAGCTTGGAGAAGTGAAGATTTAAGGAGATCATGATAACTCATTAAATATTTGAAGGCTTGTTATTTGAAAAAGATATTTGATTCATTTTGGGTGACTGAATGGAGCAGAAGTCAATTCACGATAGAAGTTACAGAGAGGAAGAATATGGCTCACCTTAAAGAAACATTTTCTGAAAACTGGAGCTGTCAAAAAAAATAGAATGAATGGCCTCACACAGTAGTGAAGATATCCTCCATCCACCTCCATTGGAGTATACGGGAAGAGGTTACATGAATATCCATCTCTCAGAGATGTTGAAGGGATTCTCTAATTGGGAGGGTGGTCACATGAGATAACCTCTAGGATCCCTTCTGACTTCCAAGGTTTTTATGATTCTATTAAAAAGTAAAAGTCTCCTTAAAGTAGGAAGCTACATTAAGGTAATAAATGCATTTTTCTCTTTAAATTCATTCATTCATTTAATAAATATTCATTGAGAATCTCTGTTACCTGTTAGATACCGTGTTGAAAATTAAGACGGATACAAAGTTTGCAAGACTTTGTCTCTGACCTGCAGAAGTCTGAAAGCCAGCAGTGTCCGGATCGCTAGCATATTTCTTACTAACATCACATGATGGCGTTATGACTGAACTGTGTGACGCAGATTTGGCTGAGGAACATCCTTCACCACCCAGCCCTGGTCACTCTTTCGCAGAGGTGGGAGGGCTACAGGTGTGGTGTGTGGATTGGTGCTGCTTATGGCCTTTTCTTTTCTTTCTTTGTCTTTAAAAAAACGATGCTTCGTCATAAGGGACGGATGATTTTCTGGGAGAAGGGAGGCAGAGGGAAATGGTGAGAAAAGTTGTTTGTGTTATTTATCGTTCATTCATGTCCAACTTGCTGTGACCCCATTCGGGGTTTGCTTGGCAGAGATACCGGAGGGGTTTGCCATTTCCTTCTCCTGCTCATTTTATAGATGAGGAAACTGAGGCAAACAAGGTTAAGTGACTTGCCCAGGGGATTGCACAACTAGTGTCCGAGGCCAGATCTGAACTCAGGAAGATGAGTCTCCTAGGTCCAGTATTCTATCCACTATGCCACCTGACTGCAACCCAGGAATATAAAAACAAAGGATATCAATAAATTTAACTTTAAAAACTTGAGAACTTTTTTTTTTTTGCATTTTGGAGGGGGGAAGGCAGGGCAATTGGGGTTAAGGGACTTGCCCAAGGTCACTGGGCTAGTAAGTGTTAAGTGGCCGAGGCCAGATTTGAACTCAGGTCCTCCTGACTCCAGGGCCGGCGCTCTGTTCACTGTGCCACCTAGCCACCCCAAGTATATTTTTTATTAGAAGCCTCTAAGGGTCTATACCTCTGGGTTCCTTGGCCTATCTGATGGCCAAAGAGAAATCATTCAAGTCATTCCCAAAAAGAACCCAAGGCAACCCTGGTGGCTTTGCCCACAAGTCTCCTTTAGCTTGGGCACGGGAGCTCTGGACGACCTCAGGTTCCTAAATGGTCTCTCTGAGATCTCCTGAAGCCCTGTTTTCTGAGAAGAGATAATGGATAATATCCAATGAATGGGAAACCCAAAGTGGATATATCTACACTATTGGAAATTAGTAGGCCCCAAATCTCACTCCACTGTCAACACATTGAATCACAAAAAGAATATTTGTCAAATGATGTTACTACATTTTAGTTACAAGTAAGGACTTCCCAAGAAAACCCCAAACAGGGTCATGAAGAGTCAGATATGACTGAACAACAACAACAAACAGTAATCATTGAAGGAAAGGACCACAAAAACATGTAGCTGCTGTAGACATAACCGGCTGATCACCTCTAAACACCTGGAAAACAGTAGAATGCAGAAGGAAAACTTATCTTTCCTTAGATACAAGAAAAGGAGATTGTATAGAATTCTGATGTGTAAAACTAACCTGGGACTGTTGAAAAAGAATGCTTTTTTCTGGGTTTATACCACAGGCAAGCAGGACAGCAGTCATGTCCAAGATGCTCTGGTGAAGAACAGCTGGATCTTGGGGAACAGTGATGGAATGAAGATCCACAATGCTGAACAGGACAGAGCTGCATTCTTTTTGTAGACTCACCCAGCTCTCAATGGCTCCCAGGTAATTGCCCAGATGAGGGATCCCTGTAGGCTGAATGCCAGAGAATATCCGATGCATGCCATCATTCTAGAACAAAGGAAAATGTTACTTCTTTCTTTCAAAGCCAGATCCAGAAATCCTTTATTATTAACCAACATAAAAGATGTTGCTACTACCACCAGTCATTTGCTGAGTGCCAATTTACTATATGTAAGAGGTACAAAGACAAGTTGAAGGAATTTATGATCTAGTTTGGAAGACAGGATATATAAACAAAAGGCTACAAAAAACCCAGAAGGAAGCATATATTAGATGCTAAGTGAACAAAATGGACAAGTGCTATAAGAATTAGAGGAAAGAGAGAGATCACTATGGGCTAAAGCACCTGAAAAAGTCTTCCATCATGTCACCAAAGCCAGAGGTTACAGTACTACCTATGGGTTTCAGGCTATTTAAATGATCTTGTGGCTCAGCAGGCAGAACAGATATAGGGTTAGGAAACTTTTTACTTCTGGTAACACTTTGACAAGTTACTTATTTTTTCTGTATTCCAGTTCCCCTCTATTTTTAATAAAGATAATATTTGTCTTTTCATATGGACCAAAAGATTTGAGTTCTAAAGCACGTTTACGATTTATAATGTTTTGGTCACGGTTGTGTTTCTTTGTTGGTTTGTACCTCCTAGTGGTTGAAACCAAGATGGTAACATGAAAGAAAAATGGGCAATAAAAAAGCAGTTGGTTTTGATTTGTCTGAATAATTCTGCATTTCATAATGCAATAAAAAAGAACATTTATCAGAAAACGTGCATTCCTGAAAGAAAGGTGCTACAAAAATAAAATGTATTGTTACTGCAATTTAGAACAAATGTGCATGATAGTGATCTGGACCACTCTGGTCATCCTTCTTGTGTGGAACATATTTCATCCTGCCTTATATCACGGTTCCTTGTAAACATTCCTTATTTCCCCTATTAGCTCTTTGAAGGAAAGTATCATTTTGTACATTTTTAATATCCTCAATATTGCCTTATATATTAAAGGGACACAATGAAAATATTTGATAAATGAATAAAGATTTTGAAAATATAAATATCATAGTTGTAGAACAAATGGACTTGAAGGGATCTAAGGGTTCATCCGGTCCAAAATTTCATTTTATATGGGAGAAAACCATGGCTCAGAGAAATTACTCATTTCTTAGTTGTCTGCTAGAAGATTACAGAGGCACTGAACTATTTTTCACATAATCATCTGCTCAGTTTATCTTCTCTACTGATAATCCCAGTGCATATGATCAGAAGGCTCAGAAAGAAAGGTCTCACAAACCTATTTAGGTTTTAAGTATTTACTTCATTTTCTATTACATCTCCAAGAAGATACAAGCTAGAAAGATAGCAAACATAAAAGACATGGTAACAATATATTCTTGTACAGATGACACGTGTATTAGTCAGAGAGTTCATAAATTAAATCCCAGGGGTAGAGTGGTATAGAGAAGGGAGAAGCTGGTAGCTTTCCAGCTCAAAGAATGATAGAATCTGAGAGTTAAAAGGGACTTAGCAACCAACTAGTCTGATCCAAACACAAAAGGAACCTGACCAATGGCCAAGGAACTTCTGAAGACCTTCAAGGAGGATGGGGGGACTCGCCAGCTTTCAAGGGAACTCACTCCACTTTTGGGTAGTTCTAATTGTTAGCAAGTTTTCCCTGACAACAAGACTAAATTTTCTTTTATTTAACTTTCACCTCACTCCAGAAGTTCTATCCTCTGGAGCCAAACAGAAGAATTCCCATCTTTCTTCTACATGACAACCTTTCAAATACTTGAGTCAGCATCTTCCTGAGTCTTCTCTTGATAGCTGGTTTCATTCATTTGAAGTACCAAGAAATAAAAGAACACATCATAACTGTTTCCTTCCAGAAGAGCCAATGATCTTAAATTTCCAAGGCACTTCTGTTAAGTTATACTGTCAGGTACAGTAATGAATATTATAACAGCTATAGATTTAATACACTGCTGCAGCACCCTGATCATTCTCTCATACTTTGATAGATCTGTGATCTCATTAATGAAAGCACACCCTTTAGCAGTTCAGACTTCTTCCAATTTATGCAGTTTCATACTGTTTTTGCCCATATACCCCCACAAATCTTCCAAAAAGAATATATCCAAGGTCTGGAGGGGTTCCCCCAAACCCTGTGTCATTCCTTGGGTATCAGGGCAGTACTTGGTATTGTCATTATCAGTAAAAAAATAAACTGAGCAGCTACTATGTGCTTGGCATAGTAGTGCTTGTACTAAGCATAGCGGTGCTTGTACTAAGCACCACAGAGTTATAAGAGACAATTCCTATCTTCAAAGGGCTTCCAATCTAGCTTGGGAATTTAAGACAGGCACTTAAAAGGCTAAATAATCCTTTACAGTAGTCAATGCTGGGTCAAATAAATGGCATAGATAACAGCTGACAGGAGTTTGGAGGACAAAGTGAGCACCAGGGAAGAGCAAAGAAAATTTCATGAGGGAAGCTAGACTTGAACTGTTACTGAAAAAACAGATTTAGGTAAGAAGGGTAGAGGGTATTCTAGGTAGGAAAAATGGCACGAACCAAGGCACTGAAATAGAATAAAAGTTTAGAACCAGATAGCATCTTAAAGATTATTTAGTTTAACACCTTAGTTTCATAGATAAGGAGAAAATTTAAATTTAGGAGGCAAAATGCTCAAGGCCACACAGATAGTAAATGACAAATTCAGAATTCTTTCCATTAAGCCACACTTTCCATGCTCTGCTTCATATGAGAGTAAGCTATCAAAGACATTCGGAGTTAGCAAAAAGTTGGAGATGATGGGGAGCCGAGGGGGGGTGCAGCTAGGTCATGCAGTGGATAGAGCATCAGCCCTGGAGTCAAGGACCTGAGTTAAAATCCAACCTCAGATACTTATTAGCTGTGTAACCTTGGGCAAGTCACTTAACTCCACCTGCCTTCTCTCCCCTCTCCCCCAGAAAAAGAAAGTTGTAGATTAGGGACTAAAGTTTAGGGGAGAAATCAAAGTTGAAAAAATATATTGAAAAAGTGTAAAAAGAGAATAGGAGGCCAAAAACTGAACTTTGGAAGCATGAACAAATTTAGATAAAAGAAAAAAAAAAGGGTCAGAGAAATAGAAAGAGAACCTAGACAGTGTAGTAGAAGTAGAAGTTGATCATAGAATACAAGGGGTTAAAGATTGTGGGTCTATCAAGATCATCATAAATGGAAGAAAACTCTTTTGTTAAGTGTTTATTAAGGATACAAAGATGTCAGTCTGGGAGGGGAAAACAGAAAACCATTGCCATTTACATTCATTCTAAGCCATTACTGAACTTCACTGACACTGGAAAGAGTGAGGCTGATGACTTTTGCTCAGTTCTGTCTCACTTAAATACAATTCATGCACAAGTTAAGACATTACTCTTGTGATGTCATGGGTCCTTTTCAAGAATGAAGGACAAAGAACAACAATTAAGGGCACAACACTATCTTAAATGCTGGGGAAGCAAACAGAAAACAAGATAATTCCCATTGTAAATGAAAATATTTTAGAGATAGATACACTGTGAGCTTCAAAAGGTCAGACTCATGAGGACCAGAAGTCTAGCAGCGGGAAGAATCCATGCCAAGACATGGCGGAACCAAGACAGTGAGGAACCAAGTCCTGAGCAACCTACTTGTCCCAGCAGAGACTGAAGGCAGTCAAGAAGCTCCAGTGATTTATCTAGTATCAAAGCTGAATTCAGAAGGGAATCTGGTGGGGGTAAATGCTACCTAGGAAGTGCTTTGAGTTTGAGCCTACACTTGCCAAGGACTAAGCACTTGTCTTGATAGGTATTGCACAGGAATACATTGCGATAATCTTCACAGTAAGTATTACTTTGTAAGCGTTAACTCATGTTAATTGGCTTAAGCGACAGTGGGCTACTAATTACTGGTGACTGGTGGGAAAAACAGACAAGAATGGGAGCTCGAATTGATGGCACAACAGAAAAGATACACTCCGCTTCCCTAGGTGTACTCCTAGAAAACTGAGGGGAAGGTTTAGTCTCGCTTTGGGGACCTTACTTACCTGTGAGGATAGGAGTAGGCATGAGGAGCCTTAGAACTCAATGGCTAGACATTCATAACCATTAGAATACCCTTAACCTTCCCTCCCCAGTTTTATTGGTGGAGTTGATAACCCTTATCTTCTCCAACACCTCAAAATGTACATGTTGAAAACAGAATTATCTTTCTCCCAAATCTCAAATTCTTTACTTACAGTCAAGGGAACCAAAATCCACCCAGTCACCAAGGCTTGCAACTGGGTGTCATTCTTAATTCCTTACTCTCACTCGCCCCAGGTGTCCAATCTTTAACTAAATACTTTCATAACATCTCTATGTGTTACGTCACCTTCTCTCTACTTATAGAACTACAACCTTAGTCTTGCTCAATAGAAGGTGAGCTTCTTGGGGGCAAAGATTTGTTGATCTTTCTTTGCATCACCGCTATTTGGAACACTGTAAACATATAAAGCACTTGTTGCACATAAATGTATGTAAATGTCTGACTGAGGGACAATACATATAAGAAGCTTCAGCTGCAAGTCAGACAGAAAGGTCCTCTGGTCTTTAGGAAATAGCAGCAAAGCAGATAGCAACACAAAACAAAAACGTACATTTCTGATGTCTAATGATTTGACAGCACGGAGGACTTTGGTGTGAAAACTGTTCATCATTAGCAGTGATTAGGTCACATCTCCATAAGGGTTGCTTCCCAGGATGACGACTATGAGGCTGGAAGAAGCAGATCAATGGTTCTCAGGCTGCTACCATTTTCAAGGCTCTTGGGCTCACTTGCTCATCAATAGCTGTTGGTATTGGTGGTAGCAAGGAAGATGGGCCCCTTCTCTACTACGATTGTCACCTCAGTGATGGCTAGGGAAGCCAGAATAGAAGGAGGGCCAGTGGTCTGCAGGGGTGGGGGGTAAACTATTCACAAGACTCTTGGACTCATGGTTGTGGACTATCTCCATCCACAACATGCTTCCTAACGACGAGTGTGTTCCCAGGCCCTGTTCTGGGCCCTTTTCTCCTCTTTCTATACACCATCTCACAGCAACCTTATCTGCTCTCCCAGGTTCACTGATTATTCCGTGCTGATGACCTCCAGATCCACACATCCTGTCCTAGTCTCTTCCCTGAGCTACAGTTTGATAGCACAGAAACCGGGTTATTTTCAACTGTGTCTTCCATATTCTAAATGAAGCCTTTTCAGAGGCTCCAGCAGCTAGTGCCTCCCCTCCAATACTACCTTGTACCTATTCTGAGTCAACCTATATATGTACATGTTATCTTTCCCTGTGCTATTCTGTAAGCTCTGCAAGGGCAGGGGATTGTTTCACTTCTGTCTTAGGATCCCCAGTGCCTAGAACATACTGAGTGTTCAGTAAATGCTTGCTGATCAGATTACTACTGTTTTAGGAAAGCTGGCAGTGAACAGAGAGACAGCAACTTGAAGAGAAGCTTTATTTTTTTTTTTTCTAATACGGCAGCGGTTCTCAACCTGTGGGTTATGTTCAATTTGTAACAATGAAAATACATCCTGCATATCAGATATTTACATTACAATTTATAACAGTAGCAAAATTACAGTTATGAAGTAGCAACAAAAATAATTTTATGGTTGGGGGTCACCACAACATGAGGAACTGTTATTAAAGGGTCGTGGCATTAGGAAGGTTGAGAACCACTGTAATAAGGGGCATGTGAACTTTTATTTTATTTTATTTTATTTTAATTCTTAAGAAGAAGGGAAGAAACCAAAAGTGAAAATTTAAGATTTGAGAGAGAAGGAATGACCAATGGAACAAAGTTCTTGAGGAAATGGGAAAGAATATAAGTGGAATGGTTAGCTTTGATAAATAAGAGAGTGATCACTTTCTCATGGAATGAAGGGAAAGAGGAAGGAATAGTGACTATGTAAAAATTGAAGCAGTGAAGATATAATTTCCACTACTGGGTCATGTGCCTGGTTACATAACACATGAAGAACCTTTTGATCACACACAACTTCAATTATCTCTATCTCTTTCATTACCCTTCCCCAAACTGTGTCCTTTAGCTCCATCTTTTTTTTAAAAAATAAATTTATTATTTATGCATTTTTAACATTTATTTTTCAAAAATTTTGAGTTCCAATTCTCTGCCTCTCTCTCACTCCTGCCTCATCCCCAGAAGGCAAGAAATGCAATACATGTGAAATCATGAAAAATATATTTCTGTATTAGCCATGTTTCAAAAAGCAAGCAGGAAAAATAAAGAAGGTGAAAAAAATTATATTCCAATACACACTCAGACTCCATCAATTCTCTCTCTGAATTTTAAATCATAAGTCCTTCAGAACTGTCTGGGATCATTGTATTGATCAGAATAGCTAAGTCATTCACAGTAGATCATCATACAATGTCACTGTTACTGTGTACAATGTTTTGGTTCTGCGCTTCTTGTAACATCAGTTTGTATACGTCTTTCCAGGTTTTTCTGAAACCATCCTGTTCATCATTTCTTAGAGCACAAGAGTATTATTCCATTACAATCATATCCTACAAACTTATTGGCTGTTCTCCAAATGATGGGCAGCTCCTCAACTGCCAAATCCCTGCCACACCAAAAAAGAGCTCCTTCAGCTCTGTCTTCAGATCTATAATGCCTCCTTGCTCTCCAGCCCTCTCTCTCTAACCAGGTATCTGTAGGTAGGAGTAGGTGAGTGGAGGGAGGGGAGGGGTAGTAGCAGCTGTGAGTTGAAAAAACATAATTAATATTTTAAAATGCTGAGTAACAAACATAATCTTTCCCATTTTATAAATAATAAGTGAAAAGTGAAGCCAAAAATAGTCTTCCAAGTTAGGAATGCTGTAGCCTATCATTTAGATAATAAATCACTTTCCTCTAAACAATTTCTGATTCAGACTGATACAGAAAATGAATTTATAAGATGGAACAGATTAGGTTTTCATGCTTGTAGGGCTAAAGATGACACTTTAAAAAAAAGAATCCAATTTAATAAGAAAGGGTAAGGAAGTTGATTTATGGGGGAAGATATACTCCAAATGATGCTAGGTGACCCCTTGTCTGATATAGTATAGTGGGAATTCCTTTCATGCATAGGTATAACTAGATGGTCTCTAAAAACCCTTCCAACTCTCAAAATCTGTGATTCTGAGCATTTATGTAGGGTACATACATGCATGCATATTTATACATGCATGTGTGTGTTTATATAACATGTATGTATATGTTTTTTAAAAAAGCAGAAAAACCCTAAATTTCATTCAATACTAGATATCATGGTGTGGAAGAATGTACCATACAGAAATTCTTGACCAAGGAAGAAGAGGCAATGTTTAGGGTTGTGAAAACAAGGAGTACTGAACTGAAAATAAGAATAGGAACATTTCCACACAATGGCAGGGAAAATCCCCTATGGAGACCTAGAAATCTTAAGGAATCATCTCCCAGGAGAAGAGGTGGAAACTCCAATTCTTGAGAAAACTGGAATAGGAAAAGTGCTGGAGGAGACTGTGGGAAAGAATTCTGGCCATTGGGAATGTACTAGACATGATCTAATATATCTTTTCCATTTTCTGGTTTCTGAGATTCTACACACCAGTGCAAAGGGAATGATACTATCAAGAAATAAGGGCAGCATGAATTATTTTGCTGAATTTTCAAGGAGCTATTAAAAAAATAAAACCTCTAAATGAATACTGGATTCTTGGTCTTAAAAATATACAGAAATTGTCTTGTTCCTCTACAGCAAGTTTATGTTCCCGTCTGTTCCCCCTGTGAGAGTCAGCAGGCAGCCTGGCTGCTTGGCAGGGGAGATATGCTTGGTACCATGAGATCATGGGGTTGGAATGTGGAGTTTGGGGGTCGAGAGGATGGGGGGTTCTCTGTTCAAAAGCACTAGAGTTGGGAAAGAATGAAAATGAAAGGAGCACGGACTTCCCAGTGGACTGGGAGGCAAACCACAAGGCAAACAGGCCCAGGCCCAGGCCCAGCCCACAGGCATTCATTCATTCACTCTGTGTCTGCAGGATCAGCCATGTGCAGAGTGCAGACACTGGTCCACAAGGGTCGGTCCAGAGAGCACTAAGGACAGAGTCTTTCAGAAAACTGTTCTTAATTTTATGTCAGGTGTACATTTGCTGATCAACTCCATTTCCAACAGACTAATCTTGTTGAGTATGCCTCTTCTGCAATGGAAACCACAGGATCTAAGGCTGTCTCAGCATCGGAATCTGATACATTCCAGGAGAACAAATGAAATGGTCTAATCAGATGTAAAGTTGATATGCTCAAAAATTTGGTGAAGATAGCTACTGCTGTTCCTGCCCTGAAGTGCAGACTTGTCAAAATTAACTTAATTATGATACCAAATCATGATATAATGGAAAATTTACAAGTTATTAGTAACTCCCTGATGTAATTTTCTAAAATGTCTAAGCAAAGTTTCTGTCTTTTATCTAAGGAAGAAAAGATACATTTAAAGACATCTTCTAAAAGAGAGGTAGACTCCACAAAGATTTCAGGATGCGGGCAATGAGAGTTCCAGTGGTACTCATGTCAAGCTGGAGAGCCACTGACTACTCACACAGATTATACCTGTATTAACAAAATAAAAAAAAAATAAAGAATATCAGAGAATTTTGAGGTATCCATGTTTGAGGTATCCATCATTGGCATAGTATGAAAGCCAGAAGTCTATCAAGTACTGGAATCCCAATTCAGACATTATTTGTAAGATCATGGGCAAGGTACTTCATCTTTCCATATCCTGTTTCCTCTTCCATAAAGTGGAGATAATAACAGTACCTTACATCATAGGGTTGTTGTGAGGAACAAATGAGATATTATACGAAAATGCTTTGTAAACCTGAAAACATTCCAAAAATGTGAACTGCTACTATTATAACTCTGCCATTATTCCTAGTACAAGTTAATTAACTAGGAAATACTCGGAAAGCATATTTTTTTATTTGCCTAGCTATGAACTAAGCAAAAGCATACAGCTCCACCAAACCTCTATAATGCTCCTCAATCCTCTTTTTGTCTTGTTTTATTGTGCTAGCCCCGAGTTCATCAAATGGAGCTTTATCATTTTATCTCAAACCTAATGGAAATAAATACTTTATCTCTACTAATCTAATATTCTGGGTGAGTTCTATACAATGCAAAAACATTTACAAGGACCCAGATAATAATAACAGTTCACATTTACATAGTGTTTTAAGATTTGTGAAGCACTTCCTTCACAGGTAAAGTGTTTTGGTGTCTGGTTTTTTTAATCCAATTTTACAGAAAAAGACACTGAGGTTCAAGGAGGTTTTGTGATTTTCCCAGTGTCTGAATTGAGACTCAAACCCAGCTCTACTGACTCCACATCATACCCTTTTCCTACCACTGTGGTCACAGTTGGCATTAGTCATTCTATTAAATCACGGTTTGCCCATGTCTATTAAATTTTCAGTAGCTTGAAGGCACAGGTGAAATCTTATTTATTACTATACGTCCCCTAGGACCTTTGCACTGCAGAAAATAGGACCTTAGCAAGCATTTCTTGAGTGAATGAATTAGATTAATTGAATACAAATCAAGATGAAAATGCATAAGGGAAATATGTTATCTCCTACAAGAAGATGAAGGAGAGCAAGACCACATTCAGCCATGGAAAACTTAAGCTCTTTGAAAGCAGGGGCTGTTTTGTTCTCCGTTGATGCCTTGTACCCAAGATGCACTTAATGAATATTTTTAAAATTTAATTTGAAGAAATAGATATATTGGGGGGATAAGGAGTAATCTCATTTGATAAGAGAGTGGAGTACATGAGTTTGGCTGGAGCTTGAGGGCAGTGGGGCTGCAAAGACAGAAAAATAAAAAAGGTAATTTTTATATTCCATATTTAGTTAGATATAAAGCTCTAAGCTAAAACCATTCAGCTCAATTAATACTAATAGTAAAGAAATATAGTTCTCTCCAAAAACTTTTTTGCTTTCCTGTGTTATGCATTCTAAGGTTTGTCATGTGCTTAACAAACATTATATGATTTTGATCCACACAACTACCTGATTAAACAGGTAGGGTAAACATTATCATCTCTATTTTATAGATGAGGAAACTGAGGATCTGAGAGTGACTTACCCATGATTACACTACTAAGTGTCTAAGGTGGGAAGTCAGCTCTCCTGATTTTAAGTCTAGTGCACAATTAAATTATTAAATGCCTGCTCTGGGGAATAAAAAGAAAAAACATCAGTCTGTACCATTAAAGTCTACTAGAAGTACTAGAGTATAATTTGTAGTGTATGATATGGTCAGACTACACTTTGGCATCGTTGTGGACAGTGGATTGGAGAGGGACAGAGTTAAGGCAGGAATACCAATTAAGATGCTACAACAATAATCTAGGCAACAGGAGAGGAGGGCATGACCTAGGGAAAAGACGTGTGAGTAGAGGGAAAAAGATGATGAGAGAGATGTTACAGAGGGAGAAACAACAAGCTTTGAAAACTGGATGGATATGTGGGGTGAGGGATCACACCAAGGCTGAAAATATGGAAGATTGGAAGGATGACTGACAGTTATAGGTAAGTTCTGGAGAGAGGTCAGATTGGAGGGAAAAATAATGAGTTCAATTTTGGACACACTGAGTTTGAGATGCTTAGGGGACATCATGTTCAAAACATCCAATATGCACCTGGTGATGCAGACCTGGACCTCAGAAAAGAGACTAGTGATTGATAGAAATGTTAGTTGCCTGTCTTAGAGATAATGAAGCCCACAGGAGCTGATGAGGACTCATCAAGAAAGACAGCCCAGACAGAAGGGAAGAATGCCCAGCACAGAAATACCCACAATTAGGGCCCAGACAGGACATGGATGACAATCTATCAAGGTGTGTCGAAGAATTGTCAAAGACGAAGGAAGAGACTCAACGCAGAACAGTATCACAGTAACACAGAGGAAAGAGTAAAAGTAATCAAGAGGAGACAGCCATCGACAGTGTCAAACGCTACACAGAGATCAAAGATAAAGACAGGGAAAAAGCTGCTGCATCATTTTTGTCTCTCGTGTTACTGCGGTCCTGACAGGTAAGTTAAGCTTTCGGTCCTACTCACATTAGCAAGAGAATGAGAGTTGGCCTAATGTGTGGGCATGTTGTTTATTAGCTGACCTCATGTGTCAGGTGAGTATATGATACATTTAGTAATAGCTTTGATTCTTACCTATGCAAGTTAGTATAAAGATGGAATAGGAAAAAAATATTTCAACCCTAGTGCCCCAAATATGTAACATATTGCTTGTGGCCACTTGTCAGATCTATTTTCCAAACCTTTCTTCCTATTCATCTCTGACAGAAATTCCAGGGTTATTAAATTTGCTGTAATAATTCTGATAAGACATTAGATGATGCAAAGAGGAACCCTTTTTAGGTTCTGTTTCTCAGAAGCTAGTCAGTACCATAGCTTCTGCATTCAATATCTCATAACCAAGTTTGAGCACAAAACATGCAAACAATGCTGGTCTCGGGCACTGTAGAGTTTAGATATTAGGTATTTTCATCTAGTTTGCTTGAAGTTTTTTGCTGCTGTAAAAAGTGCTGTTCCATCTCTATCATCTCTGATCTCTCTGAACAGCTTTGAAAGTAATTCTCTCTTATTAGAGAATAATCCCAGTGGCTAGTGATTTGGGATGGCGTGATTCTTCTACTACAACACACACACATGGTTCATGAAAGCAAAAATGAACCCTGGCTAAGCCATCTGACCACTCTGACTTTAAGCTCTTTATTTGTAAAATAAAGTGGGTAGAATGTTTCTTCTGACTCTACAATTCTGAGTGTGACTCAAACTCCCTAATATTTGACATGGAAACTGTTCTACTTTGCGTGCAACTGAGTTTTGAACACCTGTTTAGTATAATCTGCTGAATGATACTGCAGTTGCTGAGACAGATGGGCCAAGAATTTTAAAACAGCTGATAGGGACTGTGTTAATGTCCCAAATGCAATTGGGACAAGAGGACTCAAATAGTCCAGGCTAAGGTTCATATGGCAGCACACCTGACACCACCCATTAGAAGTTAAAGGCAGCTACTGTAATACGTTGTCTATGAAATCACACACAAGAATTTCCAGTAGGGCAACAGCAACCTTTAGCCTTAGTTGAGGAGTCAAGTACATTTCTGATTTCTGAAGGTTTTGACCTTGCCATAGCACCTTCTATCCAGGATCAACTTCTAGCTACCCCACTCCAAAAATATTCCCCAAAGCCTTTGACCTGAGAAAAGAGAAGACTGAGTTAGCACTAAAATGTAGAGATTGTTTCTGGTTACCCGATAACCCAGAAGCCCTGACCTAGGTTTGGATTTAGGAAGCAATAGGAATTTAGGAGGAGCAAGGCATGTTTTATATCACCTGAAAAAAAGAAAGAGCATACACCTCAACAACTAAACACTCCCACTTCTGTCTACATGTGGGAGAATGTAAGGAAAACAGGAAACACAATACATTAAACACCTTTATTCAGTCTTTTTTCAATTGTGTCAGACTCTTTGTGACCCCATTTAGGGTTTTCTTCGCAGAGATAGTGAAGTGGTGTGCTCTTTCCTTCTACAGCTCATTTTACAGATAGGGAAACTGAGGCCAAAAGGGTAAAGTGACTTGTCCTGGGTCACACAGTTGGTAAATTTCTGAGGCTAGACTTTAACTCAGGAAGACAGAAGAGTCCTCCTGACTCCAGGCCTGGCACTCTATCCACTGCGCCACCTAGCTGCCCTTATGTTGAACATAGTAAGCACTTAAATATTTGTTGAGTTAAGCTGTTGAACTGAATTGAATCATAAAGTTTTATTTTATAAAAGAATTTACTTTAGAGTTATACTGCTACCAAATTTCTTGGACTGAGAAGCTTCCCTCCACCCACAATGGTGCTTTTTCATTATAGAGTGGAATGTTTTTATAGACCTATTTTGTTCCTTGTTATTCGTTCCTCAGATTTTATTGGAAATGGAATTAAAAATAAATTTTACATAATATCTAAAATAACATAGGTATATGATATAGAGGATTTTAAAAATTCTTATACTAAAACTGCCAGCTGAACTAAATTAGTAAGGAACATTTTATATCCACAAAAATCTTATGTAGCCACCATGCCATGGTTTATTTTTACAGGGAGAGGAATATTTACATACAGGAAAGATATCAAATAAATGTGAAAATGTTAAAACATCAGAAATGAACAGAAATGTTTGGGAGCAGTTGCACAGCACAGAGCCTTTACACAGCAGGAAACTTAGTAAGTATCTGCTGAACTGAATTCTGTTTGGGAGACTACCTCTTCCCAGAACAACAACAAAACCGAATGACAGTCCTAAAGCAAGAGGGATGGCTGAGATAAATAAGCTTAGGATAAGTACGTTCCACTCCACCTTTTGTAGTTAACAAGCGACTCTGCTAACTACTTTTACTATCCAATAGCCTTGTTACTGCATAACCCTAATTCCAAGAACTCTGACTTTCCACACATCTATGGAGGAATATAGCCATGCCAGACAAAATTCTTAGTAAGTTAGTGGAAAACACAGATTAGAAGTCCATACTGGACACTGTTAATATTTTCATTAAAAATAACCGTCTCCTTCCCCTAAGGATACTGGGGAAGTCATTAGAGAAGGAATTTTGTGTGAAAAATTTAATACATATATACATATATATATATATATATACACACACGTGTATATATATATATACGTGTGTGTACATATGTATTGTTTATGTATGTATGAGTGTATATGTGTATACACACACATATATCCTGTTAAAATGGCATAACTTTTTTACCTTGTCCCTAATACCATCTGTTTCTTGTTCACCTCAGATGAAAGCCCAAAGAATAAATCAAGTAGAGACAGAATGAGACAAATGTTGAATTATGAGCTACTCCCCAAACACAGAAACAAGTTGCTTGGTGGCACAGTGGAGAGCACTGGGCTTGAGTCAGGAAAATCTGAGTCCAAATCGCATCTCAGACACTTACTAACTCTGTGACCCTAGGCAAGTTACATAGTCTCTTGGCCTCAGTTTCCTATCTGTAAAATGGAGATAATAGTACCCATTTCACATAGTTGCAAGGATCAAAAGTAAAGTGCTTTGCAAAACTTAAAAATGTTACATAAATGCCAGTTATTATTATTATCTTCTAAAACTTAGTTATGTGGAATAAGAAACACGTGGATTTTTCTAAAGCCCAGTCATGACCACATTATCCTTCTACTCAGTTAATTACAGAGGCTCCCTATTCCTTTCATGATGAAATATCCTTTCCTCAATCTGACATTTAAAGCTGTTCATCAGTAGAGCCCCTCCCTCCCATTCTGGTCATGCCACACATTTCACAGTCCAGGTAAAGGTTCTCTTTCAGATTACCTTCTATCTCCTCTGTATATATTTTGCATATAGACTGAGTTATTAAAATATTACCTTCATTAGAATGTATACTCCTTGAGGGCAGAAATTGATTTTGCCTCTGTATCCTCAGCTTAGCATACCACCCAGCACACAGAAAGTACTTAAATTTTTATTTACTGATTGACTGGGGGGTCAGGTTCCCAGCGTAGCTCACTAAACTATATTTAATGTGTAATGTGGCTGAAAGAGTAGTACTAATGTACTATTAACTAAACCTACTACTACTCACAATATTTTTTCCTTTTGGGTAAATGGAATTTTTACTACCATAAGAGCAATGTCAGTTTTAAATTCCCCAAATGGAATACCTTTCT
>CM053584.1:354961352-354981332 GCA_028627135.1 Pseudochirops cupreus
AAGTAATTATGAAGTCCACCTCCTTCCCATTTCTTATAGCATAATAGTATTCTCTTGAGATATTTTCTATCCAGCTTGTTCATAGGATGCAAAGATGACCAGGGTAGCCAGGCATTGAGGCCCAGCTCCATATATTATATACTGAATAGACTGGAGTTGGTTCAAAAACTAGAGATACCAGAGCTACCTTCTATACACCTTCTCACTGACACCAGTGATTCCCTTAGAAAACTTTAAGTTTACTCTAATATATCCCAAATACAGAGAGTGTTTGTCACTCAGTCCACCAAGTCCTCACCCTTTCAAAGGCTAGAAAGGTACTTTCTCTCAAATGTTTCTTGTAAAATAATTAGAATACAAGGTCACCTGGGATCCATTTCCCAAAAGACCCTGAATGTCTTCAGTCTTCACAGGCACTTCTGTACAAGGCCTAGGAATCAAGGTGGTACAGACCCATAACCAATCAGTGACGAGGCCATGATTAAATATTTTTGGTGGATAGGAGAGGGGCTCATGACCAAATAAGGGATAAAGATGATCACAAGAGCCAAAGTTAGTAATTTTTACTACATAAAACTGTAAAGATTTTGCACAGACAAAGCCAATACAGTTAGAACTAGAGGGCAAACATTTAACTGGAAAAAAAGAAATCCCTTAAGACAATTGTCTAATAAAAGCTAGACAGTCCTAGATACAAGGAGAATTCATGCAAATGTGGAGGAACAAGAGTCATTTCCAACAAGACAAACAGGTCCAAGAATTCGAACAGGCAGTTCTCAAAAGAACTAACTATTCACAACCACATGGAACAATGCCCAAAATCACTGAATAAGAGAAATAAGGATTAAAATAACTCTGAGTTCCATTGCACATCCAGACTGGAAAAGATAACAAAAAAAAAAATTACAATTGTTGGAAGGACAGGCATACTATGGCAGGAGATTCACTGGCAAAGTTGTGAATTAATCCGCTCATTCTGGAAAGTAACTTGGATCTGAAACCAGAGCCAGAGGTTACCAAAAATATTTACTTTGAAAATATGAAAACATGAATCTCTATCTTCCACAACTTGTTCTTAAAATATGTACCAAATTTCACACTGTAGTACCAACATTGTTCTGCTCGTCTGTGTTCCCCTCTCTACTTCTGCTCTCTTTTGTATTTCTTTCAATATTTCATTTAATCCATTGTTTACATAGCTAACTGAATGGTTATGTCATTCCTCTGTTCAAAAGCCTTTGGGGGGGCTTCCTTTTATTTACCAAACAGAATTCAAACTACTCACTCTAATATTCAAAGCTGTCCCCAATCTGGCATCTTCCTACCTTTTTAAACTTACCTCACAATATTGCTATACATATTGGGCAAGTGATCCAGCAAAAAAACAAAAAAAATGGACACAATGTGACTTCCCACCATCGTGCCTTTCTTTGTTTATGCTGTTTCCTATGCCTGGAATACCCTCCCTTTCTCTACTGAATTCCTATTCAAACTCTGAAGACCAAATCAAATACCACCTCCTCCAAGAAGTCTTTCAATGTTTTAATGGGGGCAATCTGCCAGCCATGACCTTCTCACTCTGGTGTGCCAGCTGGACATTGACCAGCAAGCAATAACTCCTTCCATAAATTCCCCATGGGATAGGTAGCAGGGAAACATCGACTTGATTACTGACAGCAAAGTGATTCTAGAGAGACCCTGGAATCACCACAGTGGAAAGACAAAGAATACTTGTCAAGGAGAGTGACAAGAATATTGTTCTGATGGTTATAACTTGAAACTTTTGGGGATTTTTCTCCCTTTTGTGTTTTTATAATTTTGATTTTGATGTTATCTGGTTAAGTTTGGGTTACTAAGGTTTTTTGTTTTTTAAAAAATTTCTAAGGGAGATGTCAGTAGAAACAAAACCTAAATTCATCTAATACCCTTGTCACATACTCTATTTTCAAGCAAGTGCAAAGCCTCTAAAAAGTCAGCTACACAACTCCCTATCACTGCCAGGAGGTATTCAAGCTACTTTTCCTTTAAATAAACTAGCTCCTCTTTTCTTACTGGGACCAAATGAATTCATGATCATGGCACTTTCCCTATGAGCCCGTGAAATAACTCCATGCCCACCTCAAATATTCTGGGTTTCTTTAACACACAGCGTGGACTTCCCAAAAGATACCAACATTATAGGGTAAGAAAAGGAATTTATTTTAGGAAGAATAACCAGTAGGCCCTACAAATGAGAGCAGGAAGCCATTTGTATAGGGGACATCTATTTGAGTGTGCTGAGTATTAGTGTGAACAGGGTTTCTATCTCTGATAAGCTCAATCTGCAGAAACACAGCTGAGGCATTATAGAGTTTCAAATTTGATTTACTGAACAATTTACTAAATGCCATCTATGTATAAGGCACTATCATAGGTGCTGGGAATTAAAAAAGAGAGAGAGAGAACTAGCCAACAGTCAATAAATAGTAAGCATCTGCTATGTGCCAAGCACACAATAAGTTTCCTGATCTCAAGTAGTTTAGTACCATATTTCCAACAAGTTAATTCAATTAACATTTTTTTAAAAAATTTAACACCTACCATGTGTAAAAGCACTGTACAGGGTAGTGAGGAAAGACAGCAAAAGTTTCTAGTCTCAAGGAGCTTACATTCTTCTCTAGATGCAACATGTATACAAGCAAGTATGCACCAAATCATACAAAGTCACTGTAAGAAGGAGAATGCGTTGACAGCAGGAGGGATCAAGCAGTGCCTAAGTTGTGCTTTGAAAGAATCTAAGGATTCTGTGAGGTGGAGGTGAGCAGTGCGGGGAGCGGCTCATTCAGAGGGAGGAGAGGAAATGTCCGTCATGCAGAATAACTGGCAAGCCATTTGGACTGGAAGGGAGAGTTATGGGGAGAGGAGTAATATGAAAAAAAGACTGAAAGGACAGGAAGGTGGTGAGCTTTAAATGCCACGTTAAGGATTTTGTATTTTATCTTAAAGGCAAAAGGGAGTCACTGAAGATTCTTAAGTAGGGGACTAAGTCGGTTAGATCAGTGTTTTTATGAGTATCAATATGACAACCCTGTGGAGGAAGAACTAGAGAGCGGGGATACCAGAAGCAGAAAGACCATTTAGGGAGCTATTGCAATAACCCAAGTGAGAGGTGAGGAGGACTGGAATCAGCATATAAGCTGTGTTAGTGGAAAAAAGAGGCTCCGTGCATCCTGCTAGTACAGGCAGGAGAGAGACAGAAAACTAGGCAGTAAAGTCTGGCTTGGTTTTTGAAAGATGGGCTTAACCATGTAATCTTCTATTTATAGCAATTCTATTCCTTTACAAAAGTCCTTCAGGAGCAATGGCCTCCTGAGTCTGGGAATTTTCACTGCCTGACTCCTGTGCCTGGAGTTCTCTCCCTCCTTGTCTCTGCCTTCCAGCTTCTCTGGTTTCCTTCACGTCTCAGCTAAAATCCTCTCTTCTGCAAAATGGTTGTCCTGCCCCTCACCGCACCCCCCCCATGCTAGCATCTTCTCTCTCTAATTTGTCCACATGTATACACTTGCATATGTACAATACATCATGTATACATACATGCATGTATATATACATACATGTACATCAAATATATTGAATAGATATGCACGTGGTCTGCATATGGTTGGTTACATGTTATCTTCCCACTATGATCTCCCTACCCTGGTTTTGTTTTTCTTTGTTTCTCCTTTGCTTAACTCAGTGCCCAGCACACATCAGGCCTTTGACAGAGGCTTGCTGACTTGACTTCTCTGATGCCTTATCACAGAATAGAGGTAACTTCATGCTCTTGAACGCTGTGCCTGCACATCACAAGCTCAGGCAGGTGTTCCCAAGCTAGAAAGGCTTTGAGAACAGATCTGCCAATGGGCTGTGCATCTGTTGCCTAGGGATCAACCTAGCTAATTCTGGGAGGTCCTTCACCAAAAACTTGGCCATCAAGAGATGATTCTTGTTGGTGCTGGTAAAATTATTTTACTAAGGTATGGAGAAGTTGTGAGCTGTATCTAAAAAGGAACATACACATAGATGAAATCACAGATCTTGAAGTACTGATGGAAGCATTAATTAAATAGGTCAGAACACTTTCTAAATTAATTAATTTGTAAAACTTGTTACCCTTGTCCTGTGAATATGGACCTACCTACATCTTACAGATAAAATAATGGCACTGAGAATCTGAGTCAAAGCTTCCTATGACGTCGATGGTAAAGTAGTATTAGAATCGAGGATTCCTTAATCCCACTGCACTAAATCATGCTACCTCCTGGTGTCTGTATATTTACACTGACATTAATACAATGCCAAAGAATTCTAACCAGGTGTCTGATTCTCTCTCTTGTGCTAGAAGTAAAAGGGGAAGGAGAAGGGGTGTGAACTACTCTTTTTATTTCTTGTTTTAACTTAGTCACGGTGGCTCAGACCAGGGCAGGTGACAAGGACAGTGGATCTCATTCATCTGGGCGGCAGCTTCAGTGCTAATTCTAAACACAGGTGGTGAGTGAGCCAGAGAGAACAGGAAGGGGGAAGGAATCACTGCTGACATGGGCGACAGAGAAGATTGATGGTTTCCCTCTCTCTTTTTCCCCACTGCGTCTGCCTAGGGGTAGAGATGGAGGTGCTGCTGTGCTAGGGACAGGACAGCCCCCACTGCACTCAAAACACTGATTAATGAGACTGAAATGACACAGAAAACAGTTACTGCTTCAGAAAACTCTCACAGACATTGCTTTCTTTAATATTTTGAACAAAAGCAGTTCCCATAAAATGAAGCGTTTGAATTATATTAACCCATGGCTAGAGAAGGCGGGGGTGCGTGGGGAGGGAAATGTAGCAAACAGTTGGAATAGAAGAGCGCTGTAATGGTACATGGAAAGGAAAATGCACAGACATAACGAGGTGTTTGTCTTACATGTTCCTTATTCCCCACTTCACCTACTCAGAAAACTTTATAAAATTCTAGTTGAATTTATTATTTATCTACCAAAGTGTTGCCACAAATATTATCTCATTTGACACTCAAAACAGACCCATGAGGTTGATGCCATTAGAATCTTCATTTTACAGATAAGGAAACTGAGGCTGACAGAAGTTAAGTGACTTGCCATGGTCACATAGCTAGTTAATGTCTATGGCTAAATTTGAATTTAGGTCTTTCCAGTGCAATATCCATTTAACCACCTGGTTGAGGTATCTAGCGGATACAGTGGTGGCACAACGATACAGCACTGAGTCTGGAGACAGAAAGACCTGTGTTCAAATCTAGCCTCAGACACTTACTGGCTATGCGACCCTGGGCAAGTCACTTAACTTCTGTCTCGATTTCCCCAACTGTAAAAAGGGTAGCACCTACCTCATCAGGTTGTTATGAGGATCAAATGAGGAAATACTTATAAAGTACTCAGTACATCACGTAGCATTAATAAGTGCTTAATAAATGCCTGTCCTTCTCTCCTTCAGCTCCCTTTCCCATATAGTGGCCTCCAATATGTAAAATGTGGCCTTGCAACAGATGCCTAGACATGGAATCTCTGGGTTAAAAGATATGAAGATTTGAGCTACTTTACCTGGCTAATTCCAAGTGGCTTTCCATAATGTCTGGACTCATTTCCAGCTCTGGCAAGAACATATTAGTGTGTGTTTTGCCCTCTCACAGCATCTCCTCCACTGACTAGTCACCAGTTCAATCTTTTCTCATGCTCGCCAGTTGCTGGGAGTGAGGTAAATGGGCCTTTCAATGATTACGAGAGATTATACGGTAGTCAATAGCTTGCAATTGTTCAATTGTGTATTGTTTGTGCATACCCTTTGACCACCGATCTACTGGGAATTAGCATATACTCTGATACTCACTGACTTCACTGGAAAGACAGGGGTAGATGAATATGGCAAGAAGTATGTTCGAAAATGTGGAGCAGGAATAAGGGATGAGGTCAAAGACATGTAGGCTACACAAGAACTTCTTGCCTATAGATCATGAATGCTTCATTTGAGAAAAGAATAGTGACATGGTGATCACTGAACAACACTGGAAAAAATTAAACTGATATGTTTAACAGACAGGAAATAGTACTCATAAGGGAGTAAATTCTGAAATCAGCTCTCTGTATATCACAAGATCATTAATCTGTTATATCAAAGGTCACAATTAATATAAAACTAGGAGAATGAATAAAAATGAGAAAAAGATAAGGTGTATAAAATGAAAGGTAAAATAGTGTCTGCCCTTGAGGAACACACATCATAAAGGGGGAAGCAAACATTCAGACAACTGTGCCCATATCAGATATATACAATGAAAATGGGAGATGATTTCAGAGGGAAGGCACAAGCAGAAGGAGGGTGGAATTGTAGGGGAAGGAAAACAGGGAAAGGCCTCTTGCAGAAGAAGCTGGGATTTGAACTATGTGTTGAAAGAAGTAAAGGATATTAGGAGGTGTAGATGAGGAAAGAGAATTTCAGGCACAGGGGACAAACAGTGAAAGGGTGTGGAGTCAGAGATGCAATGTCATATGCAAGTAAAAGCAAAGATCTCCCAAGTATCCACCAAAATTTGTCAGGATTCCTTGAAAAATATAATAATAAAGATAACAGTGCTTACTGATCCCATTATTATCATAATAAGCTGAGGCATAAACAGGAAGACAGAGCTCACCAAAGATCTTCACTGCTATCCTGAAGCAGATCCAGCAGATTCCATTGTGAAGAATTAAAGTCCTGAAAGATGTTAAGATCCTACAGATGCCACAGTTTTCAGATGACTTCCTGTTGTTCATGTCAAGCCCTAGAATACTGCAAAGTTTCTCACAACATGAGATCTGTCACCACTCAAAAGAATTTTGACAAAATTCAAACATACAGGAAAAACCAAGTGAATGATGAATACCTACTTTGTTGAATATGACAGGCAGTTAGACAGACAACCTATATACCTTGGAAAGACACAACAAATTGGGTCCAAAATTAAACAGTAATAAGAGATCATGTTGTACTACTTTGAGGAAACAGGAAAAGTCCTCTAACGACCTTCAACTTCATTCCAGAAAAAAAATGGCACATCTTTTTAATACCAACACGCATTTTCTTCTGTCTGTCAGTTATGTAGTACCACCCACAAAGAATTAAAAATGAACACAGGAGAATGAAGAAGTACATGGTGGGTTGCAGGTTGCAACACACAACGAATAAACTCTGAAGAAGAGGAACCAGAGTAAAGGATGTCACCAGAGAAACATCTGATTTAAAAAAAAAGATGGGGAGATCTCATTGCAAAAGTAAGGGAAAATAAACAGACAGACTATCTTCTGCCCTCACACCTTCTGACGTCAGGAGCAAGGTTCCAAGCATGGTGGGTGAACACTCTGGGGGGAACTAACAGGAGAACACTGCTAAGAGTTTTACGGTACCACACAGGCACATCTGGTTTGGGATCTGCTTTGCTGGGAGAGGCCATCGTGTCACTGAGATCACAGATCCATCTGAGCACACACTTAACATACTGCATAGATAATGGTGTTCATTTTTCATTAATAAAGTTTTATCCTGAAGTAATGAAATATTGTTTTATTTACCATTACTGGATTTCTACAACAATATAGTACCAGGGGCAGCTAGGTGGCACAGTGAATAGAGCACTGGCCCTGGAGTCAGGAGGACCTGAGTTCAAATCCAGCCTCAGACACTTAACACATACTAGCTATGTGACCTTGGGCAAATCACTTAGCCCCAATTGCCCTGCCTTCCCTCCAACAAAAAGCAAAAAAATATGAACAAGATGTATTACTAGAAGTAGAGACTACGTAGGAAGCACGGGTATACTTACTATCAGGTGGATTCTGTCTCAGCCACACGTTAGTGGAATCTTTCTTCCCAGGTGGCAAAAGGAGAGCTGCTTCCTTTGCCCTCTTCAGAGGCTCCTACCTCTCTCTGGATAGTCCCTCACTCACTGAGTTAATACGCCACCCATGAAGAGATGACTAGGTGATCCAGCCCTTAGAAAGTGGCACTCTACTCTGCCAGGCCCACAGAGTCTGTAGCTCAGGATGGGTCACTGTCTCTTCTTCCTCAGACCCTGAAACTTTTACCACATCTAAGGACAACCGAACTTCTTTCAAGCCCCGTTTTAAAGACCAGTTTTATTAAAGAAGTTTTGTTCCCAAAGGATTACTTAAATCAAAGTAACACTGTGTTGCTATTCATTGTCATCACTCCAAAAGATTTTTTAATTCAAGCTTATAGATGATAGCACACTGGGAGCTATTAATCATTTTCAGTAGATGCAGTGCCTGTCCTCAAGAAGGTAAAAATCTGAACTCCATGTCTAACATAATATAAATCTCATAATTGATAATGCCTTGGCACTTAGGTAGATACACTTCATTTTTTAAACACTTTGTTATGATGCTCTAACTTTAAGTTAATTAATTTTAATTTAATTTAACTTTAATTTAAGTTAAAATTTAATCTGGACCACAAGTTCTTAATCTTTCTTTTAGTTAGAAGTCTATGGACCCCCTTCTTTGAATAATGTTTTTAAATGCCTAAAATTAAATAGAGAGGGTTACAAAGGAAACCAGTGATATTGAAATACAGTTACCTAAATATTTTTAAAAACAAGTTCACAGACACCAGGTGAAGAAGCTGTTAATCTAGATGTCGAAAGAAGATTCTCAAAATTAAGATATCAGATGATTTAAAATAATTTTTAGATTACCTTCACAAAACTGCCATTTTATTCAGGAAAAAAAAGTAGCAACTTTGCCTTAAAATTTAAAATCATTTCTACCCTTTTGGCAACTTCCTGATATTTTAATGAATCATTGTAATGTAAATGTGGCATTAATAAATAAATATGCTGATATGTCATGTTATAATTAATGATGTGATACTTTAGGATGCAAAGAGATTCAGCTTGAAATAGTCCAGTTCCCTGAGGCATCTTATGTGCCTACAATAACATACGTCCCTGCTTCATTTCACCCCTTCCTCCAAGACAAATGCTAAGTGTTTCTCTGAATATAGCAGAGTTCATAAACAAGATGGGACAAACATAAGGGTGAGCACGGCAGGAGCAGGATGTGCTTGATGGAGTTAAGGGACAGCTTTTATGGAAAATGGAGATGGAAAGGTTTTTTTTAAGACAGAAGTTTTCGAAAAGAAAAAAAGGTTTAAGAATCTGACAATCAATAACAGATGGTATTTGCAGGATCTGACACAGCAAATAATATTTTAAAGCAAAATATTTTTAAAATCAGTTCCTCCTTCCCTCACCTAATGATGCTTGGGTTCCAGGGGTCAGAGTTTCCACTGTGACAGTTCATGACATCTCAAAGAGGGAGAGGAAAACGCTCTTTTGTGCTTGCAACGTCAGGGGTCATTTGAGAAGAAAAACCATAATTCTGATATTAATTTGTTAGTAAAGGAGGAATGTAAGTTTTTAGCATAAGAAAATGATGTCTGATTCTATCTGTTGAGATTGACTGATTTGTAAGCTTGCAAAGTTTAGTTCATTGATTTTTTTTAAAGCCAATTTTAAATATAGGCAAATCATGGAGTGCTTTAATTATCCTTTATTAATACAGTTCTGCGTAGATTTCTTTTCTATAGCAAATGTCTAATCACTATTTATTAAATGACTATAAGCTCCAAAGGGCAGCTGGGTGGTGCAGTGGCTAGAGCACCAGGTTTGAAGTCAAAAAGACCTGAGTTCAAATCCAGCCTCAGACACATACTAGCTCTGTGATCCTGGACAAGTCACTTAACCTTCATCTGTCAAATCAGTTGGAGAAGGAAATGGCAAGCTACTCCAGTATCTTTGGCAAGAAAGCCCCAAAAAGAGGTCACAGAGAGTCAGACGTGACTGAAAAACTAAACAACAAAATAGGCTCCAAAAGGGCAAAATAATATTTTATCCAAATTCTGCATCTTCTCTGGTGCCTAGCACAGTGCTCTGCACGCAGCACAAGGCTAATGAAATGTTTGCCGAGTGTCGAAAAATATCATGTTGAAAAGGTAGTAGAGGATGTAGGTGATCAGGATTAAGTGTTTTGCCTTCACATCATGTGCAAAGACGAGCTAATGAAGGCGTTTAAGAAGAGCAGTGACTTGATATAAAGAGCAATGCAACAAATGAGTAGAATGGATGCGAGTGAAGGGAGACCTGTGAGAAATCACTGCAGCAGCCAGATGAGACATGCACGGGACCCAAAGGCAGAGAAGGTGCCAGGGACTCCCATTCTCCATCAGATCCAAGCGGGTTAGGTTTGTACCTGTTCACAAGGTCATGCAGCTCTGGCATGACCTTGGCACTGACAAAATTCTCAGTTGTATACTTGCTTTTCTTGCCAAGCATGTAGAAGGGATGAAACCATGCCAGGAGAGAGTGGTATGATCCATAACAGATATTCTTCTTTTGGAGGAACATTCTCAATTTACCTACTAGGTCCTAGTGGGGCCTTCATCCACAGAATTCCAGATCCAAGATCCAGGATTAAGCTGTTTTTTTAAAATCCTCAAGATGGTTGGTGGTCAGAGCCACATACCTAACACTCTACATTTAGAAGAGATTCACCCACTGCATGAACTCACAGAACTTGAAGTCTAAGTGGGGATCAACACTGGTACAGGAGAAGGCCAACGGGGTAGTTCTGGTACATGAATGCTTTGAACTCAGGATTCTGTTCACCCTGCCAGAACCACCAGAACCACCTGAAGTGCCAGGCAGACACGAATAACATGCCCCAGTGCATGAACATGCGGAACTTGGCCTCCTTTAACTATGAGGACAAGTTATTTATCTAGGCTTTCCCACTCAAGAGTTTACCCCAAAACTTTGGAGAAGGAAAGATGCCAGGGGTTTGAAGATCTACCATATTTCAAGTTCTATTGGTTTTGAGGATCAAACTCTATTGATTGGGAACCTGTGATGAAAGGAGAGAATCCTGTGCTATGCACATTTCCTCTCTTAAATAAACTAGTCCAATACCTAGAGAAGATTCTCTCCGGGTTCTTGGAGCCTGTGCTAAAAAGGTTCTAGAACTGGCTTAGAATATAGAATGTAAAGTATGGAGGATTACATACTGAAAGCAAAAATCCCTGAAGCAAAACAAGTTTTGTGGCACAAAGTTCAGCACCAACGTTCCTTAGTGAGTGATGGTCACACTGCGAGGCAACTGGCCTGCAAATTTATCTACGGCAGAAAACAAATTCAACTATAACTTGCTCTCCAGGGCTCCAAACCAGAAACTCCTGCCCTGGAGCCCACATATAAGGTGGCCTCTAGTTATCTTAAAATGTAGGCATATGGTCTATTGAGAATACAGGTTCCATTATACAAAGCTCCTTCTTGATCTAAGCAGAGACCAAATGGCGTGCTGTTGCTTCCTACCCACATTTTAAAATAAAAAATAAGAATAATATAGGGCCAGCTACAATTGGCTCCAGTTGGTGTGAATAATGAGATGTAGTTGTCAGATTCCTGGAAAGCTGCCAGTATGGTCACTAGCTGGCCAGATACCATGTCTTCTTCATACAAGGGGCAATGAATGCAGTTTTAAACAATGTCAAATTTTAAGGAAGGAACTCTAAAATGGGGTGAGCTAAAGTGAGAAATGAGAGGCTTATCCCTATGAATGAGTTCTCTTCATGTAGCAAACCATCTTTTTAAAGTAAAAAAGGCTAGGGGAAATGATGCTACTTCAGTTTTATAAGAGCAAGGTTTCCCCCAAATAAAGTATGTGCATTTTTTGAAGTGTATGATGGAGGAATTCTAGATTTGACAAGCTGGCAGCAATCTTTGTGATGTATTATCCTGGGATATATATTGTCACTGCAAAAATAAAACATACTACAAAACTGGAGAGCAGACACTGCTTGTGATCATTAGACAGACTGGACCAAGTGCTTCAATCCTTTGATGCCCTGACATATTATTTTCTGGATGGTATCCAGTAACCCAATGCAGAATATATTTTTCTCTACTGTATCCAGATGGCAAATGGAAGAGATCAAATTCAACAGTTTCTGAGCTAACCTTAATGGATATGAAAAGCTGGCTCCTCTACCAGCTTTTCAGGGGTCTGCAACACGAAAAGCCTTTGAACAAAGAGACAAATAATTGGCCTTTTTTCTCCCTTCAAAACTAAACATGGATGTGGTAATCTGGTTCAAATCCATCTTCTGGTTGAAAAGGACAGCCAAATATCTGATCATTAAAAACTCTCATGACACTTTTCGCAAGCCTTAGATGGGTGTTACTCTTGATATCCTGGGCAATTTTCTTCTCAGGCAATTATTTTCACTCTTCCTCTATTTCTTCTATTGCTTTAGCTGGATAGAGTACAATTTTTGGATTTCTATCTTAATACTTGGGTAGCACTGTCATACTGTAGGATTTCCCAAAGATGGTGACCAAAATGTGATGGTTGATATGAGTTAGAAAACTGTGTACTAATCTGAAAGTAGACACTAGGACTTCACTATAAACCTGTTTGCTACAGAGAGGAATTTGGCAAAAGGAGGGTCTGTCTTGGACCCCATCCAAAAGAGGATTAATAAAAGCACTTTATCATAAAGCCTAAGTTTCACTTACAAGGCAATCTTGCAGCACAGATCTTAGAAAGAAATTTAAAGACTGGGTCCATAAACATGCATGCCTTTGTACTCTCTATAATTTCTGTATGTAAGAAAGACAAGAAGATAAAAAAAATTTAAGTTCAGAGGAGGAAATGGCAGGAAAAATATTACAAAGCATTCAAATGTAGGTATTTTCTGAGACACTCTGTATATACACATACAGGTATGGGGGCATGGAGATGGGGATTAAAATGGTGTAAGCTAAGGAGATACCAAATAATTAGGAAAACTGCTATCTGGACAAAGATATATTTGCATTCTTTTCGGGGGCTGTTTTATTGGAGGAGAGAATAGGCTGGAAGATTAAAGGGAGTTTCCTTCTCCTAAACACTTAAACTATGAAGCATTCTGAGAAGCCTATATCTAACATATAGATCCTCTTAATAAAAAGATTTGTTCTGTAAAAGTTGGACTCAGTTGAAAGGCCACATCCAAGGACCTAGAAGGCCACATGTGGCCTCAAGGCCGCAGGTTCCCTACCCGTGTACCTAGCACTTCCCAGACTTGGAGACATATAGCCACCATGGCTGTGTACTCAAGTGATGCTGTGCTCAGCAGAGGTTGCATTCATTCATTCATTCATTCATTCATTCATTCATTCATTCATACCAGAAGTCTGCATGAACAGGTTGCATATAAACGAGACTTTGTGTCACTAACTCTCTAAGCATGGTTGTTTTAGTCGCAATGCTGGTCTTCTCCTCTCCTCATCTGACACTTGACTTGCTATTAACCCTGCTTCAACACAGCTCTTCCTTGTGAATAATTAGCCAGCATTTAAAACTAATGCTGACCCATTCCACATCATACAGTCTCCCTACTCTACAAACCACCTTACTGGTATAAAATTCCTGCTCAGTTTCTTGCAGAAGATGAAAATGCTTCTCTGTCTCCTGCAGTTAACTTGCTACTTTATTTTTCACCTATTAGGGGAGCATCACAGAGGTATCTTGGTCTGCACCTCCGTGATGCTCCCCTAGTACCATCCTAGATTCAATAAGAGATGACTACATTAAGTATGCTGGGTCGGGTCAAACATCAGTCACTCTGAAATCCATGGGATTAGCATTTTCTCTTTATATTCTCTTGTGAATGGCCTAGAGGAGTATCAGAGTTAGGTAAGGTATAACCCTCTTCCGGTTCAGAATCACCTGAAAAGCTGGAGATATGATTACCTGTGTAGAAACAATTTATAGACAATATTTTGACCACCACTGGTATAGATTTTTGACATATTTCTCATAATTTCTGTTTACTTTAGGAGAATGATCTCACCGACTACTTTACTGATGCCATCTGTTATAACCTCCTTCATATCATCTATTACACAATTAAAAACCCTCTACTTTTTCATCCATCCTTTCAGTCTTTGCTTCACACTCAGAGGACGAAATGGTTTTCTCTTCTATGTGCACCCTTTATCCATTGTATCTTTTCCCTCTTATTCACCACCTTTCAGGAAATTAACCCCTTGATTTTCCTTCTTACTCCTTCGTCTTCCATCTCTTCCTGCTCACTTACCCAGTGGAGTTACTGGCAACTTATCCAGTGCCTAAAAATATTCTCAGGTCTCCCTTAAAAATAAACAAAATCTTTGCTTTCCCACTACATTCCCTAAAGCTATGATTCTATCATTCTCTCCCCCTTCACTACCAAACTACTAGAAATAACAGGTTAGGGAGCCAAGATGGCAGAGGGAAAGCAGGAACTTGCTGGAGTTCCCACTCCAAACTCCTCCAATACCTGTAAAAAAAATGACTCTGAACAAATTTTAGAGCTACAGAACCCACAATGTGACAGAGAGAAATCTCCCACTGAAGGCAGCCTGGTAGGCCAACAGGAAGGGTCTATTGCACTGGGCTGGGAGCCAAATACATCCCAAGGGAGCAAAGCCGGCCCAGACCTGGGGCAGCCCCCACCAGCTGCACAGACCGGCCAGAGCAGACTTCAGGAGAGTGAATCACCAGCAGCTGTGGTGGTTTCCAGACTTCTCAACCCATAAATTCCAAAGAGAAAGTAAAAGGTCATTAGGGAACTCTGTTGGAACTGGGGGAGAGAAGAGCATGGTCTGGCCCCTGCCCCCAGGGTGAGAGGGTTGCAGTGTCATGGTGGCTGCAGATGCTGCCTTGTGGCTGCCTCCAGAGCTCCTGGCCTGCAGATTGAAGGGGGACCAAGCAACCTTTCCAAGGTTAATCCTTTTTGCTTTGGCCTGCTTGGATCTGGGCTGCAAACTTGAGTGGTGGTCCTGGGGTAAGGAATGCCATTGTGCCAGAGCTTGTGGTAGTTGTAGAGAGGCCGCCCTCCTCACAGCTCTGACAACAGCTGTGACAACTGCAAAACCCCCAGCAATTTGGGACACAGCTCTTTCCACTCTGGAAGCAGAGTTCTACCATGGCAAAGAGCTCAAAAGTCAAGTCAAGGCTGGCAAGATAAGCAAAAAGAATAAGCTCACTCAGACCACAGAATCCTTTTTTGGGGACAAAGAAGATCAAAACATAGAACCAGAAGAAGACAACAAAGTCAAAACTCCTGCATTGAAAGCTTCCAAGAAAAATATGAAATGATCACAGGCCACAGAGGAGCTCAAGAAGAATTTTGAAAATCAAGTAAGAGAAGTGGAGGAAAAATTGGGAAGACAATGAGAATGATACAAGAAAACCATGAAAAGTGAGTCAACAGTCTGACTAAAGAAAATAATATCTTAAAAAAATAGACTAACTCAAATGGTAAAAGAGGCCCCCCCAAAAAAAAACAATGAGGAGAAGAATGCCTTAAAAAGCTGAATTAGCCAGATGGAAAAGGAATTTCAAAAACTCACTGAAGAGAATAATTCTTTCAAAATTAAATTGGAGCAAATGGAAGCTAATGACTTTATGAGAAATCAAGATACTATAAAACAGATCCAAACAAATGAAAAAATAGAAGGCAATGTGAAATATCCCACTGGAAAAACCACTGACCTGGAAAACAGATCCAGGAGACACAATTGAAAAATTATTGGACTACCTGAAAGCCATGATCAAAAAAAGAACCTAGAAATTACCCTCCAAGAAATTCTCAAGGAAAATTGCCCTGATATTCTAGAACCAGACGGCAAAACAGAACTTGAAAGAATTCACCAATCACCTCTTGAAAAAGATCCCAAAAAGAAAACTCCTAGGAATATCATAGTCAAGTTCCCAGGTCAAGGAGAAAATATTACAAGCTATCAGAAATAAACAATTTGAATACTGTGGAAACACAATCAGGAAAACACAGGATCTAGCAGCTTCTACATTAAGGGATAGAAGAGCTTGGAATATGATATTCTGGAAGTCAAAGGAGCTAGCATTAAAACCAAGAATCACCTACCCAGCAAAACTGACTATAATGCTTCAGGGGAAAATATGGCCATTCAATGAAATAGAGGACTTTCAAGCATTCTTGATGAAAAAACCTGAGCTGAACAGAAAATGTGACTCTCAAATACAAGAAGGAAGAGAAGCATAAGATGGTAAACAGGAAAAATAAATCATAAGGAACTTATTAAAGTTGAACTATTTACATTCCTACATGGAAAAATGGTAATTGTAACTCACAAGACTTTTCTCAGTATGAGGATAGTTGAAGCGAATATATGTATATGTGTGTATGTATATATATATAATATATATGCACATATATATGTGCATATATATGAATATGTATATATGTATATATGTATGTATAGGAGAGTGTATGTGTGTATAAATATATATGTGAGTGTGTGTATGTATGTGTACATATGATTAGTTGAATAGGAAGGGAAGATATCTAAAAAATAAAATTAAGAGGTGAGAGAGGAATATATATTTGGAGAAAGGGAGAGATAGAATAGGGTAAATTATCTCATAGAAAAGAGGCAAGGGAAAACTGTTACAGTGGAAGGAAAGAGCAAGAAGGTGAAAGGGAATGGGTCAACCTTACTCTCACTGAATTTGGCTTAAGGAGGGAATAACATACACACTCAATTGGGTATCTTCCCCTACAGGAAAGTAGGAGGAAGGGGATAAGACGGGGGATGATAGAAGGGAGGGCAGATTGGGGGAGAGGTTAGTTAGAAGCAAACACTTTTGAAAAGGGATAGGGTCAAAGTAGAAAACAGAATAAGTGGGGGGCAGGACAGGATGGAGAGAAATATAGTCAATCTTCCACAAAATAACTACTATGGAAATGTTTTGTGTAACTACACGTGTACAACCTATATTGAACTGCTTGTCTTCCCAGTGGGGTGGGTAAGGAGGGAAGAAGGGAAAGAATCTGGGACTCAAACTTTTAAAAACCAATGTTTAAAAAAAAATTTTGTTTTTTACATGTAACTGAGAAATAAGATATACAGGCACTGGGGTATAGAAATCCATCTTGTCCTAAGTTAGAGGAGTGATGGGGGAGGATATAAGAGAGAACAGATTTGGGGAAGGGATATTCAATAGGCTCCCTATCTTGGGGTGAGGGGTAGGGGAGAGATGGGGAGAAAATATGTAACTCAAAATCTTGTGTAAATAAATGTTGAAAACTAAAAATAAATAAATGCATAGGAAAAAAAAAGAAATAACAGTTCACACTCTCTGACTTTGTCTTCTCCTTAGAGCATCTGGCTTCTGACCCCAACAATCCATTGAAACTCTTTTCACAAAAGTTGCCAATGATGTCTCTATCAGTAATAGGAATTTGAAGATCTTCCCTGCCCCTTAATAAGCCTAAATTGAACTTTAGGACTTTCTCTGATTTGAACACTTACTCTGCCCCCCAATCAACTGAATGTGGTCACATGGAGCCTGAAGTTTTATTTTTACTCAATCTTCTTTGACCTTCCTGCAACTTTTGATCCTGCTGACCAAGGTCCTGGATGCAGGGGTGGGGAACCTTCGGCCTCAAGGCCACATCTGGCCCTCTAGGCCCTCAAGTACAACTCTTTGACTGAATCCAAGTTTTTCAGAAGAAATTCTTTTATTATGGGAATTTGTACTGTGAAGTTTGGATTCAGTCAGAAGGCTGCACTTGAGGACCTAGAAGGCCACATGTGGCCTCAAGGCCACTGGTTCCCTATTCCTGTACCTAATCCAATCCAACAAGCAATTATTATGTGTGCAGCATTATACTAGGCACAAAGTTAAACTGCCAAATAGTCCCTCCCTCAGGGGACCTTATACTAGGGATACATCAGGGCAGGGCATTTTTTTGGAAGTAGTATACAGAATTCATAGTTAGTGGTTCTGAGTTTGAAAACTGGCTCTGGTTTTCACTCTATGTATGACTGTAGGCAAGTCCCTAAACCTCTTTGGGTCCCAGTTTCCTTGTCTATAAAAAGAGGTTGGACTTGAGGACTGCTAAGGTCCTTTATGATCCTTTGTAAACAGCTAAGTATGCACAAGGTAATTTGAGGAGATGGAAAGCATAAACAAGTGGGAGGATCAGGAGATGGTATGTGAATTGAGCCTTTGAAGGAGGTTAAGAGGCAGAGGTGAGGTAGAAAGCATGGGGGACAAACAGCCTAGGCAAAAGTATGGAGCAGTGAGGTGGTGTGATGGGTTCTCAGAACAACACTAGGTTCAATTTGTCCAGGACATGAGTGTGTATAGGGAAGTAATGAGCAATGAACCTGGAGAAGGATGCTATTGTCATATTCTGAAGGGTTTTAAATTACAAATTGAGGAGTCTGTCCATGCTGTCCTTCAAACACAACACTCCAAATTCTGACTGCCTTTGTACTGCTGTCCCCCAGGCCTGGAATGCCTTCACTCTTCACCTGTGCTCCTTGGGATTTCCAGATTTCTGCTCAGCTCATCACCTAGTATATAAGCCACCCCAATCCCCAGAGTTACCAGTGTCTTCTACCCAGTTATCTCATATTCGTTTTGCACAGAGCTATATATGTACAGATTATTTTCTTCTCAAGCACCTTAAGGACACTTAAGGACAGACCTTAAGGGTCTGAATCCCCAGTGACTGGAAAATAGTAAACATTTAATAACGGATTGTTGAGATTTATCTTAAAAACAATAGGGAGACACTGAAGTTTCTAGACCGCACTATAGGGAAGTTATTTTGGCAGCTATGTAATGGATGGATTGAAAAGGCTGACTGAAACATATGTTCTTAGAATCATAAGCAGTCAAAGTTAGCAATTGAAAGAATCAAACTTTTGTTTATTTAAAAAAAAGAAGGGGGTGGGAGCCAAGATGACGGCGTAGAAGAAGGAAAACTCTGCAGCTCTCCCCATAACCACCTCAAATACCTATGAAATATGACTCTAAACAAATTTTAGAGCTCTAGAACGCACAAAAGTACAAAGAAACAAAGCTCCCACTGAAGGCAGCCCGGCAGGCAGGACATCGCAGTGCGCTAAGAGCTGAAACCAGCCCGGCCTGAAACCGCGGAGTAGCCCCAGGGCTGCCAGGAAAAGCCATGGCTGGAGCATTCAGGAGAGTGGATCACTGGTAGCTGTGGCAGTTTCCAAAATTATAACCCATAAGAACCAAGGACACAGTGAAAGGTCAGTGGAACTCGGCTAAATTTGGGGAAGAAAAGCAGGTCCAGCCGTCGGCCCCAGGGCAAGAAAGCAGCAGAAGCAGAGGCCCTGCTGCCGCCTCCACATGGCTGCTTCAGAGCTCATAGCCTGCAGATTGGAGGGGGGCCAAGTGATCATTCAGAGGCTAAGTGCTCTTGTCTTAAGCTGCCTAGATTGGGATCATGGTCTTGGGTGGTGGTCCTGAGGTACGTGAACAGTGAGCCAAAGCTGGTGGGGGCTACAGAGACAGTGGCCTCCTAATAGCTCCAGCAGCTGCAAAAACCCCAGCGATTTGGGACAAAGCTCTGCAAGTGGAGTTTCACAAAGCTAAAAAGTCAAGTAATTGACCAGCAACATGAGCAGGCAAAGGAAGCAAAGTAAGAACAGCAATCCAACTTTAGATTCCTTTTTGGGGGACAAAAAGGATCAAAGCATGGATCGGGAAGAAGACAACACAGTCAGAACTCCTGTACCAAAAGCTTCCAAGAAAAATGTAAACTGATTACAAGCCATAAAGGAGCTTAAGAAGGATTTTGGAACCCAAATAAGAGAAGTGGAGGAAAAATTGGGAAGAGAAATGAGAATGATGCAAGAAAATCATGAAAAGAGAGTCAGCAACCTGACTGAAGAAAACAACACCTTAAAAAACAGACTAATTCAAATGGCAAAAGAGGCCCAAAAAGCCAGTGAGGAGAAGAATGCCTTAAAAAGTTGAATTTGCCATTTGGAAAAAGAATCTCAAAAGCTTTCTGAAGAGAATAATTCCTTCAGAATTAGAGTGGAGCAAATAGAAGCAAATGACT
>CM053584.1:354981832-355012978 GCA_028627135.1 Pseudochirops cupreus
CTAGAATTTAAAGTTCTAAAATCAAATGTTAAAATATATATATATATATATATATATATATATGTATATATATATATGTATATATATAATAATTATTATTTACATGTAACTGGGAATTAAGATATACGGGCACTGGGGTAAGGAGATCCATCTTGCCCTACCAGAAAGTCAGAGGGATGATGGGGGAGGATACAGGAGAGAGTAGATTGGGGGAGGGAGTAAACATGGGATTGCTGTTTTGGGGTGGTGAGTAGGGGAAAGATGGGGAGAAAATTTGTAACTAAAAATCTCGTGGAAATGAATGATATAAACTAAAAATAAACAAAAGTTAATTTTTTAAAAAAAAGAAAGAAAGAAATATCAAAAAAGTCAACATACCTGTGAACCTTTAGGGGCAATATAAATAGAGTATCACTGCAGTGAGTTAACACATTTTCATACCATACTTTATCATATATTTCTGTCAAAATTACCTGGAAAAAGAATTTTTCTCTTATTATTTTTCTTCATTTTGTCCAGTAGGAAAAGAGCCTAAATAGGGACTGTGACCTCTATCATCTTCTCACACATCATCTCTGTTTTTTCTTTATAAAAGGACTCCAGCTATAAATCCTAACTAGGACTTAGATGGATGTCTCTCTAGTCATCTATCAGCATTAGAGCTCACCACCTCTTTTCTACCCTTGGGGCTCTGCTCAAGCTGACCTCTTGGCTGTGGGCTCTGTGTAAACAGAACTGCCTACAAGCATCTAGGGACTCATGTGTTAAAAGCCTCTATTTTACACAAAGCAAGTCAGGCAGCAACAGCCAAATAGAGACATGGAGAGGAGGCTTTGCTCTTTTCTCATAATTCATCCAGGCCAAACAACACTGTAGGAAAAGGAAGGACAGAAAGAGATTTATAATATTCACTGTGCCATGCCACCATAACAAGAAATGCAAGTGACCTACATGAAACTGATTTTTAAAGTACTATGCAATTCAAACCTACTAATTAATTTGAAAAATGACACAATGTAATTATACTTCGTATCTGAGACTTAGTCTATATTTTTTCCTCCACATGCCCTGCCAAACCCTATCCACTGCCTTAGCTCCTTCTCACATGCTACTGAATAAAGGGGGAGAAAAATCATGAAATTGTGCTTGGTGGGACCACTAGAAATCTGTTATATAACCTCATTTGGACAATCCTTTTATAACTCCCTAATTAACTCTCTATCTCACTCACTACAGCTCCTCAAATCTCCCAAAGCCCTTCCTACCCCCACTGTCTCAGCTGAGAACCTTGTGTCATAGCCACTGAAAAAACTGAGCCCATTCACTGAGAGCTCCCTCTTCCCTTCTCCTCCCCATCTTATCTCATGCAGATGCCTTCTGCTCCTACCTCCTCTTCTACCCTTGTTTCACATGAACAAGTGGCCCTTCCCCTTGTCAAAGCAAAGATGCACAGTGATTCCATTCTATCCCTTCTTCAGAAGACTGTCCCTTCTATCATCTCTACTCTCTAGCTGACATCCAGTTTCTCCCTGTGCTGGATGCTTCCCTGCTGCCTATAAACACCCCTCCCTTGATCCATTCATCTCTTCCTATAACTCTTCTCCTTATCTTGCTTTAAACTCCTTGTCAAGGCTGCTACAATCAATGCCTCCACTTCCTTTCTCCTTATTCTCTTCTTAATTCTCTGTATTCTGGCTTTCAACCTCATTCAACTGGAATTGCTCTCTCCAAAGTCACCAGGGATCTCCTGTCAAATCTAATGGTCTTTTCTCAATTTTCCTCCTTCTTGACCAGAGCAGTGTTTAACTCCCTCAATCACCCTCTTATCCTCAATACTCTCTTCTCTAGATTTTTGTGACATTATTTCTAGTTCTCCTCTTACTTGCCAGACAGTTCCTTCTCAGTCTCTTTGCTAAATATTCATCTAGATCACAGCTACTAACCATGATATTGAAAGAAAAAAGAAAATATCCAATCTACGGGCCATTCAGATGGATACAGAAGGGAAAATCAAGTATGATGTAATTGCTCGACAGGGAAAAAGGTCAAGGTCAAAGGACAAAGTTATCTATAGCAAATACACTGACCTAGTTCCCAAAGAAATTATGAATGAGATGACCCAGACCTGCAAAGTCCTAACAAGCCATCACAGAGATTACAGAAAAGACACAGTAGCTCCAAAGAAATCTAGGTTTCAGAAGGTTGCTGCAGATATACCAATTTTAGCTACAAATAACCTAGCACCACTTTATTAAATTTGGCACATACTACCTCAGCAAAGAATGGATTTCAATTCTGGAGCTAAGCAAACACTTATTTTAACTGAATGTTCTGTAGACAGCTTAAGCTCAATGTGTCCAAAGTGAAATTCATTATCTTTCTCCAAAACCCTTACCTCTTCCTAACTTCTGTTTTTACTGTCAAGGTTACTACCATCTTCCTAGACTCCCAAGCTAGAGTCAGAAAGACTCATCTTCCTGAGTTCAAATATGGCCTCAGACACTTACTAGCCATGCGACTCTGGGCAAGTCACTTAACACTGTTTTTCTCAGTTACTCATCTGCCAAATGAACTGGAGAAGGAAACAGAAAACCACCAGTCTCTTCGCCAAGAAAACCCCAAATGGAATCACAAAAGTCAGACACGACTGAAATGAGTGAACAGTAACAAAGTGTTTATTATACTTATTATGAGTATTATATAGGTAGAGGTTGGACTACATGGTTTTGGGTATCAATTCCAACTCTGAGATGGCAGGCATTAGGTTTACCATTGAAGCTACAAACACAAAAGTGAAGGCCAGTCTCAGTCCTAAAGAAGCTTGGGGAGGAAACATACACAAGTGGAGGTGAAGAAAAGGTATTTTGGTCCTCACAGACAGAAAATGGAACAATAAGGCAATCAACTGACACTTTTAAGGAACAAGAGAAGTGCTGATTTTACATGGTTTGGGGGGAAGAATAAGGACATAAGTGGTAGTAACTGGGTAGGTTGGTAAAAGAGCATGATCAGGTCTAAAGCTGGCTGGATATAGTGAGAGTGATTTCACCCAACAGGACTGCCCAGTCAGGGCTGGAGTTACAAAGCTTCTCCAGGACATAGTCTCTGGAGGTCAAGTTGGAGGGTAGAGGGTCAGCCATAGTAGACTGGAAAATAGTCATGGTGGAGAAACAAAAACAAAACAAGTAATGTCCAGAAAACATCCCAAGACACTCTACTAAACATATCACTATAATTTGCTATCCAGCAATGAGACACCATTCTTGGTCTAGGGATTCAACCAATTAAACATCACCAAATTTCTTATCACCATACCTTGGCATACAGTCCACAAGGATTGTGGAACACCCCTCCAATTTCTTTATTTACCTCTTTGAGGTTTACTTATTAGCCAGTCTTCCAATTAGCTTTGTTTTCCTACTGCATTTAGAGATTGCCAATATGCATGTGGTTCAGTTGCTTCTGTAGCATGTTAATTTATACTTACTAAATCAAAATCTCAACAATTATGAATCTTTGTGAATGACCCTTGGTCCCCTTTTAGACCACTGTCACTGCAGAAGTGAGAAGGGCTGAGGCATTCTATTTCATGGGATCAAGCTACTGGTTATAAGCCCCTCTGTGATTAGCTTGTTAGGCTATTTATTAGATATATTTCCAAAGTCTAAGAAGCAACATGATTTAGTAGATAGGAAGATGGCCTTGAAGATCTGGGTTTAAGATCCACTGCTGACAGTTAACCTGTTGGTGATCTTAGCAACTCCTTATAAATACAAGTTGCACAGAAGGTGTCAAACTTCATTAGTATAGAGCTTCTTACCCTGATACAGGAACTGTTAGACCAGTGAAAACGGGCCCAGTTCCTATTCCCTATCCCCAGAAGCACATTCACTACTTTGGTTTGGCAGTAGAGGTTTTTCACAACTAGAGTAAACCAAGATCAATATAATATTGAGAATCACCCTGAATGACATCCTTGGGGCAGAACTGTTTTTTGTTGGGTGACACCTAGAAAAATGAAACCATTTTTTCTAGCTAGTACATATCCCATAACAATAATTCTATGCCTGTTCTTATCCATTCCTGACAATGTATTTTTGCCAAAAATTGTGTGATGCAACTCCACGTCGCCCTTACGTACCAGAATACTGAGCTTCAACAATACAAGTTCAGTAACAACCATTTTTTTGCCACGTTGTATTTCTGACTACTTTAGAATATGACCTCCCGCTAGTAAATCACCTTAAGAACCATGCTTTAGGATTTATAGTTATTTACAAGTACAAATAACACGCCAATTCCTTTATTTTTAGTTCTCAGCAACAACACCCTCACTTGTGAAGATTGTTTAATCATAATTTCATAGTTAAGTCAACTCTGCGTCTTTCTAAAACTAAGGCTAAAATGTGAATTTCTTTCCTTTGTTCTCAGCTCAAACAAAATATTTTTCACTTTCTATACATGTTATGAGATATAATAAATATGTCTAATGCATCTGTTTTAAGGACCCAATTTTCCTTTCACATATCTACGCATCTGTTCATGGAGCTCTTCAAAGGAAACTTCTCAGAAGGAAAGAAACGCACATACAGGAAAAGTGGCCATAAATTTTTACTGGTCTTTTTCTAAGACCATTTTAACAATAACACCATTTGACAAACATGTTTCTCAGACATCTAAAAATTTCCCAAAGATACTAATACTGCCTAATATTTATGTGACAATTCATACTTTTAAAAGAGCTCTCAAATACATCATCTCAGTTGGTTTTTACAACTCTCAAATTTAGAGTTTGGATTCACTGTCTTGTCCTTGAAAATAATGTCATTATATAGAAGCACTACTGAAATTCTAATTTCCCTAATAATTCATCCCAACTTTAACCAATATTTAGATGTGGACTGCAAGAATTCTTTCTATCTAATTGCATTACTTGGAGCAAACCAGATTACCAAATACTAAACCTGAACAGTTCTGCCGTTTAGCTATAAATGTGATAGAAGCAACAGTGGAGGATGATGTCACTTCTTTAATGTTTATTATCAGTAAAATTTCTCATACCAGTCAGACAGTACTTTACCAACATGTGTTAGAGGATCTTTCCTTCTTATTTCACCAAGATCTGCTTTCATTTATTTAAAAAGACTCTAAGTGTCTACTATTAAATGTGGCAGCTAAGATAATGGATAGAGGGCTGGGCCTGGAGTCAGGAAGACCTAAGTTCAAATCTGACATCAGACATTTATTAGCTGTGTGACCCTGGGCAAGTCACTTAACTTCTCGACCTCAGTTTCCTCATCTATAAAATGGGGATAATAATAGCACCTAACTTTCAAGGTGATTGTGAGGATCAAATAACATATGTAAAATAATATATGTCCAAATAATATATGTAAATAAATATTTGTAAACCTACAGTATCTTTAGGAACTATGTAAATAACTATAATATTTATAGTAAACTATAACTAATTATAACTATTATTATTATGTGACAAGGTACTATCAAAGAGTAAAAAATTACAGGCCTTTATTCTATTTTGTCAGTTATAACTTCTGAAACAAAAGAGGGAATTGAAAATCAAAGCAGAGCTATAGGATCAATGACCTATAGCAGTGGTTCTCAACCTTCCTAATGCCGCAACCCTTTAATACAGTTCCTCATGTTGTAGTTACCCCCAACCATAAAATTATTTTCGTTGCTACTTCATAACTGTAATTTTGATACTGTTATGACTCATAATTACAAATTGAACATAACCCACAGGTTGAGAACTGCTGACCTATAGTGTTTATTGATACAGTGTATCATTAATGAACTTTTGGTCAGTTGAAATGAAAATGCTGTAATAATATTCTAACCTTCTGAGGATAATTCAGAGTTGTATCCCCATCCTCAGCTAGTTTTCCACTGAACTCAATTTCTACAGACCCTGTAATGAAGAGATGCTGGGCTGGCAGCCCCTCTGCTCTTTCTACAGCAGTCATCAGCCATTCCCTAACCTCTGGGCAATCCCAGTTCCCTCCCTGGATCTTCCCCATTTATTCCTGGCCTCAGCACTGAAGCATTCCAACTAATGTGAAATGCGGCCAAATCAATCCCAACATGACTATCTGAAATCATTCTCTCAGTCTGATAAAAATGCAAAACTCCAACTGTTGTTTTTTTCAAGTTCTCTTAAAAGATGGGACTCTGCAGAAAGACATTTTTCATTATCTCTCCTGGCTGCATTCCTAACTCTTCAGACTTTCTTTACCATACAAACTGAAGGTCTACAGAGCTGATGTGCTGACCTTGTTGTTGTATGCCTGTGAAACCTGGACAGTCTACCGATGCCATACCAGGAAACCTGAATTGCTTCCATTTTAATTGTTTTAGGAAGATTCTGAAGATCACCTGGCAGGATAATGTACCAGACACTGAGATCCCTTCTCCAACTGAACTGCCAACCATTCAAACTCTGCTTTGCAGTGTACAACTCCAATGGGCTAGCCACATTGTTCAAATGCCAAACTTACACTTGCCAAAAAGACTATTTTACGGAGAACTCACACAGGGCAAGCACTCACATGGTGGTCATAAGAGGCAATACAAGGGCACTCTCAAGGTCTCTCATAAAAACTTTGGAATTGTGTGACATGGGAGACATTGGCACAGAACTGCCAAGCATAGCATGCCCACATCAGAAAAGGTGCTGTGCTCTATGAGCAAAGCAGAACTGAAATAGCTCAAAAGAAAAGTCAAGATGCAAATTTAGAGAATTCACCCCAAATGTTCACATAAACTATTTGTGCCCAACCTGTGGTAGAACATTCCGAGCTCATGATCAGCCAAGTCTGATCAGCCACAGTTGGACACAATGAAACTCGACTCTAAGCAGAGTGATGACATTTTGGTCTTCTTTGAGAATGAAGGACAACAACCAACCTCATCAACACAAAAGAAACCTCTTCAGTCTGGAAACTCAGTCTAGCCCTAGTTCTCACAACAGAAGCACACTCCACTCCTGGGGCCTCTCCCACTTCTACTTTAAAGAGATTGCCCAGGTCATTCATATCTTCATTCCTGCCCAGGCTGCACTCCAAATTCAACCAAATCCTGTTTCTGGTGCCTGTACCTCTGCCCCTCACACAACAACCTTTAGTTTCCTTTCATAATCTCTAGTTCTCTTCCCCACCCCCACCCCTTAAAATGTAAATTCTTTGAGAGCAGGAACTAACTTTCTTTGCTTTGTATCTGTATTCCTGCACTTCCTACAGTACCCAAATAATGCTTGTTCGCTAGACTTGCCTTTATTTATCATTACTGCCCCTCCAGCTAAGCTCTACTTCATTACTTCATAATGGAGTGGAGATAACCCCACTCATTTTGAAGGCAGCCAAGTTCCTATACCAGCGGTTCTCAACCTGTGGGTTATGTTCAATTTAAATAAATCCTGCATATCAGATATTTACATTACGATTCATAACAGTAGCAAAATTACAATTATGAAGTAGCAATGAAAATAATCTTATGGTTGGGGGTCACCACAACATGAGGAACTGTATTAAAGGGTCGCGGCATTAGGAAGGTTGAGAACCACTGTCCTATAGGTAGATTCTGTTAAGCTGGAAACCCTTTAAACATGTGAGACATTGTCCAACAATTACCCTAGCTAAGCGTAGACTTCACGAGAAGCTTAGCCACCAACTAGTAAAGTTTGGGCCACAGCAACTGGTGACTGGCCACTAATTGGCTATTAAGAAAGGATTCAATTTGTCTTGAGTGTGGAATTCTCATAAAGCTGAAATCACAAATCTTCTTAGGTATTGAAAAAAGTATGATGACCACTGCTCCAGATGCGGAACACTTCCCATCCATGATTCCAACACCTCAACCAAGGAGAAGATAACACTTTGGCTGTTTAATTTCTGTTAAGTAGCCTCCTGAATGGAGCAGAGTAGAGAAACTATGGGGTGAAAGATGTAGCTGAGGTTAAGTTCTGAGTTTAGGGTCAAGTGCCAGTAAGGGTGAATTTGGGAGAGTAGACCCATCATTTCCTTAACCTTCCAACTATGGGAGCTGCAATGCAACGCCAAAATACCTGTGAGATTTAAGCAGCTTGGTATAGTGGGAAACATACTGAAGGAATAGGTTTGAATCTAAGGCTCTACCATGTTAACAGTGTGATCCTAGACAGGTCTATTCACCTGTTTCCTTTTCTGTAAAAGAAGGCATTTAGAGCGGGTGGTCTCCAAAGTCCCTTCCCTTATGATCCAATATATGTATTTTCTAGGAAATGCAACTGAGTCTCCCAACTGGGGAAAGGGAAGGCACAACTATATAGTCAAGGTCTACCCAGATTCAGAAATAAGGCTAGAGTGGTGAAATACAAGTGCTGGATATGGAGAAGAGGGACCTGGATTCCAATCCATCCCGGGTCACTTAATAACTAGAGGTGTGATCCTGGGAAAATCATTTAATTCCTCTGGGCTTCGGTTTCCTTACGCAAAATGTGGGGTCTGGGCTAGATGCCCTCTACGGTGCCTTCCCGCGCCAGTTCCAAGATTCCGACACTTAGGAAACAGTGCCCGGAAGTGCCAGAAAGAAAGGAAGGCACAGGCTCGGCGCTCGAAGTTCACAGCTCCTTACTACCCAGGCACAGGTTAGCGAAGAAGCAAGAGCTATGATCACGTGAATGGCGTCGGCGCACCGGTTTCTAACAAGCGCAGTCTAAACGTCCGTACGTCACGTAACGTCAACACGCATCGGGTCAAAGGCAACTCTTCCAAAATGAAGGTTATAGCACAAGCGGAGTGCCGCGCTGTCGCCGCTGCCGGTCTTTCCTACAGAAAAAGCGAGGTAGAAGGAACTGAGAAGAGTCGTCGTGGGGTGAGACGGGCCGTGGCAGCAGCGACTGGTGGAGGAGGGGCTTCATTTGGTTACCTGGAGGACGGGATCTGGAACGTTTCCGCCATGAAATGCTCGAATGAAGCTGAGGCATCCGCGCGCCTTCCGCACCAGGTGCAGCGCCATCTTGAGAGGGGCAGGCGCCAGTGGCGTTTGGTGACGTCATCCGGCGGGCGCCGGAAGTTTCCGTTCAGACAGCCCTTCCCTCCCCCCCACACATCTTGACTCGATGTCAGTTACTGTATTTGACTTCCCTGGGAGCGTTTTGAGACTTCGGAGTTTGCACTCGGTACCTCTTCTCCAGACCTTGCCAAAGACCTTTTCCTGCACCTTGCCTTTTTTCAGAAAAGCAGCTAGGAGCGATGTAGACAGAAAAAGGGAAAAAAAAGCCATACGGTCGAAAGGACAGAGGGGTTGGTCTGGAGAAGACGGCGGGGGGAAGGGGGAGGGGATGGAGGGGCCTACGGGGAGGACGCAGAGTCTGAGCTCAAGTTTTTGAAGATCGGCTTGCGCCAAAGGGGTTAAACACCCTGGGGCCTGGGAGCCGGGTGTGGAAGTCACGGGGGCGGGGCAGGGGAAGGGGTGCTGGATAAGTTAGACAAGTAGAGGCACTCTGAAGTGGAACGGAGCTACTCGGGGCGTAATAGACCCTCTCCCCTACGGGCTTTCAATCCCAGTTGGAGGAGAACCCTTGGGGATGTTACAGGAGGGAGTCTGAGTTTAGGAGTTGTGAAAGTGTTTTCAGTGCACAGATTTCTGTTTTCCTAACTGGAAGTCTAAAAGCAGCTGACAGAATAGGAATATTCAGCTTTCTTGCAAAGATTTTTGGTTTGGGGGGAAGGGAGGGAACGACTGTGGGTTAGATTGACAGTAGGGACCCAAATAATCACCTGCTCAGTTTATTGGTATAATAATAAGAGCTAACATACAGGAAATTCTTTTATTGTTCATTTTGTATATTTGTGCATCATACACACTTAATTGTACTTTTACTGTACATTCAACATTAATTTTTGATTCTTGAAGCCTTGTGGTAGGTGATATGTAAATAAAAGGATGCTGACCCTTAGCAGATGATAATTTAGTAGAAGATAAAAAACTAGGTAGACAGAACATGACAGGAGGTAATAAGAAAGTTCAAAGTGATTTGTTGGACTTAACGTTTGGAACTTATTAGAAATAAATTAGATGTGTACATTAACTGTGGACAGTCTTTGTATTGCTAAGTTAACACACTTGATTTGCCTTTATTATCTTCCCTATCCTGTTTGAACTCCAGTCATGGTCAATCTTGGCACCATTCTAGAATCTCAAACCACTTTGAGGACATTGTTAGTTCCTAACCCTGGATAAATCACAGTTTTACCTGCTTTCTTCCCTGTAGTTTGTATTCTACCAAGTATGACTGGAGAAAGAAAATTTCAGTGATTAGTCTTGATCTTTATCCCTGACTGAGAACGCATGCTATTCAGCATACCTCCTGTTCATATCATTTATTTTATTCTATTTATTTATACCCCCTTATAAGGGGTGGTCTAAATATTTTCCTCTTATCAAGTATTCTAACCTGCCTCATCCTCTTCCTAGGAAATGGTCAGGCTGGCAATGATACTGAGAAGACAAATCCATTAGATTTAAATATCTTAAATTCCTGTAGAAGGGAGTATGACCAAGTGAACAGAGAATTAACCTTGGACCCAGGAAGACCTAGGTACAAGTCTCACCACTGACACATGGACTTTGTAACCCAGGACAAGTCACTAGCCTTCTCCATGCACTCAACTGCTAAAACTTTTAAGTTGCAGAGAAGGGGTTGACCTGAATTGGTAAAGGGAGTTCCTTTATACAGACATTCCCTATACTAATGAACTCAGAGCTGTGCCAGTTTCTATGCCTTTTCCTATCTTACCTCCACAGCTGTTGATACTTGTCCTCTCCTGGCCAAGGCCAACCCCTCCACTGAACCTTGGTGCCTGTCCCCTTCTCCTTCCTGGCTGGCCCCTTCCTTGTGTGTGTTATTCCTTCTAGTTACCGTTCTAACTCTCACTTGGCTAAGGATGTGTCAGCTTACCCACACCCACTCCTTTCCTATTCAGCCTGTTGCACTCTTGCTCGCTTTGTCACCAAAGTAACAGGAAGCTGAGTGACCGATTGCCAAATACAACAGACTTTTCCCAGTATCCTGTTTTTGTTTGTTTGTTTTTGCATTTTTCTAGTTCTTTCTCCACTTGTCTTGGAAAGCAATTTTTTTTGCTTCCCTTTGTACCATTAGGGAAAATCATCCTCTAAATCCCACAGTCTTGTTGAACATTGTGTTTTGTTCTCCTTGAATTCAACCTTTATTTAGCATTTTTAACTCATAAAGTTCTGTCTTAAATTCTAGCATACAGAAATAGAACTCGAGACACTGTCCTCAAGGAGTTTGCAATCTTACTTTGGAAAAAAAGTCCTACACAAATAATTAGAAGTATGATAAGGGCAAAGATGCAAGAAAACAATTAAAAGTGATATTTGAGGCCTCTTTCTTTATAGCCTCTCTTATCTCCTTTGTAGATACTCAGTAGTCTATATTTCATCAGATTCAACCATATCTCTAAATGACTCCTAAATCTGTATTTTTAGCCCCAACTTCTGTGAACGAGGTGCTATTCTAAGTGCTAGAGATAGAAAGAAAACCTTGCTCTCAAGGAGAAGCATCTTCATATATGCAAGAGTGTAATAATGCTTGTTAGCCATTATTATCCCATTGATGTAAGTACCCCATCCATTGGTGCACACTATACCTATCTATACCTTATTCTGTACAACCCTTATCCATGCCTTTCCTTAGGTCTTTCACAGGGGGCCCACCTTACTTTCTGGGAGCCTTCTAGACTTTTTAAATTAGATTTTTATTGCTGTCTTTTGTTTGTATATCATCCAGATTTCACACCATATTTTTTTTTCACAAAGAGCCAACCTTCATAATAAAGAATGAGAAGACGAAGGAAAAAAGAATTATGCAAATCTCAACAACATACCCAATAGGTCTGATATTTTATGAATGTTTATGATCCCCTGTTTTTTAAAAGAAGCAAAGGGAAATGTCTGCTCATGGAGCCCACCTCGGTTACTTTGCATTTGGGAGTCGTGCAGTGCTTTTAACACTCGAAAGATTGTTCCTGAAACAAAGGCTCTTCCTTTCAAAGACACTTTCAGGGAAACTATATGGCTGTAAGCTACAGAATAGGACATTTTCCAAAGAATTAGTTATTTGTAATGGAAAGGTGGTGGTGAAAACTGTGGTAGACATAAATAACATACTACAAAACAAAGAATTGTATACAAAAAGCAACATTGAAATGTAACATTAATGAAAATAACAAGAGATACTTTATAGTATATTCATTAAGATATACACTATTTGAGACCATGGTTTTTTTTTTCTTTTTATAGCATTCCCAACAGAAAGCGCAATAATAATATTAGGTCTTAATAAATGTTTGAAGACTGATAAATATAAATAGAAAAGAAGGTAGGCCAGTTATGTAATAAGAGGGCTTGTGGAAAGACAGGCGGAGTGATGGATTATTGTTATCACCATTCTGGAAAGCAGTCTGGAATTATGCAAAGAAAGTGACTGAAATGTTCTTTTTTTTTTTTGATCCACAAATTTTACAACTAGATGTATATGTACCCCAAGGAGGTCAATGACCAAAAGTCTCCATATTCATTAAAATATTGATAGCAGCACTTTTTGAACTGACAAAGAATTGTAAACCAAGTAGAAGACCATTGGCTGGAGAATGACCAAAAAAATCATAGTATGTGAATGTAATAGCATATTGTATTGTAAGAAACCATGGACATGATGAATATAGAGAAGCATGGAAAGACAACCTAAAGTGAGGCGAAATAAGCAGAACCAGAAAAACAACATACACAAAAACTGCCAATACTGTAAATGAGCATTACAATAAAATAGTCAAAGCTGAATGCTGTGAAATTTTAATGAATGTAATTGTCTGTTTCCAGGGACTGTCCAAAATGAAGAGACAGCCCAGTAGCTACTTAACTGCATATCATGGTTTGGACCACAGACGTTCTCAACCCATTCAGGTTTTCCTCTAAGGAGATTTAGACCAAACGTTTTGAGGGATTGTGGATTTCCTTTAAAAAGCTCTTCAGTATTAGAGGATTTGATGTCCTTAGCACAGTGTCAATAGGTTGCCCAGTGAAGGTAACATTGGGCCTAGAGTCAAGAAGACCTGAGCTGAGTTCAAATGTGGCCTCAGATCCTGGGCATGTCACTTAACTCCTGTTCACTTCAATTTCCTCATCTGTAAAATGGAGATAATAATAGCACCTAGCTCCTAGGGTATGTGAGGATCAGATGAGATATTTGTAAAGTCCTTAGCAAAGTGTCTGGCATATAGAAGATACTACATAAATTTTAGCCATCATTTCTATCACTTTTAGCATTTTACACTCCACCAGCCATATTCAATCAGTTGTCAAGTGTTGCAGATTCTATCTATAAGACTCCTAGATATAACAAATCATAGGATCAAAACAAGATCTTGCATATGATAGTAATCAAATGTTTGAAGACTACTAAATCATTTTCCTTCCTGAATCTTCCTTTATCCCAGTTAAAAACCCACTGTTCTTTCAGTCAGTCTTCATATTGCCTATATTCCTTCCAGATCTGCCACTGTCCTGATAACTTTCCTTTAGATGCACCTAGATTGTCTAAATCTTAAGTATAGTTCTCTAAATATTTTCTGGCTAGGGTAGAGAGCAGTGGAACTCTTAATGGGGCCTTAGATTGTATTAACAAATGTTGGCTGCTATAATAATACTAACTAATATTTATATAACATTTTAACAGTTACAAAGGGTGTGTGTGTGTGTAGGTTGTTCCTCACAACCCTATGAGATAGGTTTCTTATATCTGTTTGACAGATGAAATTCAGAGACATTTAGTGACTCATCCTATTTATCAGAGGCAAGATTCAAACTCGGGAATCCCTGACTCCAACTCCAGGACTCTATCCACTTAACCACACTGCTGATTCTTATGAAACCTCCCAGATACTTACTCACACAACTATTATCTAAACATTCTTCCGCTCGGAAGGTGTGAAGTTGATTTTTTTAACCCAAGGGTAGAACTGTATAATTATTCTTATTTTTATCCTATTAAATTTGGCCCATCCTAGTCTGTCTAAATCTTTTTACATCTGACTCCTTAGTCCAGCATTTCAGCTTCCCTCCCAGCTTCATATTCTCTGCTAATTTCACCACATTGGTGGTAAGGTGAGAAGCTTGACTATCTTCTAGGAAAATGAGCTAGGTACATTTCTTGGCCCACACAGCCTTTTGAGGCAATCTGGTATGGAGAAAAGAAGACTGGCCTGACAGAGCACCTGGGTTTGTATCCTGACTTTCACCTACTCATGGGGGTCTCCACCAAGTTATTTCATTACCTCTTTGAGCCTCTGTATGTAAAATAAAAGGCTTGAGCAGAATTCTAACTTTCCATAGAAAAATGAGACAGAGACATTGACCTACCTAAGCATTTCTCAAAAAAGAAAATGAGGTTACTATATCACCTGTTCTTTGAGAAGCCATGCTGGCTTTTAGGGATCATGGCTTCCCCCACAACTCACCTCCTTAATCTAGTTTTTATATAGAGTTTTTCCAGGAATAAAAGTGAAGCATACATTTGAGAGAAATTATTATATTGATAACCAACTATTAAATTAGAGTTGAGGTTTTTCCCTTTCTATTTTCTTATTCAGAGATTAGCCCTTGACGGTCATCCAGTGAGTCTAGAGGACTGCTGATAGATGAGATTGCCCAAGTCCTTTGGGTACATGCTCTGCAATCTTGGGCAGGACCTTACCCAACTAGAAGACCTTACAAACAGATTCTAATCTAAGTGAATTCTTGCCCTTAGGAAGTCTATGCCCTTGCAGCCCTCCATTGGAGGTTAGGCTAACCCAGCTTAATGAAGGAGAAAACCAGCCACCAAGATCTGGGTACAGATGGATTTCTTTGTCCAGATTGCTAGAAGAAGCTGAGTCTCATGATCAAGTCACATTCTCAGCAGGAGGAACTGAAGACTTTTAGCCTGTCTCCTCATTAATATGCCCACTCCCTCATTAATTGTTCACCAGTCAGGGTTGATTTTCACAGGGGCACCTCCTTTCCCAAAAGTATTTAAGCATTGAGTGATCTCTGTGGTTTTGTCATTGGTTACCGAGAAAGATCACTGGCCATTAATTTATTATTTGCTAGCCTAATAAATTGATTTTTTAATTACCCAGAAACCCTGTCTGTCAAGCTTTTCATTCGTCTCACATTGCTACAACAAAATAACTTTTGACAGTACTTAAGTCCGTGAACTTTGTGAATTGCAATCAGAAAATCTAGATTCAAATTCTGGTCCTTCTGTACCTATTTAACCTTTCTAGGCCTCAGAATTTTGATTTAGCTTATAAAATGAGATAAACTAGAAGATCACCTAGATTCTGTGATCCTGAAGTCATACTTCTGGTATTGGCAACGCAAACTGAAGCCTTTAGAGTGACAAATTGCAGTCCATTTGCCTGAATTGAAGGTCTTATCTTCTTCATCTTTAAAATGAGAGTATTCGATTGGTGACATATAATTAAAATTTTTAATTCAGAGGCCATATTTTATAACCCAACAGCTGTAAGTATAGTTTGAATAAATATTTGACTTTTTAGAACAGATTCTATCAATAGGAAAGAATAAACAGTTAGAAATAATAGCTAAACAAACAGAAAGGTACAGAAGGTTTATTTAAAAAGTAGATTAGACTGTAATATTTCAGTATATCACTTAGACCAGTTCATGTAGGAGAAAACATTCAAATAGACCAGTTATTCCTGAGTCATCTTAAAAAAGCATAAATTATATTCATCCTTCTGGGTACAAGGAAGGGCCTAACAAATTTTATAAAATTTTCTATAAAAATGTTTTTAAAAAAAATTTGGTGCTTAAAAAAAATGATACGATTCAGGTATTTGGGTCATCTGCTTATATGCAACATCTCATTTCCCAACAATGTCAGTAACAAAGCACGACAAAAATTTGGATAATGTACAACTATCCAAAGAACTTTAGTTTAAATTTAAAAAGAGTGCTACGTTGACATATGTCAATATAAACATGCATTTAAGAATATAGGGCCGTATCATACACTATATGTGTATGTATATATAAGTATAATACGTATATATGTAATACGGGTTTTTAATCAATACCGTTTTATTTTATTGTAGCTTATAGTAGTTTTTCTCTCTCTTAACATTCACTGTAAATCCTAGCTTCCTTGAACAAGCAGATTAAAACCAGACTGGCAGGGGGGGAAAGGTTTCTATTGCAACCATGTGTGTCAGAAGAAAGGATTGGATTTCTTTGCCTGAGAACATCAAGGGAAATGTGCACCTCTGAAGACACACCTCTATTCCTCAGTAATGGAGAGTTTATACTGACTTAGATTTAAATGGGATAAGGACAGATTTTAAATCCACTCTTAGCTTGGGTACTATGTACAGCCCTCATGTCTCAAGGTATCCAGTTTTGTTTCTCTAATTCAATTCAAAGTGTCAGGTTGGCATTCAGATGCTGATCAAGGTAATGGAGAGAGTTTCCATACACATTTATCCACTTAGAAGAAATTTTCAGACTGGAAAGGAGTGGATGGCATCTGTGTTCAAAACTGACTTCAAGCATAAACCATTCAACTTTGACCTTTCATCTACCATTGTATATTCGTCTCAGACATGGAGTAGGAGACATTGTAAGAGGAATAGATATATTTGTCCTCTCACTGGGGATGAGGGAATTCCTTGACTATTGTCACCTTTTAAGTCATAATTAATGCCTATCAGGGTCATTCAGTTGCTTCTTAAACGGTCAGTGTTTCAGAAGGTTTGATCCTTGAGATATGCCTGAGACAGTGGCACTGAGAGGAAAAGGTAAAGAGGGATAGGTATTGTATGATAGAGACTCTCTTCACCCATCTCTCCAAACAAACCTCTGATATAACCTTAACCCGAGTATCCGAGTCAAATTCTGTTTCAATTGATTAAATTTCATCAGCCTGCCTAAAATACCCTAGCAGTTACAATCAGTTGTATTTTTCTTATTAAATGGTAGGGCATATGCAACACTTATGAAGCATTTAACCTTTTCATTCCACTGTTTCTCCATCTGTAAAATGAGAATAATGCCATCCACTTAGGTAGATGCCTGGATGTAGAGTTAGATCTTCTCTGACTTGGCCTTCTAGCCCAAGGGTCCCAACTTTGCATTGTATAAAATTGTAGAAGAAAGCCCCATAGTTGTGTGAAAGAGAAAATAGTAAATTCCTTTGAGCAGAGTGGTTCTCAACATGTTAGTCAGCTTTCACTTCCCAGTGACTAAGGAGGTAGGGAGCAAGTCAAGTCAAAAAGCTTTTATTAGGTGCCCACTATATACTCAGCAAAACGACAAAAACGATCCGTTACCTCAAGGAGCTCACACTATTGGGGAAGACAACATGCCAACAATCATATACAAAAAATATATAGATAGTATTAACTGTAGATAATCACCGAGTAAAGGCATGAGGATTAAGAGAAACCAGTAAAGGCTCTGGCAAAAGGTGGATTTTAGGGAGACTTGAAAGAAGCTCAGGAAGCCACAAAGGAGAGAATTCTAGGTATGGGTGGCTAGCCTTACCTTTTTTCACATTCCAAGAAGCAGATCAGTTATTCCCAGCTCCCTGCTCTATCACTATGTATTTTTCTGAAATTTATGAGGGGAAAAAGTATTGGAGTTGGCCTCTAGGATGCCAGTTTCCCATCAAAATTTTTTTCAATTTCAGTAGAGAATCCAGGCGGAAGGATTTTGCTCTCCTTGTGGTTTGGCATGGTACAAGGCTGCACCCAGCATAACCAAAGGAATCTTAAACAACATGAAGATAGTTGATTAATAGTCAGGGAAAGAGTATTTTTGTGCACTGAATTTTATCATTAATGCTTTGTGCATTGGTAACCAAAAAAAGGTTTTGTTTCTATGCTTATTATTGAAAAAATTCCTAGCCTTAAGTTATGATCAGGCCACACTCTGAAAATCAATAAGTGTTTTGTTGAGAGTCTACTTTGTGTAGTCACTGTGCTGGATGATTTGCAGAGATTTAAGACTGAATAAGAGATAGTATGTGCTAATGGCTTGAGGTCCAGCCTTCTGGTTAGAAAGACCTGGATTAAAATTGTAAATCTGACACATACTAGATATGTGGCCATGGGCCACACATCTCAGTACCCCCCTCCCGATAATTCTCTAAGATTAGCATTTAATGAAGTCATTTGCTGAATTACATTGGTGAAGAGACTATCCATGCTGGGAGTAGCCAATATAGAGAAGGGGGAATGGGGATTTCTTCCCTGCTCTTTTAAGTCAGTAAATGTAGTCATACATGATGAGGGTTTTTTTAAAGAATTATAGCTATTTTTGTTAATTTTAAAATAAATTTTATTGATATCTTTTGTCTTTTTGCATTAACAGAATTTCTTCCAGTGTCCCTTCTCCCCTCCCTTTTCCAGAGAACCATCCCATATAACGAATAATATTTTTAAAAGAAAAAAAGGAAAGTAAACAAGAAAGAAGTTGAGGTGAATAGCATTTCAGAAAAAGTAAATATCGTAAATATCTGGAGAAAAATTGAATGAGGATAGAAAGGAATATACCTTTTTTCTCAGCAGTACATGGCACATACACAAAAACTGACAGTGTGGTAGGGCATAAAAACCTCACAATCCAATGCAGAAAGGTAGAAATATTAAATGCATCCCTTTCAGATCATGATGCAATAAAAATCATATGTAAACAAGGACCATGGAAAGATAGACTAAAAATTAATTGGAAACTAAATAACCTAATCCTAAAGAATGAGTGAGTCAAACAACAAATCATAGAATAACTTCATTCAAGAGAATGACAATAATGATGAGACAACAACCAAAACTTATGGGACACAGTGAAAGCAATTCTCCGGGCTTACATGAATAAAATAGAGAGAGAGGACATCGATGAAATGGGCATGCACTGAAAAAGCTAGAAAAACAACAAATTAAAAATCCCCAATTAAATATCAAATTAGAAATACTGAAAACCAAAGAAGAGATTAATAAAATTGAAATTAAGAAAACTATTGGACTAATAAATAAAACTAAGAATTGGTTTTATGAAAAAAAAACAATAAAATTGATAAACCTTTGGTTAATTTGATTTTTTAAAAAAGAAGAAAACCAAATTACCAGCATCAAAAATGAAAAGGGTAAATTCACCATCAATAAAGAGGAAATTAAAACAATAATTAGGAATTATTTTGCCCAACTGTATGCCCGTAAATTTGACAATCTTAGTGAAATGGATGAATATTGAAAAAATATAAATTGCCCAGATTAGCAGAAGAGGAAGTAAAATACTTAAATAACCACATCTCTGAAAAAGAAATTGAACAAACCATCAATAAACTGCCTAGGAAAAAATCTCCAGGGCCAGATGGATTTACAAGTGAATTCTATCAACCGTTTAAAGAACAATTAATTTCAATATTATAGAGACTATTTGGGGAAATTGGTGAAGAAGGAGTCCTACCAAATTCTTTTTATGATACAAATATGGTACTAATAACCTGAACCAGGAAGAGTCAAAACAAAGAATGAAAATTATGGACCAATTTCCCTAATGAACATCAATGCAAAAATTTTAAATAATATACTAGCAAAAAGATACAGCAACTTATCATGAGAATAATACATTTGATCAGGTAGGATTTATACCAGGCATGCAGGGCTGGTTTGATATTAGAAAAACTATCAGCATAATTGATCATATCAACAACAAAACTAACAGAAATCATATAATCATCTCAATAGATACAGAAAAAGCCTTTGACAAAATACAACACCCATTCCTATTAAAAACACTAGAGCACATAGGAATAAATGGAGCCTTTTCTAAAATGATAAGTAGCATCTACCTAAAAACATCAGCAAGTATTATATGTAATGGGGATAAACTAGATGCATTTCCAATAGGATCGGGGGTGAAACAAGGATGCTTATTATCACCACTATTATTCAATGTGAATAGTACTAGTACTAGAAATGTTAGCTTTAGCAATGAGATGAAAAAGAAATTGAAGGAATTAGAATAGCCAAAGAAGAAACTAAGTTATCACTCTTTGCAGATGATATGATGATATACTTAGAGAATCAGGTAAAAACTATTTGAAATAATAAACAACTTCAGCAAAGTTTCAGGGTATAAAATAAACCCACATAGATCATCTGCATTTCCATATATTATTAACAAAGTCCAACAGCAAGCGATATAAAGAGAAATTCCATTTTAAAGTTACTGTAGACATAAAATATTTGGGAGTCTACCTGCCAGAACAAACCCAGGAACTATATGAACACAATTACAAAACACTTTTCACACAAATAAAGTCATATCTAAATCATTGGGGAAATCAGTTGCTCATAAGTAGACCGCACTAACATAATAAAAATAACAATCTACCTGAATTAATTTATTTATTCCGTGCCACACCAAACTACCCAAAATTATTTTACAGAGCTAGCAAAAATAATATCAAAATTCACCTGGAAGAGCAAAAGGTCCAGAATAGCAAGGGAATTAATGAAAAGAAATGCTAGGGAAGGTGGCCTAGCCGTACCAGATTTTAAACTCTATTACAGAGCAGCAGCCATCAGAACTACTCGGTACTAGCTAAGGAATAGAGTGGTGAATCAGTAGAATAAATTAGGTACCCAAGACACGGTAGTCAATGACTATAGTAATCTACTGTTTGATAAGCCCGAAGACTTCAGCTTCTGAGGTACGAACTCACTGGTTGACAAGAACTGCTGGGAAAACAGAAAAATATTATAGCAGAAACTGGGCATAGACCAATGTCTGACACTGTATACCAAAATAAAGTCCAAATGGGGACACAGTTTAGATATAAAGGCTGATACTATAAACGAATCAGGGGAGCAAGGAATAGTTTAGCTGTCAGATTTGTGGAGAACAGAGGGATTTATGACCAAACAAGAAAGAGAGAACATTTTGAAATGCAAAATGGATAATTTTGATTGCATTAATTTGAAAAGGTTTTGCATAAAGCCCATGCAACCAAGATTAGGAGCAAAGCAGAAAAATGGGAAAGAATTTACGAGTGTCTCTGATAAAGGCCTCATTTCTAAAATATATAGAAAACTGAGTCAAATTTACAAGAATACAAGTTATTCCCCAATTGCTAAATGGTCAAAGAATGTAAATAGGGAGTTTGCAGAAAAAGAAATTAAAGCTATCTATAGTCATATGAAAAAATGCTCTAAGTCACTATTGATCAGAGAGATGCAAATCAAAACAACTCTTAGGTACCACATCACACCTATCGGGTTGATTAACATGACAAAACAGGCAAATGGTAAATGTTGGAGAAAATGTGGAAGAGTTGGCACACTAAATCATTGATGGAGTTGTGAGCTCGAACTCTCCATTCTGGAAAGCAATTTGGAAGTATGCCCAAAGGTCTATAAAAAGTGCATACCCTTTGACCCACCAATAGGACTTAGTCCTCTTATAGGACTGTACCCTAAAGAGATCATAAAAATGAGAAAAGGTACCAATATACAAAAATATTTATTATAGCAGCTCTTTTTGTGGTGGCCAAAACCTGGAAACTGACAGGAATGCCCATCAATTGAGGAATGGCTAAATGAGTTGTGATATATGAATGTAATGGAATACTTTTGCACTATAAGAAATCATTGATAAACAGGCAGACTTCAGAAAAATGTGGGAAGACTTATATGAACTGATGCTGAGTGTAGTGAGAACCAGGAGATCATTGTACACAGTAACAGCAACAGTGTGTGATGACTGAGTTTGCTAGACTTAGCCTTTCTCAGCAATGCAAGGTCCTAGAACAACTCCAAAGGACTCATGGTAGAAAATGCTATCCACATCCACAGAAAGAATTGTGGAGTCTGAATGCAGAGTAATGCAGACTATTTTCTTTTTTTGCTTTTTTTTTTCTTGCTCATGGCTCCTCCCATTCATTCTCATTCTTCTATACAACATGACTAATGTGAAAATATGTTTAATAGGAATGTATATGTAGAGGCTATATCAGATTGCATGCTGTCTTGGGGAGGGGGGAGGGAAAGAAGAGGGAGAAAATTTAAAACTTATAGAAGAGAATATTGAAAACTAAAAATAAATAAATTAACTTTAAAAAAAGAAGAGGGGGGGAAGTCAGCAAAATCAACCAGGGCATAGAAAAAGCATGAGAATATATACAACGAACCACACCCATGGTTCTCTGCAAAAGAGTAGCATGGAATTTCTCATATCTCTTCTTTGTTCTATGCTTGTTCTCTGTTATTTTGCATTATTCGTTACTACTTCATGATTGTTCTTTCCATGTACATTTTTGTAGTCATATATTTTGTTTTCTTTTCTCTGCTTACTTTATTCTGCATCATATCACATAAATGTTTCCATGCTTTCCTACATTCCTCATATTTGTTATCTCTTATAGTAATACTCCATTACATTCATGTACCATAATGTATTTGGTCATGCCCCAATCAGTGTACATCTACTTTGTTTCCAATTTTTGGTTATCATTAAAAGTGCTACTATAATACCACTACCAGCTCTGTATCCCAAAGAGATCATTAAAAAGGGGAAAGGACCCATGTGTACAAAAATATTTATAGTCACTCTTTTAAAGTGGCAAAGAATTGGAAATTGAATGGATGCCCATCAGTTGGGGAATGACTGAACAATGTATGTGTATGTGTCTGTTTCCATGGGGATGCATCGTCTCCTACTGGTTCAGTAGCTTTGATGACATAATATGGCTACAGAGAAAGCTCCTTTATTTCCCCAAACCCTTGCCCTTTAGGGTCTCCCCCACAGAACACAGACTCCTTAATTCTGGCACTGGAACGCCGAAATTCATCTAGTTAAAGCCTCAGAAGCAAGAATAATTTGTTTGCTTGTCAATGAAGCTGTTCTCTTCTTGACACAAATGGATTCTTACCTTGTAAAGCAATCACAGGACTCGAGACATCTTGCTTACACATTAAAGCCTATGAGAATAGACCTAGATAAAGAAATATTTGGTAGAGGGAGGATCTTGACAAACTAATGGCAAAGAAGAATGTTAGCTGTGAACTTAGGAAAGGAGCAGGTCCTGGAAGTCCAACTGAGCAGTCTGTGTAACAGAGACACTGCACCAAAATTGAGCTTTATGAAGACCGTACAAAAATAAATTTGGGGTTAGCCTCTAGGAACCCAACCCTCAAACGGAAGTACAAAGCCAATTGTGGTGTTGTCTTCTGGATAGAAAGAGGTTTGAACCTCATAAAGGGATAGTAGAACATAGATGCATCCTGCTTATACATTAAAACCTCATCATATATCACTACATTATATCAACTAGTGAAAAATCATTTCATTGCTCCCTTATATCCACAATAATAAAATCACAAGTCCTGATAGAAAGAAAATAAACAGGAAAAAAGTGCCTGCTCTCAAGGAGCTTACAGTCAATGAGAGGAGACAAGATATAACAATGTAAGTTAAATAACATGAGTTTAAAAAATAGGTAGTTATAGGACAAATATAAAAATTTCATTGATAAATATGTGATGAGGGCTAATTTCATTTTTTTCAAAAAGCAAAGCAATTAAAATAAAAATTATAAAACAGTCATAATACATGGAAAGGAAGTAAAGAAAACAATAAGAAATTGCTATATTGCATTACATACTTATAAAAACTGAAAACCTAAATGAAATGAATGAATACTTACAAAATCAAAGACCAAAACTAACAAAGCAAGAAAAAAACCTGAAATAACTATGTCAGAATGAAAAATTGAGCAAGCCTTTAATGAATTCACTTAGAAATTAAAAAAAAAACTTCAGGTGGCTTTAGAATGGAATTCTTTCAAACTTTTTTTCGTTCCATGTTTTCAGAAATAAAGAAGGTATTCTCCCCAACACTTTATGAGATGAACATGGTCCTAATTCCCAAACCAAAGAAAAAACAAATCAGAGAAAAAGCTACAGACTACTGTAATTAATTGAAATTGCTACAAAAATAGTGTTTGAAATATTGGCAATACAAAAACTTGTTCAATATGATCGAGTTGGAATTATATCAAGAATTTAAGATTGGAACGTTAGGTAAGAGCATAGGTGGCCAAATGGATAGAGTGCTGGCCCTGGAATCCAAAGGACCTGAGTTCAAATCTGATCTCAGACACTTACTAGCTGTTAAACCCTGGGCCAGTCTTTAACCCTGTTTGACTCAGTTTCCTCATCTGCAACATGAGCTGAAAAGGAAACGGCAAACCGCTCTGGTGACTGCCAAGACATTTTCAAATGGGTCATGAAGAGTGGGAAACAACTAAACAACAGAAATGTTAGGTAAACAATTAGCACTTTAAGTGACTTTAAGATGATATCTTTCATTACCCGATACAGAAAAATTGAGAATTCATTTTAAAAAATCATAAATGGATATGAATTATTCTTGATATGAACAAAATGTTTATCTAAAACCAAGAGCTAGCATTATTTGTAATGGAAAAAATCTTAGAAGCTTCCCCATTTATTTCAACAATTTGTTATCACTTCAAGGATGCATTTCACAACCTGGTTTCATGGGCATTGCTACTCTCCATGAACCCTATTCCAGCCATTCTGGCCTTTAACTCAAACCTCACCTTCTACAGGAACTCCTTCCCTGTCCCTTTGGCTGCTGGTGACTTACCCTCTGCTCTCTATACATCTTTTATGGATCCACTGGGTTTTTTTTACATGTTGTTTCCCCTTAGATTACAGCAGTTCTCAACCTGTGGGTCGCAACCACTTTGGGGGTGAAATGACCTTTTTACAGGGGTCGCCTAAGACCATCAGAAAACACACATTTCCGATGGTCTTAGGAACAAGACACTGCTCCTCTATCCATCTCCTGGCAAGTCTGCCCACATGCAGATATGCCCACATACAAGTATTAAAGGGTTGCGGCATTAGGAAGGTTGAGAACCACTGCCTTAGAATGTGAGCTCCTTAAGGGCAAGAATTTTTTTTGCCCTTTCTACCCCCAGTGCTTGGAACAATTACTGGCACATAGTAAATGCTTAATAAAGTTTGACTAACTGGCTCACTAAAGCCCAACTAAGTTTGTGTCAATTCTTGGTAAAATTTTATAACTGATAATTAAAGGAATCTTTTATAAACATTTAAAAATGTAAGAACCAATACTTTTGAGTAGTATTAGGTCATTAAGTACAATGCATAACCTGACTAGCCTAATTTCTATTTTGACGGAGTTACTAGATCAGAGAAATGCAGCAGATAGAGTGCTTTGGAATTTGAGGCAGGATTTGACAAAATACCTCCTATTATCCTTGTAGACAAAGTAGAAAGATGTAGCCTGTATGATATATACTGCAATGTGGGTTTCAAAGTTCTTGGCTGATTGGACTCAAAAAAGTGTTGATTAATTTATTTCAACTAGAATTGAAGTCTGTAGTGACAGGTTCTGTTCAACATTTTCATCAGAGCCTTGGATGAAGTCCAAGACAAGCATGCTCATCAAATTTACAAATGATGACAAGCTGGGAAGGGGAAGTGTTGGATGAAAGAGTCAGGATCAAAAAGAATCAAATTGGCTAGAACTATGGATGAAGCTAATAAGAGCTAATAACTTTGTATTTAGTAGAAATAAAGTCCTAAATTTGGGTTTGCTTGTTTTTTTTAAACCCTTCACAAGCATAGGATGATGGGTCACATGACTAGGAAGTAATATATAAAGGCCTTGGGGTTTCTGTGGATCACAAACTCAACATGAGTCAGTAGTATTTTGTACCATCTAATAAAGCTAATACAATCTAACATAATAATAATATAAGTATAATGTTCTGAGGGTCACTTGGTAGTGCAGCAGATAGAGTGCTGGGTCTGGAGTCAGGAAAGCTCATCTTTGTGAGTTCAAATCTAGCGCTACTCAGATGCTTACTAGGTGTGTGACCCTGGGCCAGTCACTTAACCCTGTTTGCCTCAGTTTCCTCATTTGTAAAATGAGCTGGAGAAGGAAATGGCAAACCATTCCAGTATCTTTGCTAAAAAAAAAACTCCAAATGGGGTCACAAAGAGTCGAACACAACTGAGGTAACTGAACAACAACAATGTTCAGAATAAAGGAGATGATAGTCCTCTATCACCAGATTACACCTAGAATTTTGTATTGGGAGCCACTTTTAGAGAAAACATTTATAAGGTGGAGCAGGCACAGAGGAGGGCAACAAGAATGGGGAGGGGACTTAAAACTATGCCAATGTGAGGGTCTATTAAAGGAACTAGGAATGTTCCGCAAGCAAATAAGGAGATTTAGAGGAAGATGGGAGAATTGTCTTTAGGTATTTGAAGAGTTGCCATGTAGATCATAAAATCATCAGTTTAAAGCTAGAAGTGTGTTTTAGAAGCCATTAAGTTAGCACCCTCCTTCCTCCTACCTCATCCCATTTATTCAGATAAAAAATGTGAGAAACAATGCTTAAGTGGATTACATAGGGCCCCATAGCTGGTGTCTGAAGCAAGATTTGAACCCAGGTTACCTGGACAATAAATTCAGTACTCTATCCACTACCCCACACTTGGAAGCAATGGATGACAGTCCTAGGAAAGCAGATTTGGACTTATGTTAAGGAAACGCATAATTAGAGCTCCTCAGAAATGGCAGTGGCTTTTTTTTGAGGGGGTGGCAAAGTGGGACTGAGTTCCCTACTGTTGGAGATTTTCTGTAGAGGCTAGATGTGAGCCATGCTTCAGGTCTGAGTTGGAATACATGACACTCTAGGCATCTTCCAACTCTTTGATTCTATGCAGAGTCGGAGGGAGGGAATGAGTGGACAGGAAGTAGAGGGAATATAGATAGTCCATTCAGTGGAAACATTTTGAGAGTCAAAAGAAGGAGGCACAGAATCATGCATAAAGGTGAGTATGGGATAAACAGGATTAAAGGTCTGAAAGTAAGGGAGTAAAATGGGAACCAGTGGAGAAGGAAAGATCAAAGATGAAGAGAAAGAATAGGAGAGAAGATTAAATACATCCTGATCCAGCAACAAAACCTTGGAAGTTATTTTTGTTGCAGACCCTAAGATCCATGAGAACAGAGGCAGTACTTTAAATTATTCATGGGATCATAGATTTAGATCTAAAAGAGGACTTCGAGGTTATCTAGTCTATTGCAACTCTCTAATTCTACATCTGAAGAAACCGAGGTTAAATAATTTGCCCAAAGTTGCTTAGATAGTAAATGGTAGAATAGAGATTTGAATTCAGTTCATCTTTAAATCTGCCTCTCTCTATCTTTTCCAGTGGCTAGTTTTATATGCAGTAGCCAAGACATCAAGATTTGTTGATTTGATTGATTTGTTTGTATAAAATCCTAATAAAAACCTACTTATCCCATAGTCTGTTTCTCGTAAAAGCCAGTGCATTTTTAAAATATCTGATTAGTTAAAGGTTCTTATAATTTGTGTTTGACTAACTCATTGTATGCAAATCCAAAATATTATTACCATCCTCCTCCCCTACTTTGTTCCTTATGTCAAATCCTTTTGGGAGCCAGTAGCATTCCTGTGGTGGGTAAAATCATTTCTATGTAAATTTAGGGATGTAAACACAATGCAAATATGCTGTTTTTGTTATTCCTGGGTTTCTTTTGTTATTAAACACCCAGATGAAAGAGTTGGAAGAGTTGGTTTTATGGTGAATCCAACAGCAACAAAAAGCATAATTTCAGGGGACATTTGGTCACCTCATATTGTAGTACTCATAATATTTGCAAAAGATGACCATGAAAATAACTACAGTTAATAGAGGCAGAAGCAGCAGAAAAATTCTATGAATTGTAGCTAAATCACGAGGCACGGATCAACTACATCCCACGGAATCTAAAGAACTTTTCAATGTGATTACTGAACTTTCAGAAGTTTGGGAGAATAATGGAGGGGCTATAGGACTTTCAGAGGGCAACTGTGGTCCTTATTTTCAAAAAGAGAAAGCAGATATTTCAACTTGCAGGCCAGAAAGGTCAGTGTGGATCTCTGGCAAAATTCTATGTCTGTTAAGTACAAGGAGAGTTTGGGAGCATTTGAAAATGAAAGAACTGATCATTGTGAATGACCTTGGGTTTGCTAAATACAAGTGAAAATTACCAAAGAGAAGCTGCTTAGAATTTCTGAACCTAAAAAATGAGATTTTGAGGCAAATTGGGGGAGAGGGGAGAAAGGTATAGATTAGCGGTGGATTGCAGATTCAGGGAAGTGATAGAGGAGGGGCCCTACCATGAGACAATGTCCTCTGTCACCTGAAATAATTGGTATTGTTCTGGAAGTGAGGCACAATGTAAAAAGGGAATCCATGGGGTATGTCTCTATAGGCAGTAGCAGGAACCACCCTGAGGGGAGAACCTAACAGGTACAGGTATACCTTGGAAGATTGATTGTATGAGGAATACAGAGAAAATAGTTAATTGCAGGGATCATGAATCAGAAAATGAAACTTTATAATAAACAGAGAGAATAGTGAGACATTAAAAAAAATGAACAGGGCCAATTGAAGAGGAGGAGAGGAAATGGGAATGTACTTGACTGAGGGAAAAGAGGGCTAAGGATTCTATAACTAGATAAAAGCAGGAGAGAAAAATCAACATAATCATATTAAAAATCAAAATATACCAAACCACATCCTCATAATCAATAGTTGCAGAAAAAGCCTTTGACAAAATACCACACTCTTTTGTGCTTTAAAAACCCTACAAAGTACAAGCATGAAGGGACTTTTTTTTAAAAAAAATAATACCAAAAGCAAGCATCATGTACAATGGAGACATGCCAGAATCATTTCTAATAAATATAGAATTGATTCAAAGATGCCCACTCTCTCTAATATTATTTAATAAAGTTCTGGGAATCCTAGCAACAGAAGGATGACAAGAGAAAGATATTAAAGGCATAAAGATAGGTAATGAAGAGACAAAACTATCTCTATTTATTGGTGATGTAATGATTTTACTTAGAAAATCCTAGGGAATTGGCAAAGAGACTATTTGAGACAACAGCTTCAGCAAAGCTGCAGGCTACAAAATAAATACTCAAAACCCAAAAGCATTTCTCTGTAATAATAACAAAACACAAGAAGCAATAATAGAAAGGAAAATGCCATTCTGAATAACTACAGAAATCATAGAATATCTGGGGATCGTCCTACGAAGGCACACAAGACACTTGTACAGATTCAATGATAAATTGTTCCTTAAAGAAATAAGGAGCAACTAGGACGTATTGCTAACAATAAGACTACTGAAGGTGATGGAATTCTAGCTGAGTTATTTAAAATACCAGAAGATGATGCTGTTAAAATGTTGTACTCCATATGCCAAGAAATTTGGAAAACGCTACAGTGGCCACTGGATTGGAAAAGATCAGTTTATGTTCCAATCTTTAAAAAGGGCATTACCAAAGAATATCCAAATTACTGAACAATTGAGCTCATTTCATATGCTGGTAAAGTTATGCTTAAGATTCTGTATGCTAGACATCAGCAATATGTGAACCAAGAATTACCAGAAGAGCAGGCTGATTTTCAAAGAGGCAGAGGAACTAGAGACCAAATTGCCAGCATTTGCTGGATTATGGAGAAAGCAAGAGTTTCAGAAAAACATCTACTTCTACTTCATTGACTACATTAAAGTCTTTGACTGTGTGGATTATAACAAAATATGGCAAGTCCTCAAAGATGTGGGAGCACCAGATCCTCTTACCTGTCTCCTAAGGAACCTGTATGTGGGCCAAGAAGCAAGAGTTAAAATGGAACATGGAAGAACTGATTGGATAAGATTGGAAAAGGAATACAACAACACTGTTTATTGTCACCTTATTTATTCAACTTACATACAGAGTACATCGTGCAAAATGCCAGACTGGATGAATCAAAAGCCGAAATTAAGGTTGCCAGGAGAAATATCAACAATTTCAGATGTTTAGATCATACTACTCTGATGGCAGAAAGCAAAGAGAAGCCTTTTGATGAGACTTAAAGAGGAGAGTGTAAAAGCTGACTTGAAGCTTAACATTAAAAAAGAATCTAAGATTTTGACAATTGGTCCCATCACTTCCTGGTAAATTGAAGAAGAAATGGAAGCAGTGTCAGATTTTATATCCTTGGGCTCAAAAATCACTGCACATGGCAACAGCAGCCATGATATTAAAAGACACTTGCTCCTTGGAAGGAAATCTGTGGCAAATCTGAACAGCATACTGAAATCAGAGACATCACTTTGCCAACAAAGGTCCATATAGCCTAAGCTCTGGTTTTTCCAGTAGCAATGTATGGCTGTGAGAGTTGGACTATAAGAAAAACTGAGTACTGCAGTATTGACATTTTCAAACTGTAGTGCTGGAGAAGACTTTTGAGAGTCCCTTGGACAACAAGGAGATCAGATCAGTCAATACTTAAAGTAATACAGACTAATCACTGGAAGGCCAAATACTGAAGCTGAAACTTTAAAAATTTGATTACAAAATGAGAAGACAAGTCTTACTGAAAAAGACCCTGATGTTGGGAAAGACTGAAGGCAAAAGGGAAAAAGCATGACAGAGGTTGAGATGAATAGATAGTGTCATGGAGACAATGAACATGGGCTTGAACAGACTTCAAGAAATAGTGGAGGATAGAAGGACTTAGAGTGCTATGGTGCATGGGCTCCAGGAGAGTCAGACACAACAGAATGACTGCACAACAACAACAACAACAAGTATCTAGAGCAATATTCAGCACTCATAATCAGGCCAGACCAATATAATAAAAATGATAATACTACCAAAATTAATTTATACTTTGAATACTATTCCAATCAAATTACCAAGACCGAAGTTTACTCAACTTGATAAAACAATAGAATTTATTTGGGAAAAGAAAAGATCTAGAATATCAATGGAATTAATGAAAAGAAGTAGAGGTGAAGGGGAAATAGCACTTCTATACCTCAAACTATATCGTAAAGCTGCACATCAAAACCATCGCATAATGGTTTTTTTCAACGTATATAGATCAATTGAATAGATTGGACAAGGAAGAATCAGAAACAATGGAA
>CM053584.1:355013478-355088920 GCA_028627135.1 Pseudochirops cupreus
GCTTTCCCGCCCTGGAGGCCTTTCGGCTGGACCGCTTTTCTTCCCTGATTTCGCAAGCTCCACTGACCTAGTTCTGAACGCTGCTCACAGCTGTCGCTAATCCACTCACCAGAGAGGCTCCTCCACTCCTCCCGTCCAGGCACCCCCGGGGCTCAGCCAGGGCTTCAGGCCAGGCTGGTTTTGGTTTGCAGTGCTGATATGGTTCCTCGTAGCTGAGCTGGCTTTAGTAGAAGGTATATTTCTGTGCATTTTGGAGCTCTAGGATTAGTTTAGAGTCATATTTTATGGGTATTTTGGGGCGGCTATGTGAGAGCTGCGATATGTTGCTGCTGCTATGCCACCATCTTGCTCCGACCCTCAGTTTGGATGCTTTTTCCTCAGATCCCTGTAAAGCTTTAAGTCTACGCTCTGATGATTCTTAAGTGCTGTACCTTTTAATCATCCTTGTAGAAGTTCTGTTTATTTTTTCTGTTTCTTTTGTTTTATTTCAATGACTTGATTAATTCTTCTTTCACTTTATCTCTTCATGCCAACATTTCTCTTCAGATCAACTTGGGGTCAACTAAAATTTTAGTTTCACTGTGTTTAAAAATGTTAAATAATATTGATTTTATTTTGTCTCCCTCCAAAACGCCACGTTAACATCTCCATTTAGAGTAGTCACTCAATCTTTTTGCATTGTGAACCCTTTGGCAGTCTTATGAAATCTATGAAGCCCTTCTTAGAATAATATTTGGCAATGTATAAAACAAACTACATAGAATTACAAAGGAAACCAAAGGTTTGTAAAAAAAAAAAGATGTTATATTTTTTCCCATTCAAGTTCATATATCCCTTGAAATCTATTCACACACTACTAGGAGATGGTCCAAGGATCCCCACTTAAGAACCTGTGATATAAAGAAATGCCACTTTAGAATACCTACCCTTTGTCTTCTTTCTCTAAACCAATACCTAATCTATGATGAAACTGATACATACATACACTGATAAGCACATTTATGTGCAGTAGCAATAAGTGCACACAGACACCTTATATGCTGATACAAATTCATAAAGACACACACACACACACACACACACACACACACACACGGTCATTTGCAGACACCCTAACAAATACAAACACAAACTCAAAGGACTACAACCAGCCTCTTCCTAATACACTATTCCCCAACTACTTTTTCTCATCAGCAAGCCCTGGTCTCAGTTCACTGGAGTTGTCTTCAGGTTTCTAAAACTTAAATGATCATTAGGTTCATTTCTCTTTGCCTATGTTCCCCAAATCCCAGATGTCATGAGAGAAGTCCCCAAGAGTTACCTTTGCCCATGCTCCTGGATAATGACATCCTAGGCTCTTGGGTGATTTAAAGGATTTTAATACACAATACTACAGGTGAAAGAACATAGAAGGGTAGAGGGAGGTACATAGTAGCAGATGACAAGATTAACAATTCCTGTTGTATAAAGACTCTCGTAGTTTAACACAAGTCTTTAATATCAGCTATAGTTCAGGCTGCCTATATGTTTTAGCTCTCTCTTGCCTAACTTTCCTCTTCTGTTTGAGCCTTGACATCACTTTGTTCTAGGTCTCTTCTTTTCGGTCTTCCAGAGTCTGTTTCCCCAGCTCACTGTATGACATAGGAAGGGACTTGCTTCCTCTTATAATTTCCATTTTGGCCATCCTGTGATAAATTACCCTAATTCTATTGATCATGGTCTAGACAAGTCTATTTTTTTCTCTCAAAAGCAAATGACCTCTTCCTATCTGTCCCTAAAAGCCACTTGTCCCTGGGTTACAGGGCTTGACATCTCCCTCATCTTCTCTGGAGGTCTCCATGTTTAACTCCCTCAAAACCTGCTACCTTCACTCCCTTTAAACAAACACTTGTTAAATACCTCATATGTGACAAGACACTGTGGTAGGCCCAAATATAAAAAGAAAAAGACAAAAATAATAGTTTCTGCCCTCAAGGACTTTATATGGGGGAGAAGGGAGAGAACATGAGGGAGGAGGATACAACAGGTATTTACTACTGATAAGTAAATAAAGAATAATCGAGAAGAAAAGAGTACCAACTAGAGAAGGTTCCCCAGAGGAGATGAAATCTGAAATAAACTTTGAAAGGAGAAAAGGATTCCAAAAGACTGAGATGAGGAGGGAGTAATTCTTGGCAAGGGAGATTGCTCATGCTAGTGTTTGGAGCTAGAAGATGGAATGCTGAATTTAAGAAATAGACAGTAGACTTGTATGGCAGTAATCTGAAATAAGTCTGAAAAGATAAGTGGATTACTAGGTCTGTAGCCCAAAGATATCATAAAAAGGGAAAAGGACCCACATGTACAAAAATATATTTATAGCAGCTCTTTTTTTGTGGTAGCAAAGAACTGGAAATTCAGGGGGATACCCAACAGTTAGGGAATGACTGAACAAGTTGTATCATATGAATATAAAGGAATACTATTGTTCCATAAGAAATGATGAGTAGGTGGATTTCAGAAAAACCTAGAAAGACCTGCATGAACTGATGCTAAGTGAAGTGAGCAGAACCAGGAGAATGGTGTAGGTGGTAACAGCAACATTGTGTAGTGACAGACTTTGTTAGACTGGGCTTTTCTGAGCAATGCGACAATCTAAGACAATTCCAAAAGACTCATGATGGAAAATGCTGTCCACATCCAGAGAAAGCACTACGGAGTCTGACTGCAGATCCAAGTGTACTCTCGTACTATTTTCTCTTTCTTTTGTTATTTTTTTTCTTTCCCATGGCTTTTCCCTTTTGGCTTGATTTTTCTTTCATTACATGAACACTGTGGAAATATGTTTAATATGGTCATAGATGTATAGCCCATAAATACTTTTAAAAGATTAAGTGGAAGCCATATAATGGGGGGACCTAAATGTTAGGCCAAGAAATTAGTGTTTTTACCCTTTGATGTTTTTTGAGTTGGGGAAGGGATGACATTGTTAAAACTGTATCTGCAGGAAAATGTTTTTGTAGCCATATAGAAGAACAGTTTGAGGGAAAGGAGACCAGAAGTAGGGAGCACAGTTATATAATTATTGCAGGCATTCAGAGGAGAGGTGATAAGGGCTTGAACAAGGAAGGTAATGGTATGAGTAGAGAGAAGGGGATAGGAGAGTTGCTATGGAGATTGAATTGACAAGATATGGCAACTGATCAAATATAGGAGATGAGACAGGGGATAACATCAAGAATGATTTCATGTATTGGGCTTGGGAGTCTATGGTAATGGTGGTGCCCTAAACAGAAACAAAGGAGTTCCCATATCAATCCATCTCTCATCTGACTTGTTCCCTAATCCTAGAAGCAAGATTTTTGAGTCAATGTAACTCCAGCTCAAAAAATTACCTCTTTCACCTAAACTTTGTGGGTCTTGGATCTCATGCTTTGGACTGGTTCATCTATATCCTTACTCCAGAGCTGTTCATTCCTACTTCTGTTTCTGAACCTATGCTCCCACAATGGCCATACTTCTTCACCATTGGGCTGAGCCCATCTGAAAATTGCTCTGAAAGGCCAAAACAGATTAAACCTCTTATGCCTTTCCTCAGCCTCTGGAAAGCTAATCAGTTCCTCACCTCAGGGCCACACACTGGACCTCTGGAGATAGACCCTTATACCTAGGTGTGGTTGCTATAATTCCAATTATAAAAATTGCAACTCCAGTTATGATACTAATAGTAATAATAGCTGACAGATATATGTTATCATATATACATGTATACATATATAATCTTTGAATTTTGCAAAGCATTTTCCATTTGTTTTTCCACATTAGCCCCCCAACAATCCTGTGAGAAAGGTACTATATAGGTATCATTACCATTGTGTAGATGAGGACACTAAAGCTCAAAGAGATTGTAACCACATTTTCAACATTTTCTCATGCCCTTCTGCCCTACTAATTAGACAGGATCATTTCACCGTGATAGACTAATGGAGGTTAACGCATGTGTATCTTGGTAGTTGTCCAACAAAAGACAGGTGAGGGAATAGATTTATGAGGTGATGGGATGACAGACTAAGTATTTCAGTGGGATAGAGAGTATAGAAGATGAAAGGGACTACAAGTTATACAGTTAATGGAACTAAAAATGTTGTGTATTGTCCCTCCTGTCTCTCTGTCTGTCTATCTCTGTGCTTGTCTCTTTGTCTGTATGCCTCTCTGTCTCAAAGATGGGTTATCCTTTCCATAAAGGGAATTTACATGTAGAGCAGCAGTTCTCAACCTGTGGATCGCGACCCGTTTGGGGGTTGAATGACCCTTTCACAGGGGTCGCCTAAGACCAACAGAAAACACATATTTCTAATGGTCTTAGGAACTGAGACATCGCTCCTCTATCTGTCTCCAGGCGGGTCCGCCCACATGCAGACACACCCACATACGAGTGTTAAAGGGTTGCAGCATTAGGAAGGTTGAGAACCACTGATGTAGAGTGTTTTTGACATTGATTAAATCAGAACTATCCTGACTACTTAAGTATACTCAGGTGTATGCAAGGTACTGATTCTAATCAAAGTTACAAGATTGTAACATCCTTGCTACTGGCCAGCATAGGAGCTGTGCAGGACAACCCTTCATTCAAACAACCAATGCAAAGTTCCTCTCATAGTTCTTCCTTTACATGGATGATGGTGTAATGGAAAAGCCCAACTATGCTTGACAACCAGAAGGTTGGAGTCTTATTCTTCATGCAGTGACCATTCTGATATGCAGGTCAGGCCATGTGAGACCACACGAGGGAGGCAGCATGGCATGTATCACATGCACTGGAATGGAGTGGAAAGATATTTAGAGTCTAGAGGACCTGTGATCATATCCTGTCTCTGTTTATTTTCTATCTAATCTTTCTCCTGATCTTGATTTCCACATCTATAAAATGGGGAAGGTTGGTTTCTAGAGGTCCTTCTCACTCTGAATCTGTGGTCATGGCAAGGGATATATCAAGCCCAAAGAAAGTAGGGGGAAAACAACTTTCAGGGAGTATATCTGGCTCCTCTGGGCTGGGAGCTGCCATAATTTAATTCTTCTAGTAGGATTTTCTAAGGCTTTTTTCCCAAAGAACAAGGCTCCCTCTGCTTCCCCAGGGAGTCTACTTGACTGAGAGACAGACATACAGGCATCTTTGTTTGGGTGCCTCTTCATTTTGTTTTTCTTTTCTATTTCCTCCCAATTATCTCCTCAACAGCTCCTCTCCATGTCTGGGTCCTGAACCCTTCAAATACTTGCTCATAATAATCACAGCTTTGCTTAGCTGTCATTTAGCCAAATTACACATATTGAGCACTTTTCATCTTTCCACATAAAATCAATCTCTCCAGTCTATTTAATCATTTTGGCAGTTCCGTTCTGAATTCCACCCAATTTCATAATGATCACAAGTCTCCACTCCCAAAGGCCCAGAGCAGGCTGTTGTAAATCCACAGAAAACTGTTTTGGGTCTGTGCTCAAGAAGGAAAGATATTACCCTGTGAGGAAAACCCTATTGCTCTTCATTTTTCTACTCTCATATTTCCTTGGCTTAGCCATCTTGCTTAGGGACAACGGTCTTAGATGGAAGACAGGGCAGACAAAGGTTAGTGTGAGCAGATAAGAATAGAGTGATTTTGTGGGTAGTGGGTAACTGGATGATTCCCAACACTAGAAGGTGCACTGTTTAATCTAGTATACGTGCACTAACATGCAAGTGCTTAAAATGCCCTTTGCATGGCCATTCAACAGCTCACAATGAAGCAAATCAGTAATTGAGTGATTTTCAACGGGAGTAATAAGGACAAGATGAGTTAATGGTGAAAAACCATAAGCAAGGCAGAAGAAGGTCTTCCTTGGAGGTAAAAATTAAGCAGAACACCAACTCATATTTTATAGCCCTGAACTTTTCTTTGAAAAAACAAGCAAGCAAACAAATAAAAACAGAGTAGGCAGAAAGTACAGAACTGTAGGAAACAGTGTCCTTAGATCTGTTATCCTCAGTACAATTAGCATTGTTGGGGATGTGAAGGCTCATGACATAAAAGAGCTTATGGTATAGTAGGAATGAAACAAGTGCACAAATAACTATAACACAAATGAGAAGCTGATTGGGGCATTGGACAGACCATACAGAAGGGGAAAAGTACTTGAAGCTTGGAGGATCAAGGATGGCATCATGGAGAAGATAGTATGGCTAGATAGAAAGATAGATAGAGATATACACATACATGTTGGAAAATAAAGGACTGTAGCCAGGAACAATTAGTACACCGGCTGGTTTTAAAATCAGTGTTCTTGAAGGACAGTACTGGGAAATCAGGCTGGAACAGTAGGTTGGGGCCAGATTATTGAGGACCTTGTTAAGGAGTATTTCGTTTGATAGGTAAAAGGGAATCGGTAAAGGTTTTTCAGCTTGGAAAGCAAAGTGATCAGAACTGTGCATTAAGAAGACAAAATTTTGCAGCGTTAAAAGACTGGATTGGAGAGGGGAGGGAATCAGGAGAAGAAAATCTCTTAGGAGGCTTTTTAGCTGTTCATTTGTTTCAGTCACATCTGACTCTTTGAGGATCCCATTTGGGATTTTCTTGGTAAAAAAAAACAAACACTGGAGCAGTTTGACATTGCCCTCTCTAGCTCATTTTACAGATGAGGAAACTGAGGCAAACACTGTTAAATGACTTGCCCAGGGTCACACAGTTAGTGAGTGCCTGAGACCAGATTTGAACTCAGGTTTTCCTGACTCCAGATCTAGCATTCTATTCAATGTTCCACCTACCCAACATAGGAGACTATTACTGGAAAGGGGGTAATGTAGACTTGAACTAGCATTGTGACATAGAGACACAATAACTCTCTTTACATATTTGACGGGTTGTCATTGAGGAACAAGGGTGAGATGTATTCAAGGATGTGCTGGAGCCAGCTCAAACTGGCTAAGAGCCAGCTGCTAAATTTTTAATTTGAATATTTATTAACACCTCAGGAATCCACCAATGCTACAAAGCAGGGCTTGATTTATTGTTTTGTTGATTGTCTAGACTTAAGAAAGTGGTAGATTAAATGTCAGTAATACAGATTAAATTTTAAAGTGTATCATGTGAATATTTTTTCTAGTTGTTAACCACTCACCAAGATCACCCCATCCCAGACCTGTTCTATGAGAGGGTGGAGCCAGGATTAGAAGATCTGTTTCAGAATGGAACTCAATGACTAAACTCAATGAAATTTGTAAAAAAAAAAAAATTGAAGAAAGGACTTAATATTAGGTGAAAGTTTTTATAATTAGTGGTTTCCAAAAGTGTAATGGGTGGCCTTGAGAGGTAATGGGTTGCTTCCCAATGGATGTCTTAAAGCAAAGGCTGGATGACTACTTACTAGGGATTTTATAGAGACTGGGTTTCTGGTTGAATTGGATGGTCTATGAGATAGATCCCTTACGACTCTGAGTTTCTATAGTGCTAAGTGGAAAAGTGGGGGTGGGGGAAGGGTAGATTCCAGAGATTTTTCAAAGGTATAAGCCACAGAACCTTGCAGCTCTTTGAATATTGGAGGAGATGAAGAAAGAAAATCGATAACAGTTCCGCTTCTGAGACGAGATAGCTGGAGAAATGATGGCATCATTAATAGAAATGAGGGAGGCAGGAGAAAGAGGAGCTTTTGGAAAGAAGGTGATGGATCAGCTTCAGTCTTTCTGCATGACTTCACTTTCATGCCACTGCTACCATCCTCACAAGTACTGCAATGTTAGAATTCCAAGAGTGATGATTCCATCATCATCGCTGCTCAGATTAGATTATTATAGAAGCATTGGGATCTTTTCTATTTTATATCTATTGATATCTAAATATCATATCTTTATATTGATTGATCCATGTACCCATATATTGCTATCTTTATGTTATATCTATTGATAACTAATTTTTATATCTACAGATACCTATGTCCATATTTTATTGCTTTCTGCCAGGTCTCCATATGATTCTGGGGTTATTCACTGTAGTTGGAATTTATGCCAAAGTCTCTGCAGGCTCATTTTCTCCTCAAATGCTCTGCTGTTTTGTGGGGCAATACCACTATTTACATTGACCTTTCCTCTAACTAGCTAAGAACCTGACTGTGAACAATTGATTCTGAAATGACAACCATATATGTAACTAATTGCCGCCTGTCAATTAGATATAGTCTATAAGTCCAAAAGCCATTCCCCAATAGATAAGTGTCAAAAGATCAAAAACAAAATTCTCAAAAAATTTCTCAGGCTATTAAAAACCATATGAAAGATTGCTTCAAATAAACAATAGTAACAGAAAAGTCAATCAAAGCAACTCAGAGGTTTCACAGTGAACCTATCAAATTGATGTTGGAAGGAGAATGGCCAAACAAGTTGTAACACATGAATGTAATGGAATATTACTGTACTGAAGGAAACAACATAATGAATATAGAGAAACAAGGGAAGACTTGCATGAACTGATGCAAAGAGAAGTAAGCAGAGCCCAAAAGACAATATATATAATGAAAATAAACAATGAAAATGAAAAAAATAGTAACAATAAATATTCTAAACTGAATGCTCTAAAATGTTAATGACCAAGCTTGTCCCAGTGAACTGGTATGAGTAGGGGTCCTCCTCTCTACTTTCAGGGTTGGGAACTACAAATGTAGTTAATTTTGCTGAACTACATTTTTTTCCTTTCTTTTTAAATTCTTTGTTATAAGGGATGGCTCTCTGACTGAAGGAAAGATGAAATGAAGGTGATGTAAAAAAACAAGATAAGAATAAAAACAATTAAAAAACTCAATTCTACAATTTCCCAATACCTCACTCTCCTAATATTACCATCTTTGTAACAGAGAAGTGCAGTTAGGAAAAACTAATTGTTACAGTGACTGCGTCTGATAGCATTTGTGTCATTTAACATCTGTAGCCGCTGATCTTTCTAAAGGTTAAAGAGATCCCTTGAGAGGAGAATCTACATTTTATCATTTATCCCTTCTAGTCAAAGTTGCAGTGATTTTAATTCTGATGTCTTTGGGGGCTGATTTCCTTTGCATCACTGTGGTCAGTGCATGTGCTATTCCTTTGTTTCTTCTTACTTGTCTCTGTATCAGTTCAGTTCATGTGAGTCTTCCCAAGTGTCTCTGAATTCTTCACATTTGTTATTTCTTATGGGACCATAATATTCTTTTAATTGACATACAATCTTTTGGCCATTTCCCAATCAATGGACATCCATTTTATTTATACTTTGTTTTTTTGCTACTGCAAAGAAATCCTTTATGAATATCGTGTTATATGTAGAATCTTTCTCTCCTTGATTTCCTTGGAATCAATGCCCAGTGGTAGTTCAATGAGTGTAAATAATTCAGCATCAGTCAGTCAATAATAAATGCTTATTGAGTTATTGACTGTTTCTTGCATAGTTTAATTAGAACCTTGAAGAATCAGGGTAACCTCCATACCACAATGAGGCATGAAAGTAGAATGTTTTATGGCTTTCCAGTTACCACAGATAATAATGAATTAAGCATAAATTTGGAGGGAGAAGATATTGAATCATATTTCTTACCTTAATTGCCTCTTTGAGTACAGATTCATTGCACATTTAAGCACTGAAGATCCCAATTCTTACTCTCATAGATAAGACTCAAGGTAAATGTGCAGATGTGCTTACATCCCATGTTGCCATGCTTTCTCCTGGAAAACTTCAGGGTCAATGGCTCATGTTTACAGAAAAACTGAATTGAAAGCCCAGCCTTAAATTCTATGAGGGTCTAGCCTTAAATTCTGAGGGGTCTTCACCATATCCCACACAATACCATTGACTTCAGCCCCAACCAATACATCCTCTCCCTCCCCAAGATTATAAATGGAGAATCACTTTAGTCAGCCAGTATTAAGAAGTTTTTAGAAAGGAGTATTTAATAAATTGATACAGTAAGAAAAATTGGTAAAATAAATAAATAAACAAAACAAACATTTCCACTAAAGTCTATGAAACATTCTGCCAGAAGTACAGTCCTAAGAAAAGTGAACTTGAGCTCAAAGGATACATGTGGCTAAAGGGTGATTCACAGTCCCTAGATGCTAGAAGTCCAATCTTGAGACCATAGTGGGCTCAAGAAGTTCATCTCAAGCATGGTGCAGTGTGTTTCTGAACTCCTTGCAGAGCCATGAATGCCCATTCTGTCTTTGGCTCACAAGAGAGAGACATTGCCATCAGCTAATCAAATGATGCTGCTAAAGTGCCAAAGGGAAAATTGAAAGACTGTCAAACTCTAGGCCCTTTAAAGGCCACTAGGTACTCTTTCCACCAAAGATGAGAAGGGGCAGGAGGAGGAGACCTAGGTCAGAAGGCCAAAGTCACAGCTTCCTTCCTTCCTACACCGCGCAGGCAATTATTCCTCTGGGATTTTCTGGAACACTCTCCTGGATCACTACTCACTGGATCTATTTCATTCTCGCTAACTCAATGTAGAGACAGCTGTTGGAGCTGGGTCTGGAATTGAGAAGACCTGAGTTCAGATCTGTTGTCAGACCCTTCCTAGCTGTCTGACTCTGGGCAAGTTATGACTTCTGTTTGCCTCAGTTTCTTCAACTGTAAAAAAAGGGAATCATTATAGCGCCTATCTTTTTAGGTTGTTGAGAGGATCAAATGAGATGATATTTGTAAAAAGCACTTAGCATAGTGCCTGGCACATCGTAGACACCACAAACATGGTTGTTCTCTTCCTATCACCTCTTTATAGACGACCAAGAAGAGGCAAAGACAGATGCCCTTGTCCATGGGCCACACATGAGTCTTTTAGTTCACCTCTTTCATCAAAAGCTGTCATGGAGGAAAAGCATGAGAACAAGAGACTCATTTTGGTTGGTTAGTTACTTCTGAAGGCACCCTCATTCTGGTTGACCAGTAAATAAAGAAGGTTCTCCTTCACCATTTGGTTAGCAAACCAGAACCAGTTACAGAACAGCAGAACATGCTCCAAATTGGGGAGTGGGACCCTTTCATTGCATCATCATGCTTTCCTTGAAGTGGCCTCCCCAGTTTCTCCCACGTGGTGATTGATCAGCTGAGTACATTATGCCTACTTACCAGCTTGTTACTGAGACAAAATTCAGTATTTGTTATGTGCCTACTGTGTGACAAAAACCATAGAAGGCACTGAGGATACACAAGAGTTCTTGTCTTCAGGGATTTTACCTTCTTCTGAAGGGATACAACGTGTACTTAAATAAGGATCAGCAGGTGGTTTAGGTTAGTCCACCATCTTCACCTGTGAACAGGTATCCTCCAAGAGAATATAAGCTCCTTGAGGACAAAGCTTATCTTGTATTTTGCCTTTATGTCTCCAGCACCTAGCAAAATGCTTGGTACATAGTAGGTACTTTATACATATTGGATAACTTTTTGATCTACAACACCTCAACACATCAATTTCCACTATTTATTGGAATTTCCAATTTATTTGTTATCTCCAATAAGCATACAAAAATAATGGGTCCTTTGTCCCATATATGCAGTGTTATTCTTTCACTGTGGTAAACTGAGGGGGTGGATTGAACTGTATAAGACAACTTCCATAATCAGGTGAACTTTTAACCACATATGGTAGAATTTAGAACCTACTTGTACTTTTAGGTTTGTGAGTTCAAGAGTCACAGAACTGAAGGGGATCTTAGATGCCTCTAGTCCAAAGTCTAATTTTTACAGATGAGGAAACTGAGGCTCAGTGAGATAATAAGATCTGCATGAAATTATTTAGCTAATTAATGACAGAGCTGGGACTAGAATACATGTGTCCTAGCTCTCAGATCAATGTTCTTACTACTATGCCACTGAATTTTTACAACTAAGTTGATTCACTGTGGGCCTAAATGGCCATATCATGTTTTGTTTTGTTTCTTTAAGAGGAAATGAAGCTTGAAAATACACTTCGAAAAATATTACCATATTTCCAGAGACTGTTTGGATATTACATAGCTCATAAAAAGCAATGCTTGGATGATTTAAGGGGAAATGAATCAGAAATTTATGGGGTCAGTTTTCCTTACATGACACATAGTTTTGAAAAATATCAATGGAAAAAATCCTAAGGGTAAAACATATTTTGTGTTTTATTGAGTCCAAAATATCTAAAAAGCATTTGGAGATATTAAATAAGTCCCCCTTGAAATATATTGATTTTAAAAACATATTTAGACACTCAACTAAAGATTTCATCATAAGTAACAACCATCTTCTCATAATTCTGTAGAAGGGATTATTTCTCACCTAAAATCTGAATGTGTGGTGTTCTGTACTTCAAGGCCAAATGGAAACATGATCTCAGCTCCCCTGAGCCTGCCATTTGTGCTGAGTTTCTTCTAAAAGCTATTTTTAGTACTTCAGTTACCCACCCTAATGTGGTGATGATAGGGTTTATAACCCAGAGCTTCCATGCAATTTGTCGGCAACATTTTAAATAGGATAACTCATCATGCACTTAAATTTGTTTCTTTGCATATTTATAAAAAGGTTTCCACCTGACCTTTGGAGAGCAAGAAAATGGATAATATAAGCAAGTAGAAAACTCAGTTCAATAACCATTTATGAAGGTTTAACTTAGTTAAACTATGCTAAATGCTAGAGATTACAAAAAAAAAAAAACAGAACAGTCTCTTTCCCTAAGGAACTTATATTCTATTCTTATACCTTCTATCAGAATAAATACTTTACTTTGTCCTATAGCATGATTGTATCTCTTGCTTTTTATAGTTTCACCTGATACATAATAGATTTTGCCTTTCATTTTGATTTTGTGAATTTGCTTTTTAGATATGTTTCTTGTATGCAACAGGTCATGGAGTTTTGTTTTCTTAGCCATTCTGCCGTTTTTTCTCTTTATCAGATTGTTTAATCCATCCACATTTAAGGTATTAGACTTGTGCTTTACCTATATTTGTTTCTTGAGTTTTACTTTTAAAATGTATACTTTTCTTTTCTTGTCGATGCTTTCTCCCTGTGATTAGTTTTGCTTAAACTATATTGATGTTACTTTATTTCCACAAGCAATAGATTAAATGATGTTACTTCTCTCCCCCAACCTCCATTTACCTACCATTCCTCTAAGTTTAAGGGCTTTAATTATTACTCTTTCTTTCCTTTATTTATTTCTTTCCCTCTTTTGTTCCTTCTCTTTTTTGTTGTTGTTGTTCCTTCTCTTTACCTGTTCAGTAGGTAGTTTTTTTTAAATTTCTCACTTATCTTTTTCTTTTACTATACATTTTTCTAAAAAAGTTTTTTATTTGCTTTGTCTTCTTCCATGTTCTTCCCTTCTAGACTATTCTGATACTTTATTCCCTGCTTATGTTTAGATGATTATTTATTCCTTCTTTAATTTCTCTGTTTCTCATGGGGCCAAAGGTCCTAAAGAATTTAAAAGCAGAAAGGCAGCTAAACAGACTGGACATTGTCTGTAATGTTCCACACCCATAGCCCCATACTTCTGCAAAGAAGATATTTTTTCCTGTTTCTTCTTTGGGGCTAGCTTGGGTATTATCATTTAAGAATCTCAAAGATTTACAAAGCATCTTCCTGACAACCCTCAGAGATGTAATATGTTACAGTGGGAAATAGAGTTAATTTGAAGTCAGATGTTCTGTGTTCATCTTCTGGTGTTGCTACTTTAATAACTGTGTAACTTAGGCAATTACTCAGCCTCTCTGAATCTCAGCTTCTTCCTCTACGCAGAATGAGGCTACTAATACTGCCCCGTCTGCCTCCCACAACTCTTATGAGGAATAGGTTTTGTCAACCTTAAAGTGCGATAGAAATGTGAATTGATATTTTTATGAATAACTCTGTGAGAAAGGTAAATTATAAACTACTTGAATGAAAAATGATATTCATATCCCCTTCATGTCCCACTTGGCACCTTGCTTGTATAGTGAGTATTCTGATTCATAGTTTATTGAATTAATTCAATTTGGGCTGAGAAAGGCAGGACAAGTTTATTTTCACCTCTTCTCCAATTCACTGTGGATTACAGTGCCTCATCCCCTTCCCAGGCCCTTTAACTACAAGGTTTGACAGCCTTCCTTCTTCCTGCACTAGGAGTCCAGGTACCAGTTTTCATTGTGTGTAGCATTTTGCATAGGGATTCCACATTTCTTAGCTGGTGGAAACAGGATTGCATGGAACAGGATTTTGAGTTGAACCTTCAGTCTATGGAAATATCATGTACCGTCAAGAATGCATCCATAATTCCAAAGAATACTGCATTCTGGGATCACAATGTTGACATCAGACAGCAGAGGGCACAGTTTAGATGTGTTGATGTAGAGCAGGAAAAGGTAGGTATTTCAGGAAGGATCTATATAGTCAATTATAATTAAACCAACTGTTGCTGTCACTTCAGCCCTTGATTTCTAGAAGCATTCTCCATTCAAGCCCTTGGCTCCTTCTTCATAATTAACTTTCATGCCAATGAAGTCATTTTAGGCTTCATTTGAGTGGGGCATACCTTAATTCTTGAGGGTCTCTAGATCTGGAATTCTTAACCCCAAGAACTGTGAACTTTCAAAAGAAATATTTTAATAACTGTATTTGAATATAATTAGGTTTCCTTTGTAATCTTATTTTATACCTTTTTATATTTTTAAATACCTTATTTTATACCTTTAAAACCATTATTCTGAGAAGGGGACCATAGGTTTCACCAGACTGAGAAAACGGTCCAGGACATGAACAAAGTTACTAACCCCTATATTCAATGATAATTTCCTTTCTCAGACTAGAACTACATCTGTATATCCATTAGGCCATCTGACAGGTATTACTTGAATGATAAGTTTGGCCACTCTTCTCCCTAACTTCCCCATTTCTGTTGAGTTAAACACTATCCTTGTGGTCACTCAGGTTCACAGACTCTGGCATCCTTGATTCCCCAGTCTCTCTCATTGACAATCACCAAACCCTGTTAATCCTGCCTCATGTCTACCACCTGTTTTTTAAGCATGCAGTTACAATTCACTTCAACATATCATCATCTCTTCTCCACACTATAAATAAATCAACAAGCTTATTAAATACTCATTATGTTCCAGGCACTCTTCTAGGCTCTGAGGAAAAGACAGAAATAGATAAAGGGTGAGATAGGACCTACTCGAATTAAAGTCTGTAATTATTACAGAGAAATATAAAGATTACAATGAACAATTCCTGCCCCTAAGGATATTACATTCTCTTGGGAAAAACAATGTTGTTTCTCCTTCATTTACAAAGAGGACCAATCACATCACTGGGTGATGTCTTAATTTGCATGTAAATTGGATTTGAGTGAAGCAAAGTTGCACAGTCATCAATCTCCCTCTCTTCCAGAGTCATGAAAGATCAGTGACAAGACAACAGTCAAGAGGAATGGCAATGACCCAGGATGTAGTGAATGACCTCAGTGTCTTCCATGTCTGACCAAGCTCTAAGTAGGCTCTACAGCACCCACTTCAACTCCCTTCTTGACTATGGGAATAAATTGTCCTAATCCACCTATTCCACAGAGGAAAGTCTTCACATGTTTGGGGTAGATATCCCCTTAACTCACTGATGGGTTTGAGGACTGTTGGTTACTGTTAATCTGGTTTAGTCTGTTTGCTGAAACAGTTTTACTGCAGTATGACCAGAGCCATAGGTGAGAGCTGGGAAGAACAATATAGACATTGTAATAGCTTCGTATTTGGTCCTCCTGCCTTGTCTCTTCCTCTAAGTTTCTTGCCAATTTTAAATAGGTTTGGCCACTCTTCTCTCTAACTCTCCCTAGCTCCATGCCAACTCTAATATTCTGTGATATTCCTAAATCACAGGACCGACCATGTTACTGTCCTGCCCAATAAACTTTAGTGGCCGTCTCTTAACTTCAGTATTAAATACACTCCTTTATTTGGCATTTAAATTCCTTCACAAGCTAGAGCTACCTACCTTTCTAGGCTTATCACACATTACCCACCTACTCTCACTCTATGACATGGTCAAATCAGCTTGCTTATTGCGCCTCACACATGACATTTGCATAAGCCATCCCCAAGCCTAGAATGAATTCTCTATTTTCCTCCACCCCTTAGAATCTATAGTTCCCTTCCCTGAAGTTTCTCCCGATTTTTTTCTCCATGCTAGTGCTTCCGTGCTGAAATGACTTTGTATTCGTTTCACACATACTTCTATGTCTACATGTTGTCTCCCTCCAAAGAATACTAGTTCCTTGAGGACAAAGACTGTTTCATTTTGTATTTACATCTCCAGTGTTTATCACAATACTGGACACATAGAAAGAGTTCAATAAATGCTCATCAATTGATTTGATCTAGTCCAAAATCCTTATTTTTCAGAAAAGGAAATTGGTACAGAGAGGGAAAATGACTTGTTCACAGTAAGTGAAAGTATCCAAATTCTAACTCAGGTCATCCAACTTCATCCAATGCTCTTTTCATGGTGCCCAAGGCCCCCATGACTCATCCTTTTTATGGTCCTTAGTTCCATTCTGTGCAAAATTAAGGGGGTTGGACAAGACAATACAGAGCTCCATCCCAACTCTAATATTCTGTGATGCTAAATATTATCACATTCATCATGAAGATGAGGAAACTGGCATGATGGGCCCAATGAAACACAATTTGTAAACGGCAGATCCAAGATTCAAAACCGGTGCTTTTGATTACCTAGAAAAGCACCCAGTTACTGATCTAGCTCTGTGTGTGTGTGTGTGTGTGTGCTTCCCAGTTTCACACAGCTGCATATCTCATGACATAACTAGTATCTAGAAATTCATTTTGCTGTTTTAACACATGTACATTAATTAGGGCTTGCAAATGAGAGCTACCAGGAAAACCAATAAATTTAATGTTTCTTTACTCTATAATTTAGACTTACATACATGTTTTTCCAGAATCCTTTGAGGCATTTGTGTGCTCTGCTAAAATCCCATTTCACCCTTCTGTTGTTGTTCTAGAGGAGGCTGTGGATTCTGAAAAGTATTCCCAGGGAGCACAAGCTCCAGCAGATCATTCCCGACCAATGAGGTTTCCAGTCCAGTCTAGGAGAGGGACTTTGTGTGTATTGTCCGAGGAACAGGATAGCTAAGCTCAGAGAGGTCCATCCTTAAAAGATCGATCACCAACTAATGTTTTTATTTTGGGTGGGGGGAGGGGAAGTCAAGTCCATAGTAATTCATGAAGACCATTCATTAAAATGTGCAAGAGGCTGTGTTCTACACTGGAGGGAATATCCATAGACAGATAGATAGATAGATAGATAGATAGATAGATAGATAGATAGATAGATAGATAGACAGATAGATAGAAATAGATATAGATATATAAACTTGCATATTATTTAAAGAAGAAATAGGTTTATGTATATGGGAGGAGACTGAAGAGGGTTGGCAAAGGTGTTTTCTCCTTTCCTGTATATGGAGTTGTACTTTTGGCTGAGTTGATGGTGTTTTCCAAGTTAATCAGGGTCAAACTGGGTTAGCACTTGAATGAGATGAAGACTCCTAAAGTCTCCATGGGAAACCCCCAACAGTTTATGTGGATCATGAAGCTGGGGGTGGAATTCCTTTGAGTAAGTTTCCAAAAATGGGTTTAGGATAAAGCTGAGAGTTATCACGGAGGAATCTTTGGCGTTATCCTCAAGGATATCAATCTTAGGCATGGGCACTCATCCAAATCCTAACTCAGGTCTTTATGATGCATTCTGCTTTGTAAAGGCCTCTCTCTGTACAGTTTTTGGAAAAGATTTTCATTGTTTCCCAGTCTCAGTCATGATGGATTTAGGATCAGAGGAGTTGGCTTTGAATTCCAACTCTTCTACTTATTATTGATGGAATCTGTGCTGTCTCTGGGCCTCAGTTTCCTCATCTGTAAAATGAGGGTATTGGCCTAGATGATCTAGCTCTGTGCTCCTAGAGTTGGTCCTGTGACTCCCTTGAGTTTCTAATGATAGCACAGAGGGGGCCCCTAGGTGGTACCGTAGTTTGCAGAGTGCCGTCCCTGGAGTCAGAAGACTCGGCTTCCTGAGTTCAAATCTGGCCTCAGGCATTTACTAGCTGTGTGACCCTCGGCAAGTCACTTAACACTGTTTGCCTCAGTTTCCTCATTGTCAAATGAGTTGGAGAAGGAAGTGGCAAACAACTCCAGTATCTTTGCCAAGAAAACCGCAGATGGGACCAAAAAGAGTCACAAAACTGAACAACAACCGTGGGCGATGCCTAGAAGAAAAGAGAAGTGGATGCCAACTCAGGAGATGAGAATTGCAATCCTAATGATAGCAAATACAATAGGCGTCTGACCATGAGAAAGTAATTTCAGTTTCCTTACGGGTGAAATCTGAGGGTTGGATTAGACAATCCACTCTGATGTGGTGAATAAAAGCACAGTACTTAGAGTCAGGAAAACCCAAGTTTGAATTCTGCCCGTAGATACTCACCAATGGTGAGCCTCAGTCTCCTAATTTTATGTAGTCAGATATAAGATTGGACATGTAAGGGTGGGGCATGAAGCTACTCCATTTGTCTCTGGAACCTTGAGTAGGTACAAATACTTTTTTTCCCATAGAAAAAGATAATCATAATTGAGTGAATAAGGTTTGTACATCTCCTTGAATCAATCAAAACTGCTGTGTGAGAGACTGAGACTTTGTATAAAAGGATAAAACTATCTCAGAAGAAATTCTAAGTATCTGGACATTGGAGCGAGCATGGAGGAAAGGGAGAACTAAGCTATGATAGAGAAGGGAGATACTGAGCAGAAACCTTGGCTCAATAAGTATTGTGGAGACGAAGATTCAGACCAAGGGAAGTCCCAAGAAAAGGTCCACTCTTTCCTCAATTTCCCCTTTTGAAGTTTATCTTTCCACAGACTATATATAACATATATTTTTATATTTATACATGCATATATAGCACACACATATGTGTAGTATACGTGTGGGTATGTATATTTATACATATGTATGCCTATATACATACATATACACATAGACACTATATATTGTCCGTGGAAATATACGTATGTATATGTATATCTATATATCTATATATACACACTTTTTTTTTTTACAGTTTCTTTACCCAAACGTTACTAATAAACTGAATTTTGCCTCAGGCACTAAAAAAGGCCTGGAGTTACCTAGAGATAAATATAAATATAAGGTTTAATAAAGAATCAAGCCTCTTTTTCAGTATTAAGAATTTTTCCTGCTGGCTCAGAGGAACAGTGACAGAACTTAGAACTTTTAATCTAAAATAAACAGAAGAAAACCAAATGGACCTTAGGAACTATTATATTATCCCTAGACTTAAACTCGCTAATTGTTTTAACAAGGTGTTGCAAAGGTATTTAGATTAGCAGAAAATTAGCTTCTCTACCTTGGATAGTCTGGCTCTTTTCCCACCTCTTCCCCTCATCTAGCCGCAGGGACACAACTTTCTCTTGATTCTTTCACTTTGATTCCTCACTCTTGCCAGAGGTACCTGCCTCAAAGGAAAGTGTCTGCAGTTCTTTACTCACCCAGCCTCCTTCTACCACTTAAATCTGTTTACTCCAAGCTAAAGCGTTGGCTAGGGTGAGTGGTCTGAGTTACCCCACTAGGGAGGTCAGTAAAACAACAATCATAAATTTCCTCTCGGTTGGATCAGTCCCTCAGTCTACATAGGATCCTGGTGAAGTAGAGGGACTGAACCTCTGTCTCTTTATACCTGTGTAACACTAATCAGGGATTGCTGGCCACAGGAGAGAAGCTCAGATCTCCCAAGTCATTCACTAAATTGGAAAGCCTTTTCAATAACCCTACCTCTATTATGGCTACAGGACAATGTTCTTCTCTTCTTCATTTCTCCCAAGCCTGGAGTCAAGAAGACCTGAATCTGAAGCTGATTTCAGATAGTTTTTCATTCTGTGACTCCTGGGCAAGTCCCTCAATTTCTGTTTCCCTCAGTTTCCTCAACTGTAAAGTGGGGATAATAATAACACCTACTTCCAAGAGTTGCTACAAGAGTCAAATGAAATAAAATTTGTAGAGTGCTTAGCCCAGTGCCTGGAAAATTGTAGGTGCTTAATAAATACTTGTTTCCTTCTTTCCTTCCAGTCACAAGCAAAACTGAACATGAAACTCTGTTCAAACTCACCCACTAAGTCTCTCTCCTCCCAAACCTGTATATCTGTGCCCTTTACAATCTCTCACATGTCTCCCACTCTTTCCCAGGACATCAGGGAATACTGCTGTCTGACACTGCATCTGTCAGAAACTCATTCAGCCAGGCACTAAGATTCTTCTCTCTTTCCCCCAGAAGGCTCAGTCTCCCAAACTCTTGTTAGTTTTATATAAGATTGTTTGACTTTATGACCCTTGAACTCCCTTCTAACTCTGAATCTGTGAACTTATGATTTCTAAGGTTCCTTCCAGGTCTAATAATAATAGAATCATAGAATCTCAGACTTGGAAAGAGATCTAAACATGGGATCATAGACAGGTAAATAAAGCATTCATTAAACTCTTACTCTGTAAGACTCAGGGCTAGAAAGGACCTTAGAAGTCATTTGAGAGTTCAACTCTTTTAATTTATAGTTGAAGAAACTGAAGCCCACAGGGGTTAAAAGATGAATCAAGTCCAAATTCTAACCTGAAACATGACTCTTCTCTACATCTCCAACAACTGGTTGAGAGAGTCCTCAGGGATCTCTAGTGACAGGGAACTCACTCCCTTTTGAGACATGACATTCCTTTTTTTGGCAGCCCTAACTGTTGACAAGCTCTTCCTTATACTGAGCTGAAATCTGCCCCTTAAGGGTCCTAGTAATATTATATTATATAATTCCCCCATGCTTTAGAGCACTTCCATTTATGATTCTAGAATTATTGAGAAAGTGAAAGAAAAGAAAGCCCAAGTGTTCTGACTCCCACTCCAGAGTTCGGTGCTCTGGAGGTCAAGTTGCTTTGTTTTCAGGTCTCCTGACATGTTTATACTGTCAGATTGTTTGCCAATCAATTTTCAGATTTTATGCTCCCTTTGCCCTCCTTGCTGACGTCAGGAGACCAATAGTTTTCTTCAGCCAGGCTGAGAAATCATTTATTGCCATAGTGTTCAGTTCACCAGAAAGGAGTCTGAATGAACCATTATGAGACCCACAAATCTCCCTGGCTTTGAGGAAGCCCATCAGGCATTCCCCCGGCTCCTGGCTCAAACACACAACCCAACAGGAGTTCCAAAGAGGACACAGAGCTGCTGCATACCCAAAGTTCTGTTTATTTTCTCCTCAGACACAGGGGGAGTATAGGTCAGCCAACATGGTGCATCCTGATTTGGTATTTATTGAACCAAAATATCATGCTGACAGACAGATGGACAGGCAGACAAAGATGCCTGTTACAGTGACTTCAGCTCTCTGCCTCTGAGGTTCTGACATCCCTGACACCCTTTCTATACAACATTGATGTCTCCAGCTGCTCTTGGGAGAAGCTTTTTTTTTTTCCTCTCACTGCTGTGGAGAGAGAACTGCATGCTATCCAAAATACCTGGAACCACATGGTCTACAGAGAGAAATGTAGCCTTGCTCTTTTTCCCATCCCTTCCAACACATACACACACACACACACACTACTATTTTAATGCCCCCCCCCCCATTTCCTGGCAACTACATTCACATCTCAAGAAATAAAAACGACAGTATTCATGGCTACATTTTCCATGAGGGGAAACTGAGGCATCAGGATACAAAGGGACAAGATACAGAATCATTGACTTGCTGCAATGACCAGTGTTTGCTAAACATAAAGTGCAGAAGTGTGGCCCCTTTTTAATGTCTACACCCTTTTTTCTTCCTCTGTTTCGTCTTTTATTTCTTATATCCCCTTTTCTGTTAGAGCCAGGGCAGGTAGCTATCTATGGGTTCCTGTGATCTTCATGGGAGAGATGCACACTGAGCTATTAATGGACCCTTTCCAATGCTGACCACCAGCCTAGAATAAGCCCCATGCAGCAGTGTGACATTGGTTATGTGGTCGGATGGGGGCATCAACCTAGAATAGGGAGAAGTTGTATTGAAAAGGGAGACATTTAAGAACAATATCATAGAATATTGGTGTTAAAAGGGATCATAGAAGCTATGTCTTCCAACCCTTCCTGAAGAATAAATCTTCTTAACAATAACCCTATCCCTAACAAGTGGTCATCCTATCTATGCTGATAGATTTCAGTGGTGATAAACACACTGAAGGCATCCACAAAATTTCCTTGTGGCAGCAGTGCATAGAGCACTGAGCCTGGAGTCAGGAAGACCTTAGTTCAAATCCAGGCTCAAGACACTAGCTATGTGACCCTGAGCAAACCACTTGATCTTTCTGTGCCTCAGTTTCTCATCTATAAAATGGGGATAATAATAGCACCCACTTTGCATGGTTGTCATGAGGATCAAATGAGATAATATAAAGCACTTAGCCCAGTGCCTGGAACATAGTCAGCACTTAGTAAATACTTGTTCCCTTTCCTCTGTTCTTTGTACAGACTCTCTCAGTGCCTTGAATTGTCTTTTCTCATTTCACCTTCAGGAATCCCTACCGCTTTTCAAGATTTAACTCAAATGCCACCTCTCTTTGGGATCCGTTCTTGATTCCCAACAGTTTTTAGAGCTAGCCTTCTTTGAAATTCTCCCCCCTAGTTCAAGCACCCAGAATATCTTGCTTCTACTATCGCAATAGCTTCACGATTGGTGTCCTTGCCTAATGTCTCTTCTCTAATCTGTTGTACACATATCTACCAATGTGACATTCCTAAAACACAGGGTGGACCATGTCCCTCTCTTGTCCAGTAAATTGCTGTAGCTCTCTATTGCTTCCAGGGACAAATACGAACATCTGTGTCTATCACTTAAAGCCCTTCACAACCCGGCTTCAATTGCCTTTCTAGTCTTGTTCTCTCTTGGTCCCCCTTTTACATTCAGTGACGGCCCAGCCATTCTGCCCTTCTTGCTGCCCTTTACAGGTGCTATTTCCCATCTGGGGGCTTTTGTACAGACTCTTCCATTGTCCGGAACCCCCTCCTCACTCGGAACCTTGGAATCCCTCCATTTCTTTCCAAAGCTCAGCTGAAACATCCCATGAGCTCCTACGTGAAGTCTTTTCTGGTTCTTCCCAAATCTCTAGTGACTCTACCCAAAATCATCTTGTATATTTTCAATCAATATTTATTAACTGCCTACTGTGTGCCAGGCATTATGCTAAGCTATATTTTGTATATATTTTTATGTGTGTATGTGTGTATGTACATGTATGTATGTATGTATGTATGTATGTATGTAAAATTTCCCCCAAAAGAATGTGAGCTCAGTGGGGACAGAGACTTTCCTTTTTGCCTTTTTATTTCTAGTGCTTGGCAGTGTATAGCTCATAGTAGACCATAAATTAATTTTCATTGATTGGTGGATTACTTTTTGTGATCCTCCCAGTAAGATGTAAGATCCTTGCAGGGACAGGGATTACTTTGGTTTTGGCTTTGCATCCCCAGAAATGAGCATAGTGCCTTACATAGAGTAGGCAGTTAACCAGTGCTTACTGCATTGAAGTTTTGTTAGCATGTTAGGAATGTTTTTATGTTGTGAGGAAATCTCAATAAAATCACAGGATCATCAACACAGAGCTGGAAGAGACAACAGAGGTCAAAGAGTCTGACCTTCTAAATAAGGAAACCGAAGCCAAGAGATGTTGTATGAATTGTTTAAAATCACAAAGCCAGTGAATATCTGAGGCAAGATTGGGACCAACGTCTTCCTAATCCTAGGTCTATTACTCTACTATGTAGGCTGCCTCCTTCTACTTACTGGCCCTGTTTCTGTTCCCTAGGGAGTAAATCTTGTTAACATTAACAACCCTTTAAATGTTTTAAAATATTTATTGAATAACATATTATTAAATATTTAAAAATTAATATTTGTAAAGCTATCATAACTATATGGCCTTTTAAAAAAGTGCTATTCCTAATAACAAAAGGGCTACCATAAAGCCTTATATAAAGGTGCTTTCCTTTTAACAGCCCTGAGGGGTATTGAAAATATTAATATCCTCATTTTCACAGAAGAAGAAACAGACTTAAAGGAGTCTGTAGGTTCAGACTTGCCTAACATCACATGAGATTCAGCCATTATACCTTGTGGCTTCTCGTGTCTCCCTGATTTTTCTCTTTTCCAGGCTAAGCTATTAGAGACTGATTGTTGCAAATGAACACCAATGTGGCAGAGACAGACTAGACTCAGGGAGTAAGCTCAAAACCATATGGGTAATTTACATGCTGGCTATAGCCGTTATCAGAGGCAGTGTGGTGGAGGGGATAGAGCTCTGGGCTTGGAGCCAGGAAGAGCTGGGGTTATATCTCACCCCAGATACTTATGAGTTGTGTTACCCTAGAAAAGTAATTTCATCTCTCTATACTTCAATTTCCCCATTTGTAGAATAATGAGGGACTCTAAGGTGCCTTCTAATTGTATGATTCTATAATTGATGTCATAAACTCTTCTTATAAAAATCCACCCAGTTTGGCCATTTGTAAAATGATTCTTTGTCAATGTGATTGAGTTCATATAGTTGCCACTTATGGAGGACTTCCAACCCATTTCATAAGCTCCATTCAGGCATTATTATTATTATTATTATTATTATCATTAATTACTAGTACTACTATTAGTACTACTGATACTAGTACTACGACTATGACTATGACTACGACTATGACTACTTGAGCCTCAAAGTTCATTGGAAGGGACTCCTCATTGGTGGAACTCAATACCCCATGGCTGTGTGTGGGTCAGGGCAGAGTTGGCTAGATGATAGAGAAGAGATCTTTTCTTTAGTCTTTTTGGGTTCTTCTAGCCTCCGGCAAAGGTGAAGATGAGTGAAATTGTGAACTTTGAAAGAGTCATGAAGAAAGAAAGACTTTGGGTAGTCAGTGACATGTAGAACTTTGATCACGTCCCCATTTTGATATTACTACCCACTAGAGATCTTGGGGAAATTTCCATTTGAGTAAGATCTAGGATTCTCTCTCTCTCTCTCTCTCTCTCTCTCTCTCTCTCTCTCTCTCTCTCTCTTTCTCTCTCTCTCTCTCTCTCATTTCTTCTTTCTCATGGGTCATCCCATTGGTTCTAATTCTTTTTTTTTTTTACAACATCACTAATGTGAAAATATGTTTAATATGAATGTATATGTAGAACCTATATCAGATTGCATGCCATCTTGGGTGGGGGGGAGAGGAGCAACGTGGAGAAAATTTAAAGCTCAAAAGCTTGTGGAACTGAATGTTGAAAAGCAAAGATTGCAGGGGGCTAGGTGGCGCAGAGAATAGAGCACTGGCCCTAGAGTCAGGAGGACCTGAGTTCAAATCCAGCCTCAGACACTTGACACACTTACTAGCCATGTGACTTTGGGCAAGTCACTTAACCCCAATTGCCCTCCAAAAAGCTAAAAAAAAGAAAAAAAAAGTAAAGTAAAAATTAATTAATTAAAAAAAAAAAGAAATAGCAACCAGGAATTTAACTTGAACCTAAAAACTGTATCCCTTAAATCAATGATATTTAAGAGAACAGACAGAATTGTAGCCTGGTGTCCCCTTTCTCTGAGGAGAGCAGAGTAGCTAGCCTCTGCTCCCAACCTCCTGCTTCCCCTCCTGGCAGGAATTAAAGTCTCCCTTGAAGAAGAGTGGGGAGGAGACACTAGACATATCTAGTCTTACTTCCTTTGACCCCCATACAATAGACTTTGTCACATTATTAATATTGTGTTAATGATGTTTTATTATCAGTTGTTATTAGCGATCCCATATACATAGCAGCAGCTGAAGTAGAAATCTCTAATGAAAGCAAACACTATTTTCCATCTACCACCTCTTTCTCCATGATACATACAAGTTTGAATCCATGTAACTCTTCTCAAAATAATCTCTTCATCCTGTCTACATACCACTAGTATTACTACCTGAAAAGTACTTGCCCAGCTTGGCTGGAATTTTATCATGGAAGTCTTCTTGCCCTGTAACATCCCTTGACTCTGCCATTACCTTTTTTCCCTTCTGTGGGTCTCTATTTTGGGGAGCCATGCTTCATTTCCCTTCCCAGATGGGCTTCTGACTCTCCAAACTTTGCCACCATCCCCTTGCTAAATTCCCATATACACGTATCCTTTTTAAAAAGCTCCCTTCCATGTGATATATTCTACCATTAGAGTGTAAGCACCATGAGGGCAAGCACTTTTTGCTTGCATTTGTATCCCCACTTAGTGTAGTACCTGACACATAGGAAATGCATAATAAATGCTTATTTTGTGCCTGCCTGTGAGACCCTTTGACTGGGTTTTTAATTGAGCAAATATCTTTTAGTACTGAGGCTATGCCCTCATTTAAACAAAATGCATACATTAAAGATCTCAGGAATGAAGGCAGAATTAGAGTGGTGAGGAAAAAAAAAAACTGTGAGGAGGGAGGATGACCTGAAGCCTGGTAAGCCATGGTAACAAGAATCTGGACCAGATAATATATGGAGTGAAATGTCAAGAAGGAGAGAATTGCAGAAGGATGAAATAGGAGAAAGGAATGAAGGAGGCAGTGAGTAGTGAAGAGTCTATTAACTCCTCCTCCTGGCCTGTGTGTTAGGGGAAGAATTATGATTATGTCATTGTCACTTCCCTGATGTAGAATCTTCGGTGACTGCTTCACGCCTCAATGATAAAAGTTTTTAATACCAAGCATTTAAAACCTTTCACAACTTGGCTCCATCTCACCTTTGCAGCCTGTAAAATGTAGCTAGGGGAGGGAGGTAGTCTAAGTTTAGAAGTGGGGGAACCTCATGGCAATGACAATGACGATGTGGTAGGAAAAAAAAAGAATTTTATTAAAATGTAGTAGAAGAGATAAGGAAGGGGGAGCTTATACCCCTAATAGCAGGGGGAGACTTCAGTAACATCTCCATGGGGCAGACTCATTGGCTGAGGAGTTCCCAGCATCCTGAATTTGCTCTAGGTAGAAGTCTCACTGAGCCAGACCAGAGCAATACTCTATATGACATTGAGTTCTTTGTCTGGTAGAATATTCCAGGAGTGGAGGCAAGATGTCACCCAATGGTTTAGCTCTTGGGTGACATCATATAAGACATATACAACATATATGAGTATATACAACATATTTGGGCAAATGAGGATATTTTGGTGGCTGGGTTTGGGCATAACTTACACTACATCACTGAAACCAAGAGAACTCTGTTGCTCAATTTCTCTTTATGCAAATAAGCTCTTCGGAATGGTTACTTGTTAGGCATGCAGGCTGATCACACATTGCTTCTCCTCTGGGACTCTATTTCAGCCAGAATGACCTAGTGGTTGTTGACCAGATTCCATCTCTTGCCTCTATGCCTGGAATTTCCTCCCTCCCTATCTCTGCTTCCTAAAATTCTTACACTTCAAAGTACAGCTCAAACATTATCTCCAGCAAGAGACCCTTTCTGATCTTTCCTTTCTCTCTCCTCCAAATTGCTTTATATTTTCTCTGTTTATACTTGTAAATATACTTATTTGTTTACATTTTGTTTCTCTGTGATAGAAGGTAAGCTATTAGATGAAGCACTGCTTCATTTTGTACCATATTAGCAGAGTATATTAGAGCAATATTTGTAATGATGGCCATCATTTGGAGAAGTCAAGCCCTGATTTGTACTATTTGCTGATTTCTGAGATGAATATGCTCACAGTGAAAATTTAACAATTGGCTCTCCCATCTGGTATGGGCTGACTCCAGAACACCAGTGAGTCCCACCCTTATGGGTCCTCTAATGAAAGAAGGTGGAGGGGGGAAAATAGAGGTATCAGCATCTGTGGTTTGTTCTTTCTCCAAAACAGGGGAATTGAGATCAGGGGCTTCTGGGAGTTTGAATTGAACACATAGTGCTTTGAGTTCCATGACCTTCATGGTCAAGTGGATAGGGAAGGAACCACAGAGTTTTGCTAGATGTTAATAGTAATCCACAGGGCTGTATTGTAATAGTTTCATTGATCTTCTGGAGTCAATCTACCCCAGTTTTGGACAGCTCTTATTCTTATTAAATCTCTCCTTCTATTGAGCCAAAATCTGCCTCTTTGAAAGTCCTACTCAAATATTCATTTCTGTCTTTTGGGACCAAGTGAATGGAGACTAATCCTTTTTATACATGACAAACCTTCAACTTTTAAAAAAAAACCAAATATGCCTCTCTCCTCTACTCTAGTTGTCTTTTCTCCAAGCAGTTCCCTCACCTCACCTTCATATGACCCTTTCCAGTACCACCATCTTCCATCACCCCCACTCTGGGCATGCTATAGTTTGTCAAAGTCCTTCCTGAACACTGTTGTTCAGAACAGAACATTATATTCCAAATGTGGTCTGACCACGTCAGGGTACAACAGAGCCATCATCTCTCTTATTCTGTACACTACGTATTCATTAATCCAAAAGGAATTAAAAGAAGCTACACTTGACATAGCTGTGCAAGGTCAGTCCAGGACTGCTGGACCAGATTCTGGCAGCGCGCAGTCCTCAAAGTGTCCCCATAGGGTGTGCCTTTCTCTTCCCCAGGAAGTGCTTGTCCTTGAAAAACATACGTAATTACTCTATAATGATCTTCCGTGTAGCTAGTTTGCACAGAAAAGAAACACTTTGGAAAGTTAAGATGAAGCAGAAAAAGATACCAGAATAGGGGATGACAGTGAGTTGCATACTTTTTGAGTATCCATCAGTGAACAATTCAATCCAACAGACATTTATTAAATTCCTACTAGATGTCAGGATAGATCAGCTAGGTGGTGCAGTAGATAGAGCACCTGGCTTGGAGCCAGGAAGATCTGAATTCAAAATCAACTTCAAATATTTACTAGCTACATGACTCTGGGTGAGTCATTTAACTCCTATTCACCCCAGTTCCTCATCTGTAAAATGGGAACACACTGGAAGAAGAAATGGCAAACCACTAACAGCATCTTTGCCAAGAAAACCAAGGCCTTGGGATCACATAGAGTAGGGCATGAGTGAAAGACTGAACAACAGCAAATATGCCAAACACTGTGATAAGCTAATAAATTCATAAAAAAGAAAGACAGTCCCTACCCTTAAGGAACTTAAAATCTAATTGGGAGAGAGAACACACAAAAGGAGGAAGGAAGAGAGGAAGAGGAGACAGCATGGTGCTGGAGGCATCTCACTGTATAGTTGAAAGAAGACAGAAGAGCAGATGAAGAGTAGAAGGGACCAAAGAGTCCAGTTTCTAACCTTTATAAAGGAAGATATTTGGGAGAAGTTAGATATTCCACCCTCTAGCCCTCAAATCAGAGGGGAGAAGAGGCTGAGGGAGATGGTGTCAATCAAGGCAGGGTCAGCAGCATGATGAAGAGCTTAGAGATGATGACCTTAACCTGGGATGGGGATTGGGGGCAGGGAGGCATTTTTTTCCTTGGAGTTGAAACCCGGCGGGGCAGCAGATGCTAAGTGGACTGGAAGCATTTATGAAACACCTAACCTACCTCTTTCAGTTTCCTTTTGTGGGTGTTTTCCCCCATTAGAAGGTAAATTCCTTGAGGACAGGAACTGTCTTTCTTTTTCTTATTCGTATCCCCAGTATTTTACCTGGTGCTTTGGACATTGTAGGAACTTAATAAGCACTTATTGACTTGATTATTTGCTGGGTACTATTATATTCAACATCTCATTCTCTCAGATATATTTTATATGTATATATATGTACATATATATATATATATATACATATATATATACATATATACATATTCATGCATACTTTTTCTTTTAGTCCAAATTATAAGTTTGCCTAGTGAGGAAATGCTCAACAGATTTGTGACAGTTCCACAAATTCTAATCTTAAAGAATTGCTTGGTGATATAGAAATTAAGTGATTTTATTTATTTATTTATTTATTTATTTTTTACAATTTAATTTGCCCTAAATATTCACATGGACTCTTTGTGACCATCTTATGGTAGAGCATTCCGAGCTCAAATTGGTCTGGTAAGCCATGGTCAGAGGCATGGTGACTAGCATAATGATGTCATTTTGGTCTTCTTCAAGAATGAAGGGCGACCAACCAACCAATCAATTTTTACCAGAGTCTATCTGTCTGTATGTATCAGAGGCAAGACATAAACCCATATCTTCCTGACTTAAAGGCCAGCTTTGGTTATTCACCATACAAAGCTACTTCATTATATATAGATCACTAAGAATGATAACAGGCTTTGAGAGCATTTGGTCTGGGACTAGATGAGCTACCCCCACACTCCCCCCCCCCCCCACCTCAGTCAGGTTTGTAGGTGTTAAGGGAATTTTTAACTTCCTTTTATTCCCCCTTCAAATTTTGGTTAACTAAAAATCTGTCTTAATATTAACCTCACTTAACCAAAATCTGTCCTATAGGGTATGAAAATTTACTTAGAGCCTTAAACATTCCTTAGATAAGAAGCTAGAACTGTCCCTGACTCTTTGTTGACATGTAAATTCTCTTCTCCAATCAGCCTATTTGTGAATCTCTGAATGTAGTTTAATCTGTAACTTGACCTTGTTTACCTATAGAATTTCTTTGACAAAGTTTTTTTTTTTCCCACCTTAGGGAATATATGAAATTATGACTCTGTGTAACTAAATTTGTTCAGCTTTTATGACACTGAAGGAAGCATGGGATTATGGATCTATCTCCCCTTTAACTTTTGTGACCTAAGAGGAATATACTAGATTGCAATATGTAAATTAATTATTTCTCTGTCACTCTGATTTTAAAAAATGCCAATAAGAAGCCTTGTTAAGTCACATAGGTGACCTCAGAGAGTCTTGTGCTCTGAGATTGTATCTCTGAGGAGACTCTTTTCTCCTTTTCTTCTCTTCGCATCTTATGCTCTTCTTTTTCAATCATGATTTTATTTGGTGACACTCTTTGGTGACTGGTTTTTGTAATCCCTTAGGCTCTGGAATCTGCTCATAGCCTCCATGTACCTCTCCATTGCTCCCCAAAGGATTCTCAATTTTATGTCTTTGAAAGTGTTCCGTGACTACACAAATTCAGGAATGACTCTCACATCAGTAACAAGATGGTTCCTGTCTATTAAAATATAATCATTTTCATTATTTTGTGATGTTATTTTTTGCGCTCATTACCTCTGGCACCTTCTGTTTCTTTTCTTGAAGAAACTATTCATGAGGAATAGGCATGAGACTTCTGTGTACACTATAAATCTTTAGTCTCTTTCATTACCTATTCATGATACACATTTTTCACCATCCTCACCCATATCCAACTTTGCACTCAGTGTCCCCACAGATTGTATTATTTGTGCTGTGCTAAAGAAGTTTTCAAGGTTCCTTATCACCTGTAAGATAAATAAAAACTCCTCTATTTGGCTTTTCCCAGAACCAGAGAGAAAGAGGGGATCTTAGACATCTAGCCTAACCGATGACTGGAAGTTTCTCCTCTGTTAACAGACCTGGCAAGCAATCATCTAGCTTTTGCTTGAGACATTCAGTGAGGAGAAACCTATTTCCTGCTGAGACTGCTCATTCTACTTTGGGACAATTCTAATAATTAGGAAGCTTTTCCCTGACTTCAAGTCTTAACTTTTTTGTTTGATACTTCTGCCTATATGTTTCCTGGCTGTGTAACCAAATAGCACAAGTCTAATCCCTCTTTCACATGGGCAGTCTGTCATTTTCATTCATGTTCAACTCTGTGACTTCATTTGAGGTTTTCTTGGCAAAAATACTGGAGGGGTTTGCTTTTTCTGCTCCAGGCCATTTTACAGATGAGGAAACTGAGGCAAACAGACTTAAGTGACTTGCCCAGGCTCATACAGCTAGTAAGTATCTGAGGTCAGATTTAAACTCAGGAAGATGTGTCTTCCTGACTCCAGCCTTGGTGCTCTATGCACTATGGCATTACCTAGCTGCCCCTGGCCTATCAGATATTTAAATGTTTAAAACTATAGCGTTTTTCCTGATTCTTCTCTAAGTTGAACATGTCCAACTCTTTCATGCGATTTTCATGTAACTCAAGACTCCCTCCTATTCCACAGAACTGCTCGGGTTGCTTTCCAGATTATTACTTTCATTCCTGAACTATAGTACCCTGAACTAAATGCAGTATTGGTGAGGTAATGATAAATGCGATCTAACCAGAACAGGACCTTCTTCCTAAAAAAACTATGCCTATTTTAGTACAGCCCAAGATTTAATCAGTCTACTTGTTTATTTGTTTTTCTGTCACCTCATACTGCAGTCTAAACCATCTTCAACCATGCTTCCTCATCTTGTTCTTGTGATGTTGATTTTTTGAACCCAAACATAACACTTTACATTTATCACTGTTTAATTTAATCTCATTAGATCAAAACCAAACTTCCTTTAGCTTGTCAAGAACTTTTTGGATCCTAACTCAGTCATTCAGTACATTAGCTGTCTTTGCATCATCCACGCATTTGATAAGCATGCCATTTATGTTTTAACCCAAGCCGCTGCAGCAAATATTATTAAACATCTTAAAACCTTCCACAATCTGGCTCCCAGCTTATATTTCCAGGCTTATTACAAATTTCCAGGCTTATTACAAATTCCTTCCTAACATATGCTCCACATTCCAGTCAAACTGACCTACTTGTGGTTCTCTGTCAATGACAGTATATTTTCTGTCTTCGTATCTATGCACATCTGTCCCCCATACCTTGAATGCTTTTCCTTCTCATTTCTACCTCTTCGAACCTCAAAACCTGTCAAAGATCAACTTAAATACCCCTCCTTCAAGAGGCCTTTCCTGATCCTTCCAATTTTTAGTGTCCCTCCTAAAATACTTTGCATTTATTTTGTGGTTTGAGAAGTGTGGGAAAGTTTGGCTGACCATAAATTACCATCTCCTGACTATGATCACACAGTTAATAAGTTTCAGAGCTGGTATGAGTACTTTGGTCTTCTGACTTTGATTCCATTGTTACTTTCACTAAAATATGATGCCTTTTAGTATCCCTGAAAAGTACTTGTTCACCTTCTACTTGAATACTGTCAGCGACAGGGGTCTCACTATCTTGTGAAATATCACTTCCCATTTTTAGACAGCTTTGATTAATAAATTCTCCATCATATTAAGCCAAAATTGACTTTTCAGTAACCTTTCCCTATTAGTATGAGTTCTCTACTCTGAAGCTACACAGTATGAGGTTAACCTTTTTTCCCAGATATTTGAAGATAGTGATTGTACCTTCACTATGCCTTCTCTTCTTCAGCTAAACATATGCAGTTCCTTTAGCCCTAATTCATACCTTTTGGTATCCCAGTTCTAACTTCTAACAAGTCAAATATGCCTCCCTCTCCCCAACTCCTTTCCCCCTATACTTATACTGCTTTTTAACTCAACTCTGACACACTCTACCCTTTTAACTGGGTCTTTCCAGGTCCAAATTCTGGTATTTCACTATGAGTTAGTTTTAATGGATTCCACGGATTCCACCGCATCATTGAACATTACCTAAATGTTCCTCCCACATCCTTGAATGAATGGAAATCTGACTTTCCTCTGAGGACACTAAAGGTGGGGTTGTTGTTGTTTTGGGGGTTTTTTTGGTTTGCTTTTTATAGAGGGGATTCAGGTGACTAGCAGATGTCTTCCTTCTGTCTGTCATGGTACATGAAAGATTCTAGGCATATTAGATTCCAGGGAAGGGCAAAGGAGTGAGATTTCCAGGAGAGGTTGTATCTAAAAAGGAGAGGCCTGGAAGATGGACCTTATGAGTATCAAAGAGGGTCCCCAAACATTTTTGTTTTATTTTCACTGTTACACTGGGTAACTGCAGAACAGCAAAGTTCAGTTGAAAAGCATCAGCTTACAGAGAAATAACCTTAATAAAAACTATTGCTACTTACAAGGTGAGGAAGAGAACAGCTGACCTAGGAATAGTCTCAGTGTGTGACCTCCACACACAGAGTGGGAAGTACTTGGGCAGAGGGTGGGGCCATGCCCACTTTCCAGTTGAAGGTTCTAAGTCCCTTGGTGCTCAAACATAAATCATTAGAGACAAAGAGTCAATATGCTATCAATGGCCTCCTCCTGTTATGTATAGTACCTAAAAATGAGAATGCTTTCTTAATTACCTAATAAAGAGTGAGGCATGAGGAACAGTGAAATATGGTAATTCACCATAATGGTACCATACTAACAGAGGGCTGAAAAGATAGAGGGGGAGGCTGGCACCACACAAGTCAATCAGGTTTTCACCAACTCATGGTAACATTCCCCAACATTTGCTTTCTTTGCTCTTCCTAACTGGTAAACATGGCTGGAGAAAGTTATGAAACTGTACTGAGTATAAATTCATGGTACGTAACCTTAATGGAACCCTTAATGCATCCCCAACTATCCTCCATCTCAACTGCTTTTGACTCCATTCTACTCAGATTATCTTCCATGATTGTTCCAGGCCTTCTCCACTCTCCCCAGTTTCCTTTTCCCTTCCAAAAACACCTTCTACCACCACCATACACATTTGCTCTCTTTTCTTGCTTCCTTGTCAAAAAAGATGGTAGTACAAAAAAAATGATGGTCATCTGATATTAATTCTCATAACTCTCCCTCATATTGCAAAAGTTTTCTGTCTTGGGGTGGCTAGGTGGTGCAGCAAATAGAGCACCAACCCTGGAAACAGGAGGACCTGAGTTCTAATTTGGCTAGCTGTGTGACTTTGGGCAAGTCACTTAACCCCAATTGCCCTGTCTTCCTCCCTCCAAAAAGCAAAAAAAAAAAAAAAGTTTTCTGCCTAGGGGAAGAGATGGCTTTTCAAGTCAAGGATGATCCCTCCACCTGGTCTCTAGGACTTTTCTCTCAACCATTTGTTCTCATTCATGCCTTAACAATCTCTTCCCATTGGTTCCTTCCTTTCTCTCTACAGATATGTTCAAATTTCTCTTATTCTTCAAAAAACACTCCCCTAACCGTTTTTTAACCATCAGACTACTACCTCATCTTTTGCTCTGTTAGAGGCCAAACTTCTTGAAAGAGAAGCTTTGATTTGGTGCTTCTATTTCTACTTCCTTACCTACTCATTCATTCTTTGAAATCTCTTCTCTGATTGGATACTCTATTAACAAGGAGCATGTTATAACACAAAGCAATCCAATCCATTTTTGGACGAATTCTAATTATTAGAAAGGTCTGATATCTTGCCTGCTTGGAAGTGGAGGATTGCTTAATCTTTATACAATACAATCCTGCCAGGTCTTTTAGGAGAGTGAAGGATGTAAAATAAGGATTTCAGGTTTTGGACATAGGGCATTGCACAGGATGTCCTAACATATATCTTGCTGAAAGATAGGAGGAGTTAATAGATGACATAGGGATCAAGTGAGCAAAATAGCTTGATCCCTAGGAAATACACTATTGACTATCACTCATATTTTTAAGTGGTTCTGATATACAACTGATGTGTATATTACCTTCAATGATGCAGACTATAACCCATCCATACCTGCCTATTTTTTGCTATTCTTTGCTACTCTTCTTGATATTCTCACACTTCAACCCAGGGTGCTCACCTGGTGTTCTGGGAGTCTTCCTGGCCTTTTCCGGAGTTCACAAGAAGGTAGTATGTCATATCGGCTGTCTATCAGTCATCACCTATTCTCTCTCTTTTCTGAGGAGAGAGATCTCCTTAATGATGCCCTTCCCTCCAGTTCCTCTTCTCAATTCCATACTTGTTCTACATTGTGGACCATTCCCAGTTACCATATACATCTCTGTTGTCTTAAGAGTGATAACACTAATGTTCCATTTTAATTCTCTTGAGTGAGTAGGGACAGTCAAGATTGACAAATGGATATATCAAATTGATGGGATACTATGATCTAGAGCCATACAACCCTTATAGACCCTGAAAATAGAGGCAAAAACCAACCAGACCCTCCCCTCTAGGAACTTACATTCTACTACGAGAGCAAGACAAAAACCTACATACTCAAATGGAGTACTTTGTTGATGTCCTTTACTCCAATTCTTCTTTATAATCATTTGTCATATCTTATAGCCTGCTCACATCAACCATGCATCTCCATTACTTTGTGTACCATGTTGTAGCAGAATCTCAATGTTCATATGCCAAGACTAGAAATAGCTTAGGCTTCCAACAACCCTGTTGTATCTCATTAACAGGAGAGACAGAAATGCCATCCACTCTCCAGTCTATAACTCTAAAGAAGACAGAGAAGACTGTGTGCTCTTATTTTCATATGAGTGACCCTTCATAAGGAAAAAGTCAGGACTCTTCATAAAGGAGATGCTCTGATGTCTGTCTAAGGAAGCTTTCCTGCAAGCTTCTTGTCTACCATTTGTGAAGGATATATATTCTGGGTACAAGAATCAAGTACATTATCATCTCCCAAACTAAAACTATACCATGAACTGATAGATATAGAAATTCTCTTTCTCAGACAAGGGACAGGACCAGACCTAGAAATAAGGACAGTACCAGGAACAGCAAAAGAGGCATCCAGGGAGAATTTGGATTCAGTTTTTGAAGTTTATAGGTTATAAGTAAGGTTTTGGTAATAAAAGATTTGCAGAATGGTACAAATTCGCCACAGACTATTTTCACTCCATAAATCTAAAAATGGGAAACATTGAGCTATAGCCTTTGATCTCCTTCCAGAGATCAAGGTTGAGATTGTACCTTTGGTCCATAGTCTAGGCCAGGGGCGGGGAGCCTGTGGCCTTGAGGACACATGTGACCCTCTAGTTCCTCAAGTGTAGCCCTTTGACTGAATCCAAACTTTACAGAACAAATCCCCTTAATAAAAGAATTTTATTTGTAAATTTATCTGTAAAACTTGGACTCAGTCAAAAAGCCTCACCCAAGGACCCAGAAGGCCTGCAAGGCTGCAAGTTCCCCACCCTTGGTCTAGGCTCAAACCATTTCAGACTATAAATTTGGAAGAGACTCAGAAGGTATCTTTTCTGGGAGTCAAAAGAAGTCATAACTGGCCATTGTGTTGGTCAGAAGCTTTCAAAGTTGTTTTCCTTTCCTTTATTATGGTTGTCATTTAATTGTGTTCCTGATTCACTTCATCTGAATCACAGTTTGTTCAGATCTTCCCAAGTTTCTCTAAATCTTTCCTATTAGTCATTGCTTACGGCATTACATTTATAGAACACAAATTCATTCAGCCATTCACCAAATGATGGGCACCCACTTTGTTGCCAGCACTTTGCTACAACAAAGAGTTCTGCTGTAAATGTTTATGTACATATGGGTTCTTTCCTTTTGTCTTTGGCCTCTTTGGGGTACATATTTGTAGGCTGATTTGGGTGAAGTATGGTTTTAAATTGTTTTCCAGCATGGTTGGACCTGTTTAAAACTCTAACAGTGGTAAATTAAGGTGCCTGTCCTCCCAAATTGCCTTTAAAAAAAAAATCTTTGCCAATCTAGCATGTGTGAGATAGAGTCTTAGAGTTGTCTTCATTTGCATTTCTGTATTATTGGTGGATTTCAAGCATTTTGGTACAATAGTGCAAGACGCTGAAAATCTGCAGACAACATGTGACTGCCTGTTTCGAGCTCTCCAAGCACCTCTCTGTTGCCCTTTGGATCATCCACAACTTTGATTTTTCAGGGATCATGTGTTCTAAGATTTGCAGCTATAGAGTATAACAAGAAAATGCTGGTGTTTTTATTTCACTCAGGAGATGGGGTTCACTGAAAACACTGCAGTTTCCCAAATGCATTCCAGCCTACTACTTCTAGTCACTTGTCTAGCTTCATTGCCCACTGAAAGCATATGAAGTAGCTGACTGTGCATATCAAGTGGGAGGGGGCAGGGGGATACATCTGTAGTCCCTACTGATGGATCACTTCAGTTTAGGAGCTCAGAGTTGAGCTGATTGAGTATCCAAATTAAGTTGGGTACCAATATGGTGAGCCCTTGGAGCAGAGAGCTACCAGACTGGCTAAGGGAAGCTGAACCACTAAAAGTTGGAAAAAGGGAACAAGTGAAAGTTTTCATGCCAGTCAACTTTGGGATAGGGTCTATGATCACTGGGTAAGATAGGGAGACCTAGTCACACACACACACACACACACACACACACACACACATACACACAGAGTAAAAGAGAAAATATATGAAATAATGCTCAACTTTCTGAAAGGTTAAGAAGATAAGTCATAGATTTTTAAAATAGGAGGGATGTTAGAGATAATTTTATATATGTGTGTGTGTGTGTGTGTGTGTGTGTGTGTACACACACATATACATATACACATACATATGTATGTATGTACTTAGCCGAAGTACTTAGAAATACTTAGAAACAGAAGGGACTTTAGAAATCTTTAATCCAATGCCTTCACTTTAAAGTGAATCCTAGAAGGGAGAAGTAACTTCCCTAAGGTAACAAAACTAGTAAGTAGCAGAACTGGATTTGAATCCATTTTGTTTGATACCCAAATCCCACTATGCCAAACCAAAATCTCTGAATTAGAGAAGACTTCAGGGTGATCTAATCCAATCCACTCCTAAAGAAGAACTCCCCTCTACAACATGTTCAAAAAGTATCATGTGACCTTTTCCTGAAGACCTTCAGTTAAGGGTGAACTCACCAGCTGTGGAAGCAGTCCATCCCACTCATTCTACTTTGGGATTTCTCTATTTTTTTTCCATAATCCAAGATTTTTTTTTATTGTTCTTTTTTTACAGTCACTTATGCTATGAATTCATAGGGGATTGGTTCCAACAGCTCAGGTTCCTTGCCATTGGTTCTCACAAAGCGTGCTTCTTTGGGTGGAAGCAGGCTGGCATTTCAGCTGAACCCAAGTGCCTTTTTCTTTGGCTTCCTTCTTCTTCTGATCATTTTCCTTTACCTGCTTCAGGAAGCTATCTCTGCTCTTGAAATGCTTAATATGCTCAATATGCACATTAATTCTCTTGGCTAGAAACTTGCCCTTAACCTGTTTGTTTGCAACAATGCCTACAGCATGTTCAGTAACATTATAGACCCATCCAGTCTTGCCATGGTAACATTCATGGGGCATTCCTTGCTGAACTGTGCCCATACCCTTGATATCTACATCACCCTTCTTATATATTCACATATATGTAGCCAAAGGGACAACACCATGTTTTCAAAAGGGCCTAGAAAACATGTATCGTGTCCCTCTCCTTTTTCCTTTGGTGTTCGTCATTTTGGCAACTCACTGGAATATGGCAGAGCCGGTGGAAAGGAAGTGATTTCTCTATTTTCTATTTTAATTTTTTTGTCTTTATTAATTTCTTTGTTTACTTTTGGTTTACAAGATTCAGTTCCACAATCCCTCGAGTTTCAAATTTTCTTCCCTTCCCTGTCCTCCCCCCACCCCATGGAGGCAATCAAATATAGGATCTGTAAATACTTTCACATTAGACATTAGTCTGGTTGTAAAGAAGGATTATAACTGATGGAATGAATAATGGGAAAGAGGAAACAAAACCAAACAAGAAAAAGAAAGAGAGCAGGTAGTTTGCTTCAATATGCATTCAAACTCTGTAGTTCTTTCTCTGAATGTAGACATCTCTTTCTATCATGGGTCTTTTGGAGTTGTCCTATAACTTTGCATTGCTGAAAACAGCTCAGTCTACCAAAGCTGGTCATCACACATATGTTGTGTCTGTAATTGTGTACAAATTTCTCCTGGTTTTACTCTTCTCACTCAACATTAGTTTGTGTAAGTCTCTCCAGGTGAATATAGAACTTCTCTCTTTTTAAGAAGTGTTTTCTTACATCAATCCTTTTTGTCCCTTTTCCGTTCTTATCTATGACTCTTGGTTCTTCTCTCTGGTGCCAAATTCATTTCAACAAGCATTTATTAGAGACCTACTATGCATCAGACACATTGCCAAGCTCTGGGAATAAAGAAATAAGAAATAAAACAGATTCTGTTTTCTAGGAGCTTGGATGCTACCAGGGAAGGAGGGACAACATGCACAAATCCTGGTAGGCAGCTAGGTGGCAAAGCGGATAGAACTCTGGAACTGGAATTATTAGAAAGCCCTAAGTTTGAATTCTGACACAGATATTTACTAGCAGTGTGATCCTGGGCAAATCACTTAACTTTTCTGTACTTCAGTTTCCTTATCTATAAAATTAAAAGGTTGCTATATATACATATACATACATATGTGTTTGTGAGTATGTACATATATATACATATATGTGTGTATGTGTGCATACACACAGATAGATATGGATATGCATAATGTAATTTTTTTGTGGTCAAATACTAACAATTGGGGAAATCAGGAAAGGCTTCTTGAAGGACATAGCTCTTGACCTTAGTTTGAAAGGACCTAGGAATTCCAGGAGGTGGTGGTGATCAGTGAGATCATTAGGAATGGAGAGATGAAATGCCATGTATGAGGGACAGCAAATAGGTCAAATTGGCTGGAATGTAGCATATATGAAAGGGAGTCTGGAAAGATAGGTTAGAGCCAGATTGTAAAGTTTCTTAAAGGCCAGTGGTTTCACATTTAATCCCTTTAATTTTCATCTTACTAGGTTGGTCCCAACTTTTTAATTTCCCCACATCTTTTTGGAGCCTGACTATATTATCCAGTGTGCTAGCTCTCTCCCTCAGCTTTGTGTCATCTGTAAATTTAATAAGTGTGGCATCCACACCTTTTGTCAAGTCACTGATAAAAATGTTAAACAGAGTCAAGTGCTGATCCCTTGAGAATTTCAGTAGACCTCATTCCAAGTTGACATTGGACCATGAATGGCTGCTCTTTTGATCTGATCATTCAACCAGCACCAAACCCACCTGGTTATAGGATTTTCTGGTCCATATGAAACCTTATCAAATGCTTTGCCAAAATCTTGACAAACTACCTCAATACCAATTTCTAATAATTTGTTTTTTAAAAAGGATGGGTATGGCATGATTTCTTTCTATTGAAGCCATATGTGCTTTTGTGATCCCTCTTTCTAGATTACACTTTTCTAGATGTTTACTAACTATTCTTTTAGTAATATGTTAAAAATCTAGACTTTTCCAGGAGTTGAAGTCAAGTTCCCTGGCCTATAGTTTGCAAAATCAATTTTTTTGTCATCTTTTTGAAAATTAGGACAATATTTACTGTTCCCAAACTTTCAGTTGTTGTTGTTGAGTTGTTTCAGTCATGTCTAACTCTTCCTGACCCCATTTGGGGCCTTCTTTGCAGAGATACTGGAGTGGTTGCCATTTCCTTCTCCAGCTCATTTTACAGATGAGGAAACTGAGGCAAACAGGGTTACTTGACTTGCCCAGGGTCATATCCCTACTAAGTGTCTGAGGCTGGATTTGAACTCACAAAGTTGAGTCTTCCCGACTCCAGGCCCAGCATTCTATCCACTGCATATGCATCTTGTTTTCCATGTTCTTTTTTTTCTCAAAGACCACTGGCAGCAGTTCTGTAATTACACCTGTCAGTTCTGATAGTGCCCTAAGAATGCAGTTCAAATAGGCCTGATGACTTGAATTCATCAAGGCCAGCTAGGCACTGTATTACTATTTCCATGCTTTTGGATATCAGCTCCCTATAAACATTTTTGTTCTATCTTTTCTTGTCCAAAAGTAATTCTCTTTGGCAGAGAAAACAGTAAAATAAGCAGCTCTACTTTCTGTAGTCAATTATTGCTATCCTTTCCAGCCTGAATCCTGCCCTTTTTTATTCTCTTTTCATCAGTAAAAGTTCCTCCCACCTTTTTTCCTTAGCTTTCTTCATGAAAGTGACTTAAATCTGAGCTTTAGTGCTCCTGACACTATTCTCATAGACCCATGCCAAACTCTTGTATTCATATTGTTACCTGTCCGTGCACCTATTTTCTTAATGTGTCTTTTTTAAAAAAAAATCTTAGTTGGTTTATGAATTCCCTGTGCATCCACATTTCTCTTTGTATCTTGGAAATTTCTTTTTTGACATCCTGTCATCACTTTGGAGCTAATTTGTCCTTTAGAACTTTAATCTGTGAGATCACACTTGTTCTTTCTCTGAACCCCTTGACATGTACCCTCATAAAATTTGGGGTGCATGTCAGATGATTTCCACCTTTTCTCTCTTTCTCTATAACAGATTCCAAGATGGAGTATTTGCAGCTTGTCCTCATGTGGAACACAACTCCCAGGGTTCCCATCATTTTTACTCCAGAAACCAGTTTCTCCTAGTTGATCAGAATCGTAGCCAGCAGACAGTTCCCCTTACAGATTCCCCTACCTTTTGAAGGGTATCAAATTATCTTTAAGACCTTCAGGAAAGTTTTAGCTGCTCTGCTTTGAGCAAAGAGAGAACTCCCCTAGATGTCCAAGTATTGACGTCCCCCCGTCACTATGTCTGTGCCAGGTTTGTGATCTGTTTCCCAAACTCTTCAGTTTTCTGTTCAGGTAGTCTGTAAGATACACTCTGATTATAATATGCCTTCCATTTCCACTTCCATTGTTCTTCATCCAAATGCTCTCCACCATACTCTACCCTCTCAGTTTTCTGGATTTCTTCACATGAGAGTATCTTCTTAAGATTCTCTGCTAGCTGGCATATGGAAGAAGGGTTAGACTTGTTCTGCTTGACCCTATAGAACAGAAGTAGGGACAGTCAGCAGCTAGGTGGTGCAGTGGATAGAATACTGGACTTGGAATCAGGAAGACTCATTTCCCTGAGTCCAAACCCAGCCTCAGACCCTTACTAGCTATGTGACCTTGGGCAAGTCACTTAACCTTATTTACCTCAGTTTCCTCATCTGTAAAATGAGCTGGAGAACGAAATGGCAAACCACTCTAGTATTGCCAGAAAAAACCCAAATGGGGTCACAAAAAGTCAGACACAACTGAAATGATCAAATAAGAACAAAGGAAAATCTTTCTAACTATTAGAGCTGTCCAAGAGTGGGATGAGCTTCCTCAGGGAGCTTGGACTTCTCATCACTGGAGATCATCACTCACAAGGTGTATGATCGTGTTTGAAGTATGTTATAAAATGGATTCACATTCAGCTAAATGGCCTCAGAGTTTCCTTCCAATTCTGGAATTCTGTGACTCTGATTCTGTGAAGTTCAAGGCACAGATTTGGCCTTTATATCAGGTGGGGGGAAAAACAACAGCAAAGTTAATTAGAAAGCTATCACAAAGTGGAATGGACTAACTCAAGAGGTAGTGGGTTCCCTCTCCCTGGGGGGCATCAATCAAAGACGGGGTGACTTAGTATTGGGCATGTTTTCAGGTATGCATTTGACTAGATGGCCTCTGAGGTGCCTTCCAACTTTGAGATTCTGTGATCTTGCTCTCTACCCTTCCTTTTCTTTATCTACATCCCTCCAGGGTTGCGGTGGGGATCGAATTAGATAACATTTTTAAAAGAACTGAGCAGGTAATTGTTGCTCAGTCCTGTTCAACTCTTCATGACTCCATTTAGGGTTTTCTTGGCAAAGACACTGGAGTGGCTTGCCATTTCCTTCTCCAACTCATTTTACAGATGAGGAAACTGAGGCAAACAAGATTAAGTGACTTACCCAGGGTCATATAGCTAGCAAATGCCTGAGACCTGATTTGACTTCATGAAAATGAGTCTCCCTGATTTCAAGTCTAGTGCTCTATCCACTGTACCACCTAGCTGCCCATAATAGGCAATTAATAAATACTCATTCTCTTTTCCTTTTTCCTGGGCTAATTTCTTGTCAAAGGTCTTATCTCATCTAATTTAAGTGATCTGTATATCTTGCAGTCCAGCTTGCCTCCTTGAGACAAAATTTCTAATTTGCCTTTTTTTTTTTTTTGGAGAGGGGAAGGAAAGGTAATTAGGGTTAAGTGACTTGCCCAAGGTTACACAGCTAGTTAAGTGTCAAGTATCTGAGGCTGGATTTGAACTCAGATCCTTCTGACTTCAGGGTCGGCGCTCTATTCACTACACCACCCAGCTGCCCCTAATTTCCTTTTTTGCTACCCATACATTGTATACTTCCAGATTAGCATTTGATTCCATGGATTTTATTACCGGCTCCTTTTTCAGATTCTATCTTTTGTGAATTTCCTTGTGTGTAGTCTTCTTTCTACTTTGTAGTCACTACTTTAGGGAGCTGACGAGATGCTGTAGTCAAAGCGCTCTGTGAGTGTTATTATCATCATCACCATCTCTTCATCTAGCCTGGTGATCTTCATAGACCATTTTCTTTCTCCTCTTCCTTTTCAGTTTAAAGCCATAGTTTTCAGTAGAGCCTACTGCAGTCTCACTCACTTACAAATGAAGTTTGAAGATGCAGAAAGGTCATCCCCATCTATGAAGGTTTCATCAAACACAGGTCATGCCAGACTAATTTTTTCTCCTCTTTTTTTGACAAAGTTACTAACCTAGTAGATTAGAGGAATTCTATAGATATAATTTATTTACATTTTAGCAAAACATTTTACAAAGTTTCTCATAGTATCCTTGTGGAAATGATGGAAACATGTACACTAGGTGATGATACAATTAATACAAAGCCTCTATGAGAACATATGCTGTGTGAGTTCTAACAAAAATCAGGCAAATTAAGTTTTAAAATGCCATCATTACTCTGTGATATGAATTCTTAATCTGGTTGGTCCATGGACCTCCAAGAAGTCTGTAGATAGATTTGAAGGGGTCAGTGAACATGGATGAGAAAATAATTACATCTTTATTTTAAGTCACCTCTAACTGAAATTTAACATCTGCTTCAAATACAGGTTTTGGGATTGTTGTTTTTTTAGACGATCCAGGTTTTAAGTGACTTGCCTGGGGTCACACAGCTAGTTAGTGTTTAAGGCTGGATTTGAACTCAGGTCCTCCTGACTCCAGGGCCAGTGCTCTATTCACTGCACCATCTAGTGTCCCCTTGTTAAATTATTCTAAGAAAGGGTTCATAGGTCTCATAAGATGTCCAAGGAGTCCACGTCATAGAAAAGGTTAAGATTAATCCCTTGCTCTATGGCAACAGGTCTCAACCTGTGAGTTATGTTCAGTTTGTAACAATGAAAATATGTCCTGCATATCAGATATTTACATTACAATTCATAACAGTAGCAAAATTACAGTTATGAAGTAGCAATGAAAAAAAGGATTTTATGGTTGGGGTTCACCACAACACGAGGAACTGTATTAAAGGGTCACGGCATTAGGAAGGTTGAGAACCACTGCTCTATGGCAATTCTGATAAATAAATTCATTGGTCAGGAAAAGTTGTCTCATCCCTGATTGAAGATGCCGGTAAAGTCAGAATTAGATGATTTCTAAGGTCTTTTCTAGTTCTATATTCCATGAACATCAAAGTCTTTGCTGTATCTCAATGCTTAGACAAATAGATTTTTCATGGCAAAATTTCAGGCAGATGTGATGAGTAGGAAAAACATTTCTTTTGGACAAAGGGACTTGGTTTTTTTGGCGGTTTCCTATCATAGTTAATTGTTGAGCCAACGCTGAATAATAATGATAATAACTAAGCAAATGGCACTGCAAAGTATGTTAACGAGAAGTAGGATCAATTTAGTTTTTGGTTTTTTTTAAATCATGTAATAGGAAAAAAAAACCCAACCAAAACCCTTTTAAGAATTAGAGCTATCCCAAAGGAGAATGGGTTGCCTTGATGAGTAGTGAATTTTCCATCTCTATAAATTTTCAGCTAGAGTCAGATGACTGCTTGCCAAGGATGGTGGAGAGGCAGTTGCTGTTCGGTTGAACATGAGTTGAAGTAGATGGCCTCTGAGACCCCTTCCCACTCACAGATTCTGGCATCGCCTTTTTCTCAGCCAGATGTTAGTGTCACCTTATAAACTAATGTTATTGGGTACTAGGAACCTTTTCAATTGTCAGCTCTCTTTCCTTCAGTGTCAATTAGTTCTCCGTTACTGCCTTTGTTTTCCTGATTGATAAGAAAAGGTTTTGAATCCATCTTGATTAAAGAAACTGGGCCCAATTCCATCCCGCCAGTTCCCTTTGAAGTTAACATAAGCTCTGTGTTCAGATCTGCTGCCCAGGGCACAGACAAAGATGAGATATGAGCTGTAACAACGTTAGGGAATTCTGCCAGGTCCTTTAACTGAATCAGCTTTCTTCTGGGGAATAAAATTAAGGGAGCCTCAGAAACCAAAGATGGATTGGAATTACAGTTAGAAAATGGAATTTAAGTTTACTGATCTAGTTTCCTCATCTGTGAAAGGAGGGAAGAAGAGTGGATGACCTGTAAAAACCCTTTCGGGTCTGAAATGATGTGATTCTACTTCACTGTCTTCTTCATCTTCCTCCACCACTTTCCTCCTTGGCTCTCTTATTCAACAAACTTTTATTTTACATCTCTTAATTGTAATACACTCTGCTAGGTGCTTGGGATACCCCAGAGAAAAAAAGACAAAGTTCCTGTTCTCATGGAGCTTATAATCTAGCACAGTCAATCAGTCAATCAACAAACATTGATTAAAGTACATAATATGTGCCAGTTCCTGTGCTATTCACCAGGGGTACAAAGAATGGTAAAAAAAAAAAAACAAACCATGGTGCCTATTGTCAAGAAGCTCATGACTCTGCATAGGAGATGACCTGGGTGAACAGATATACTTGGTGTAAATGGGAGGTAGTCTCAGGGAGAAGGCCCTGGCAGTGGGGAGACTGGTCATGATCATAAAAAACTCCAATAAGTTAAGATATGGTAAGCAACAGGGCAGAGGCAACAGTGGCATGAGAGATTTGAGAAGGAAGAAAGCACTCATGTGTCAGCTTCATATCCCAGATGTCCCACCAGCTTCCTGCAGCTACTGACCCATCCCTTCCATCCTCTCCATCTACTCCACCCCCACCTCTGCCAACAAAACCTTCTCTCCTGGTCTCCACTCTCTGGCCTCCTGGTCTCCTCCTCCCCATAAGGGTTTCCTTCCCCTGTTAAAATGAGAGCTTCCTGTGGCCAAGGATCTCTTCTTAAACTGTTTGCATAGATCATGACCTGATATATAGTGAATACTAAATAAATGCTTTTTTCCCCTTTCATTCATTATTTGTAGCTGCATCCATCAACGGAGATGAAGGAAGACTTGATTTAGGAAGCTGCGCCTGAGCCTGGCCTTGACGGAAGGACAGGATTTTAGTTTGGTTGGAAGTCATTGTTCCATCCCATTCAGCTGTCCCCTGAGGTCACTATGCCATCTGCCTCCAGTCTAATGCCTTGTGGTCCCCTCCAGGACAAGCACTTTCTAAAGTAGGACTGATGGCCAGCACACATGGGGCCGGGCTGGGGCAAGGTCATCCATGCAGCTCTGAAGCTGTTTCCCCAGGACTGACCTTGAGTTTTAGGTGATTGAGCGAAAATGTTGTTAATGTTGCTGCTGCTGCTGCTGCTTCTGGTGGTAGTTGGTTGTTGTTGCAGCTGGTGGTAGTTGGTTGTTGGTTGTAGCTGCTGCTGCTGCTGCTGCTGGTAGTGGTTGTTGTGCTGTGTCTGACTGTGACCGCATTTCAGGTTTTCTTGATAAATATACTGGGGTGGTTTTGCCCTTTCCTTCTGCAGTTCATTTGACAGAAGATGAAACTGAGGCAAACAGCGTTAAGTGACTTGCCCAGGGTCACACAACTAGTAAGTGTCTGAGGTTGAATTTAAAACTCATGAAGATGAGTCTTCCTGACTCCAGGACTGACACTCTGTGCACTGTCACCTCACTGCCCCGAATAAAAACTTACCTAGTCCAACATATTTATTGTGCCCCAGACCAGACATGCTTCCTCCAGGACATCTTGCCCTTGTATATGACCCCCCTCTCCCTCCACATGCCCCACTTAACACTAAAGGCTTCAGTATTCAAAACAGTGCTACTCTTGTTTCTGTAAAGAATGTGATCGTTGATTGCCCAATAGTTCAGCTCACAGTCTCTGTGACTTCCTAGATCAAAACTCCCTTCCATGGCCAATTACCCCACTCCCAATGCCCACTTAGAATATAGATAGGCTCTTTGAAGTAAGTGACTCTCACTTTTCCTTGGGTTCACCCCAGCACTCAGCACAGTGCTTGGCACAAAGAAAGCGCATATTCATATATATACATATTATGGATATGTGTCTATATATGCACATATGTATACTTACGCTGAAAACTGCACTAAGACCTTTGGGATACTCCGTGTATGTATGTCAGTGTGTACGAATGAATAGAACACTAGATGGTGAGTCTTATTAGACTTGGTGCAATTATCAAACCTGCCAAGATATATTTATGAATCCTGACTCTTGCACCTGGTAGGTTTGTTATCCCTCCTAGATTTAGATTATTTGCAAATTTGATAAGTATGGCATCAATTCCTTTATCAAAGTCATCGGCCACAACGTTAGGCAACACAGAGCTAAACACGGCTTCCTTAGGACGCTCCACTGCTGACCTCTTGCCAAATTTACTCTGAATCATTAATGATTACTTTTGGAATTAAGCCGCTGCACTATTTCTGAATCCTTCTAATTATATATTATCTAGCAAAATTGTATTATTATCTCCATATTTTCCATAAGAAGAAGTATGAGATACATTATCAGTCAAAAATATAACATCTAGGTAAACTAGATGTTCAGAATTCCCTTGATCTAATAACTTGGTTAGAAAAGCAAATAATGCTTCTCCTATATGACCTATGCTTGATTGGAAAAAAAAAAAAACTATCCTAGTTCTTTGTAATCCCTCCTTTTTTCCCAGATGTTCATTAAGGATTCCTTTAATAATTAATCCAGAATTTCCCCAGGAATTGAAGTAATGTTGATAATTATCTTCCTTTTAAAAATCTGAATAATATTTGCTCCTTTTGAATCCTGAGGTGCAATCTCTTGTTTTCCATATTTTTTCAAATATTATTGAATTTCAAAATCTCTATTTCTGATATTAAAATCTTTCTTTTCCATCTCTCCCTCTTCCTCACCCCCTATGACCCTCTTCTTTTTACACAGATCACAGAATCATAGAGTTGTGGCATTTCACATTTGGAAGGAGTCTCTATGGCTATTGAATCCAACCCATCCATGCAAGGAATCCCCATTAAAACATACCAAATAAGTAGTGGTCCAGTCTCCAAGGGGGGCCACCCATCACTTTCCAAGCAGCCAGTTCTACTCTGGGACATTTCAAGTGTTTAAGAAGTATCTCCAGGCATGTGACTTGAATTTGCATCTTCCCAGCTTCCCAGCTAAAATCCCACCTTCTTTGAGAAGCCTTCTGGATTCCCCTCAAGGCTTGTAACTTTCCTCTGTTGATTATTTCCATCTTATCCTGTATCTATCTTGTTTGCACATGGACTCTCCCATTAGATCCTGAGCTCCTTGATGGCAGGGACAGTCTTTTAACTTTTTTTGTATTCAATGCTTAGCACAGTCCTTAGGACATAGTTGGTTCCTAATAAATGATTATTGACTTCCACTAATTCTCCTGGTTCTACCTTCCGGGGCCAAATATAACAAGTTTAATAGTTCTTCCACATGACAACCCTTAAGATATGTAAAGGCAATTATTATATCTCTCCTGATTTCTCTTTTCTCCCAGCTAAATATGCCCAGTTCCTTCAACCAATTTTTTTAAGGCTATCAGGGTTAAGTGACTTGCCCAGGATCACACAGGTAGTTAGTGTCTGAGACCAGATTTTAATTCAGGTCCTCCTGACTTTAGGGGAGATGCTCTATCCACTACCAATTTCTGAAGTCCTGGACTCAAGACCTTTCATCATCCTGGTTGCCTTTCCTTGGATACTCTCTAGCTCTCCATCAATCTCTTACTTAAATCATGATGCCCAGAACTGAACAAAGTATGCTAGAAGAGATTTGACTATGGTATGTTATAGTAGAACTATCAACTCTCTACTCTTGGAAGCTATATCCATCTTAGCACAACCCAAAATCACATTAGCTATTTTGGCAGCCTCAACATTTATACTGTTGATTCATATGGTGCCTGTAGTCTACTAAAACCCCTAGATTCTTCTCGAAACAACTTCTATGTGTCAGTTACCTCACTGACATTTTATTTGTGAAACTGATTTTTTTTGTTTGTTTTTAAATGCATGACTTTGCATTCATCCCTATAGAATTTCATCTTACTAGATTTAGTTCCACACTCCATCAAGATCCTTTTCAGTCGCATCTGTGCAATCCAATAGGTAAGCCACCTTTCCCAGATCTGGTCATTTGCAAAATTGTTGATGCCCTTGTTCAAGTCGATGGTGAAAATGTTAAATGAAACAGGCCAAGCACAGATCCATGAGGCACTCTACTGGCAACCTCCCACCATGTTGACATTGAAACATTAACAGCTACACTCTGAGTCCAGCCACCCAAACGGGTTTGAATCCTTGTATTCTTGTCTAATCTATATCTTTCCATCTTCTCCCCAAAAAAGAATGGGATTCTTTATTAAAAGCTTTGCTAAAATCCAAGTAAACTCTGTCTATAACATTCTTATATCTTCCTCTCACCTACTAGTTTAGTCATCATTGTGTCAGATAAGAACACAAGGTTAGTCTGACATGACTGGATGAAGCCACATGGGCTTTTTGCAGTGGTACAGTAAGAGCCTGGCCTGGAGTCAGGAAGACCTGAGTTCAAATCCAGCCTCAGGTACTTGCTAGCTGTGTGACCCTAGGCAAGTCATTTAACCCCAATTGCCTCAGTTTCCTCATCTGTAAAATGAGCTGGAGAAGGAAATGGTAAACCACAGTAGTGTCTTTGCCAAGAAAACCCTAAATAGGGTCATGAAGAGTCGGATACAACTGAACAGCAACAACACCTTTTTCTGCATGTTCATCAGCCGTGGCTTTAATGATCCTTCCTTGAATTTTCATGGGGAACGAAAGTCAAACTCACTGGAGCTTTCTTTGGTTGTGCAGCCACGGACATCTCCACCGAGCTCCAGGAGCTACCGAAGGTTAGTGCTGGCTTCTTCCTAGGGTGCTCACTCCAACAGTCTTTTGAAGAATGACTTACATATGTGTGGTATTTAACTTTTCAAAGCACATACATGATCTCTTTTGGTCCTCTTAAGCCAAGGGGTAAACTTGCAGTCCCTGGGGCAGCTCTCTACAGACGAGTTACCGATCATATCTCGTATTTGTATTGTCAGAGTTCAGCACAGTGCCTGGCATATAGTGGACACTTAATGAATGTTGATTGATTGACTGACTGATCTCTATCAGGGAATTCCCCCATCCCAATGAAACCCCAGCTCTAGATACTGCTTCTGTGTGACCTTAAGAAAATCACTTAAATTCACTCCTCCCCAGACTCACATACACACACACATGAGCCATAAACAAACCCCACGAAGTGTGCTTGAGGCAGGCAGACTGGGAGGAGGGGGTCTGCCTCACACCTCAGGACATAAGGCTTTGCTGGTGAGGAGAGACCTTGGGGCACTGCCCCAAGTTGTCAGGATAACATGAGACCTCTGCCTCAGACATTCTTTCACCAGGAAAGAGACCAGACCTGCACGGGAGTCCAAGGGAGAGGTGGCAAGGTAGCTTCTGATCTCCACTAATTATTAGTGCTGACTCGGTGCCAAATTCAGTTGCCTCTTGCCAGAGGAATGCAAGTGCCATTAGTCCTCTAGAGTTTGGTTCCTAGTCAGTGAACCCTAGTTACATCTTTGTTTGGAACTTCAGCAGGGCAGATATTATTCCCATTTCACAGATGAAGAAACCATGTCCCCCAGAGAATTTAAATGATTTTCCTAAGATCACACAGAATTAGGAGTCAGAGCCCAGATCAAAACACAGTTCTCTTGACTCTTAGCCCCAAACTCTTCCACTAGATTTCTTTACAAAGAGGTTAATAATAAGCAGAAAACACCTCTGTTACTCCCTTTATTCTCATTCTCTTCTTTCAGATCTTGACATGTTTTATTTATGTCTGTACTCAAGAGGATCAGCTTTCTTGAAACTTTAGTGTTTTCTTGGCTGTTTTCCATATTCAAACAATGTTGGGTAGTTTCCCTGGGTCTCCACTCCTGTTCTGATTTATTCAACAGATGGATAGTTGCTATCAATATCTTTTCAAAGTTTAAGGGGCTATTTTAGATGGTAAAGTTAGTTTGAAGTTCAAATAATTTTGCCCAAATTGGGGGTGGGGGAGGTCTTGTTCTTAGTGTATTTATCTTCTACATATGACTGTAAGTCATCAGGCTGACATTCAATGGACACCACCATCAAGACCAAAGCATTAGAAGGCTGGGTTTTAGAAATATGTAGTGGAATTCAGTAACTTTGGGGGAAAAAAGACATACATTAGGGAAAAACAGCACAGATCCAACCAACCACTTACACTTGCCTCTGAATCATCAAATGCTAGAGCTAGAAGAGACCTCAGGGACCAGCCAGTTCAGCTCTCTCATTTTGCAGATGCTGAAATTGAAGCCCAGAGAGACAGTCATTTAATAAATGTCTGCTTAATTGTTGATGTGGCTCATCCGAGGTCACCCAGTTAACTAGTGGCAGAACAAGGATTACAGTCCGGATCTGGATATCCTGATTTCCCAGTGGATGCTCTTTCCTCACCACCATTTTGCCTATGTCTACATGGAGGAGACTGCATTTGAGGCAAAAACCATTTGTTTTGAATAGTGGACTGTGAGTCTGTGAGGTAAGCACAAGGGAAATAAGTGGGGGACTATTTCTCTGGGGGAAAGAATTAATCCAATCTCATGATTTCCTGTAGCAAAGCAAGGAAGGCTGCAGAGTTTATTACCAAGCCTCAAAAGGTTAAGAGGCAAATGAAAAGGGAATGAGTTTTGATTGTAGAAGGCAGAGCACCCTCACCTCTGGGCATAGAACTATCTGGTTATGCTAGCTTTACCAAAGTACTAAGGTATCAAGTGTGGGGAAGGTTTATGTAGGCAGAGATGTAACTAGTATGAAACAAATTAGTTTTTGTCTGAGGGTGTCAAAATGGCAGAGGGTTGGGGCGGCTAGGTGGTGCAGTGAATAGAGCACTGGCCCTGGAGTCAGGAGGACCTGAGTTCAAATGTGACCTCAGATACTTAACACAAAACTAGCCATGTGACTTTGGGCAAGTTACTTAACCCCAGTTGCCCTACCTTACCCCCTCCAAAAAGCAAAAACAAACAAACAAAATGGCAGAGCGCACATTGTTCCCTAATGAGTTCATTTACTCTCTGTGGTAACCACCATCCCTATGTCTCACTTCATAGTCCTCCATTGGTCTGTACTGCCTCATGGCACAGCCATCCAGGGCTCACACCCCTTGGGTCCTGGGGCCATGACACTTTTCTTCCAAGGTCAAGCTTCTCATTCCTTCTCTTTCCCTCCATAGATGGACCAAGGGCCAAACTGTCTGGAAGATGTGCTCCCCACCTCCCAGCAAGGCTAGCCTATTTTCCACATTGTTTCAACCTTCTGCTCATCTAATCCTTAAATAAATCTGCACCCTGTGCTGGGACTCCTTGTTATAGCTCTGTTGGAAGGACTCTCAGTGCTATGCACCAACAAAAGAAATGTGCCTAAAGGAGAATAATTATCTGTGAATGGTGAGTGAAGCTAAAGAATACTTTTTCCCCCCCGCCCCCTTCCTCCTCCCTAGGTTGTTGGCCCTGTATCTGAACAGGATAACTCTTCTAATACACAGTGTGAAGGAATGAACACTTCTTGGTCTTAGAATCCAAAGACCAATCTGATCCTCATTTGTGACATGGCTTTGAGCGAGTCACTTAACCTCCATGAACCTCAGTTAAAATGGAGATTATAATGAGATAAGGTATGCCAAACACTTTGTAAACCTTTAGGTGATATACAAATATCAGCTATTTATTTACTTTTATTACAAACCCAGAGATTAGAAGTCACTTAATCCAGCCCATATCTGGATAGGAATTTTCTCTATAGCATTCCTGATAATGGTTGTGTGGCCTCTTTTGTAAGATGGCCACTGTTGGACAGCTCTCTTCTCCCTCAAAGGAACACTCAAAGTCACACAGAGATGGCTATGGGGATGTCTAAACCTTCAGGTCTAACCCAGTTCTCTACCTGTCATCCATAGTGTCCAGAACAAAACCAACCCCCAGGACATGTTTTGAAGTTTTTCATCTGGTCTTGATTTAAATTCCTCAAGTAAGTAAGTGAAGTGATAGATCTGATCACATCTTCAGAATTTTGTTCAGTTTTGGCTGTCACATGTTTGGAGAGACATTGATGAACTAGAGAGCATCCCAAGAAGAGTAACCAGGATGGTGAAGAAATTGTAAAACATATAATAGCAGAGTTGGTTGAAGAGACTGGGGATATTTAGCCTAAACAGAGAGGACTTAGGTCTTAGTTGTAGTCAAACATGTGAAGGGCTCTCACATGGAAGAAATTATTTTTTATTTCTTGTGACTCTGAGTTTTGCTTCAGTATATAGAAGAGTTCTTTAATAAACTATTTGGAAATGTACTGGGATGCCTCCAGAGGTAGGTCCCTGTCACTGGAGGTGTTCACCTAGAGGCTGGAAGCTACTCATCAAGGATATGGACAGGCCATTTTTGTTAAGGGACAGGTTGGATTAGATGATTTCTGGAGTCCCTTCCAAACTCTTGAGTTCCATGATTCTGAAACCAGGCTTCAAACCAATAACCATCCACAGAACTTCTTGATTAGCACAGATATATTTCAGCAACTGAAGTGATGTGGGCCATTACCGATGGGCAAAAGTCCAGTATGAGAAGAGAAATATGAAGAGGTCTAAATGGACAGTGTTCTTTCTTCTCTAGTTCCAAAGACCTGGTGACATTACCTTGTAAAGGTAGAACCAGGAACCTTGCGGCTAACCAATCAATCAATAAACGTGCATTTGCTCATTACTATGCACTTCAAGCCTTGCTACATCCCAGTGTGAAGACAAATCAAGTATATTTCACAAATCCCTGAGAAGGAATGAACTGCCTGTGATTGAACAACTATCTAAAATTAAGATGACTATACTTGAATGGTCTCTTGTTTGCTTTGTCATACATTATTGCTGCCCTAAGCCTTACTGCCCTAAGCCTCCTCTTTCCCCAAAAATAAAGCCAATGAAGTTACTACAACATGTCTTAACACCTTCTCTTTAAGTGCAGGATTGCATGATTATTAAGTTCCTCTAATACCAAAACAGTTTCCAGTAGAGGGCGCCTCCTCCTTAGCTAGATTATGACCCTGCTAATTCAAGGCATTCTTAGAAAACATGTGTGATCATCTTTTTTTTTTTTCTATTCTATTATGTTATAGAAATGCTTGTTTTATTTCTTAATCTCAGGATAAAAATAAATATATATGTAAAAAAATCTCATTGGCAGATTCTTGCCCCCCCCCTTTTTTTTTCAACATTTCCTGCTTTGTTTATGATTTTTGGTCTATGAACCACATTGATTCAGGCCAGTGCTATGATACCAGAATTTCCACTAACCAATACTTAGGAGGAGAGGAGATGGGAAGTAGGAATGGCAGAGAGAGATGGAGAAGGGAGGCAGGAAGGTGTGTCTTTCACGATTTATCTTGTATCTATTTTTAAAAAAGTGTTTACTTCCATTGCATTTATGAGGCAACATGGCAGAGTGAGGCCCCATGGCCTAATGGAAAGGGAAATACGTCCAGTGGCAAAAGATGGCCTTGGGTTTATGTGAACAAGGTTCAATTCCTATCCCAAACATTTACACCGAGGTGTGTGCCATTGATGAGTCACATAGTCCTTCCAAATCTTAATTTTCCTCTGGATAAAACAGAGACGAGAAGCAATATGGCACATTGGACAAAGAACCAGCCTTATCTTCTGGAAAATTTGGGTTCAAGTCTTCCCTCTGACACATAATGACTGTGAGCCTTAAACCCTCAAAGCTACAGACAACTCATTAAATCCATAAATTGCAGCAGAAATGCTGAATTGTATTGGTAGAGGGAGTTACATGTGGGGAGCTCCTTGCCCTGATGAAATCACAGGTCTTCCTTACACACTCACATTAAACAGAGATAATTTTTGTATTGATTAGCTACCAGGGTTGTTGTAAGGATCAGAGGAGATAACGAGTTTATAACACTTCATCATCTTAAAAGAGCTATTTAAATATAACCTATTATTTATATTATTCGGTTTGATTCAAAATACATTTATTCACATGCAGGAAATTATAGGAGATACAGAAATGAATAAGACACTGATATAGGCTTCCACTTACAGTCTAGAGGAGGGATAAGGCATATAAAAAGAGAACCATAATACTACCTAAAGTGCACAAAGTTTATATGGAAGAACACCTGGGGATTCAAGTAAGACAGGTAAAAATATTGATCCTTAAGGCAGATCCTGGATTGCCGAATCATTCATGTCAACCACTTCTTTTTTGTCCTCTAGAGCCAAACAGGTAAACTACTGTAAAATTTCCAAGTAGAAAAAAGATCACTTTTATTCAGTCAGTGAGCATTTACTAAGACCTACTATGTGCCAGGCACTATGGTAAAGTGCTGTGACTACAAAGAAAGGGAAAAAAACCCCAACAGAGTCTACTCTCAAGGAGCTTAACAGTCTAATGGGAGAGACAACAAGAAAATTGTATACAATAAACAAGACCAAAGAAAGTTCATATAAACACCATAGCTGGTCCTACTCACTACTCTCTGAGCTCATTCACTCCCTCTTGGCTGTATCATTGATCATGTTCGTGGCTGGCATGGTGATCTCCTTTTTTATTTTCCTTTTCCTTATAGGTGGAAAATAGTCTCTTTTTACATCTCTATCAGTTTAAATTCTTCCATCCCCAATGACCAAATGAACAAGTATGCCACTAGGTGATGAGTATGTCATGCTTAAAACAAAGAAAACTACAAAATGACCTTCAGTCCTATGTCACCTTCTTCCATAATGGTAGTGACTGTGGCAGAAAAGAATATAAGCATTAATCAGAATTGCATGGGCATTAAGCCAAATATAAGCATTAATTTAACTGTTGGTACTATGTATTAGATCTTTATCCAACTATGAATGAGATAATACTAGCAGAGAAACTCGCTATGCTACGACTGAAAGTGAAGTCAACAAGCATTTATTAAGGACTTACTAAATGCCATAAAAAAATTGCAGTAAAATGTAAAGATCATGGGATATTTGGTCATCTCTCCTTGAACTGTTCATGACAACCATAAGCAAAATGACCACCGTGAGGATGGTTGCTGTTGATGCACCAACATTTGTTGTAGAGTAAGGAAGAACTAAGAAATTCTGTAAAGGACTTGACAATAGATTCCAAATTAACTCAAAATGCATCTTGATACCTGTTGACAAAGAAATCCACAGATGCTGAGTTGAAGTGGGGACAGAGTAGAGTGGTGAAAAACATAAGAAATAATGGTTTGCTTCACTAAGAAATGAAAGAGGCCAAATGCCTGTTGACTATTCAGAAGCCTCCGACCTGCATATAATGAGTATTTTCTTTATGAAGAGAATGTGAAGGTGCTGGAAATAAGAAGCACAGATTAATTTTTAAAATAAATTGACTTTGTTTTAGTGGACAGGAAATGAATGCTTACAGATATGAAAGTCATTCCTATATCAGCTATGTATGACCAGTCAGACCATGGACACTTTAGAGTAAAGGTCAAAATCATCACCAAAATAGGAGAAAAGATAGGTAAGAAGGTAGTTATAACAGTTCTAACTAACCTATTTCAGGTAGCTGTTGACTCTGAAAAATGGGAAATGAACAAAAGTAAAGACATTAACTTTAATTATCACCATTTCTTGGAGAAGTTTAACCAATGTAAAACCTTCACAGTGACAAAAATTCTGGGGGGAAAACAAACAAATAAGAAATCAACTCAGAGACCAAATATTTGTTCTCCTTACCAAACAGAGACGTGGCAACCCCAGTTTAGAGAAGTAGTTCATTGGCATGTAACATTTGTTTCAAAGGACACTGACACAAAGGACATAGATTCAGACTGGGTGACTCTCAGCTCTTAGTTTCTTTGTTCCCACCCAGATAAACTGGAAGCTAGTAGCTAACATTATCATCTTTCCCACCAGGGTATAGTCAACAGCTCCTTTTACATGTACATAGGCTCACGAGGCTTAATAAATGCATGGATTTCTTTATAAGTAAAGGAAAACAAATAGAACTCACATTAGACTTCTTAGAAAATAATCATGCCTGCTCATAAACAATATTCTTCAGAGATTCAGTCATTTTTAGTCATAGACTGCATGGAAAACTTGCATTTATATTTCTAATATTGTGCACAGTCCTATGACTCCATTCCACAGTTTCCCCAGGTTGCCTGTTCAGCATTTCTCTGCCCACAATTCTCCAGCTGATCCTCTTGGACCATTTCGTGAGGATTTCACTTGCAATATTGTGTTCTCTTCTGCATGTCTATGACACTGAGGAACCTAAATAGTACATCTGCTGTAGTGCCCAGCAAAGAACCCCATCTGGTTGTCTCCTTTGACTGTACCTGAGTATGCCTAGTCATAGATTCTAATATGTTGTGTTGTCAGACTTCTCCATTTGGTACTCCATTTTCACACCTGAACCCACTTAGATCTCCTGCCACCTTCCCAGTGAATTGTGGGGACTTGCTCTCCCCTAAATCCCTTGCATTCTCTTGCAGCATCCCCAAATCTGAAAGTCCACCAATCTCATGTACCTTCCTACAATATCTAGAATAGCAGGATGATGAAGAATGGGTAGAAAAGCCAGACTTTCCCTGGCACAACTTGTTGGGAAGAGAAAATTCGGCAATCTCTGCTACATAAAAAGCTCTGCACAACAGAGTGAGGAAAAATTACAAGCAGCATCACCTCACAAAAAAGAAAAAAGAAGTGGAGGAGGGGCAAGTCCACAGAAAGCTTGGCATGAGATGTGACCAAGCCAGATCACCCCAAAAACATTTATAGATGAAACTAGATGGAGGAGAAAAAACAGATGCAAACTGCCCCAAATTTCCCAGTGTTCTTAATAAAGTCTCTGGTGTTATTCTTTATGACAATGGAGCCATCATGATTAAACTCTAATTTATTAAAGGTACCTTACGTGCTATCTGAAGAAGTGGAAAGATCAACAGAACAAGATCGAGTATATACAAAAGAAACCATGATTGAAGATGTTACAATATGGAAAACACTAATAGATAAATTTTCAAGATATCTCAAATGGTGGGGTGGGGCAGGGGACGAGGCAAAATGATGTAAAAAAAATCATGGATTGTATTATAACAACCAAAAAATACCAACCCAGATGACATCAGCACCTACTGGACTACTGTCCCATGTGCCTTCTTTCTCATCTCTATAAAATCTTCATTAGAATCATCTGTGCATGTATTGAGACTATGCTTGATGAAAACATGAGAAAGTAACAGGCAAGCTTTCACAGACAATTTTCCACAGCAGGACACATCTTCACAGTCACATGATTTACTTACAGGTGCAGAGAATACATGCTGCCACTGTTTTTTGTTTTTGTTGGGGGTTTTTGCTGACTACCAAAACAACAACAACAAGAAACCTCAGTAGAAGAAAACATAACCTTAAATTTTTTTTTTCAAATAAGGTAGCTCCCATGCATATGTTAAGATCATACACAGTTCTTTGATAAATGCAACCACAGAGTGAACTTTGTTCGACTGTCATACAGAAAGCATATAGATGAGGGATAACAGATGGATGGCAGCTAGGTGTCAAAGTGGGTAGAGTGCTGGACCTGAAGTCCAGAAGACTCATCTTCCTCAGTTCAAATCCGGTCTTAGACCACATACTAGCTGTGTGACCCTGGGCAAATCACTTAACCCTGTTTGCCTCAGTTTGCTCGTCTGTAAAATGAGGTAGAGAAGGAAATGGTAAACTACTCCAGTATCTTTGCCAAGAAAACCCCAAATGGAGTCACACAGAGTTGGGCATTACTGAACAACAACAACAGATGGGTATGTTAAAGGATGTAGAGAAAGATCTCTAGTGTACTGGAGAGATTCTCTCTGGGGTAGTTTTGGGAATGTTTGGATACGAATCACACAGTATGAGAAGTTATGAGTGGAATAAGGTCTTCCATGGATGAGATCATGGATCCATCAACATAACTAAGTATAGTTTCATTTAGCTCCATCAGGGAAAACATATCCCATCCTAGCAGGTCACTAAACTATTTCCTTCATCCTCCTGAATCTGAGATCTTTTCATTATCTTTGGGCTGCGTTGTTAATTTTGGGCAGCTAACTGCACTGGAAAACTTCCTTCCTGTGAACTGGGGTCTCTGATGCCAAACTCTTGAAACCGTGCTCTTTTTACTTACCTACCCAAGTCAATTATATCCTGTCTCTAATTTGGGAGCGTCCTACCAATGGCCTGTTCACAGACCTTAGTGGCATCTCAGGCCAATGAGCCGAAAAATTTCATCACATTCAACAGGTGCCTGATTACTGTTCTCGCAGTGTGATCCGCATAAGCTCTGGAACCCAATCCAGGGTCAGGGTGACACAGCTGCTCTCTCCAGATGTCTCTGGTTGACCTCCAGACTCATCTTGCTGCCTCTGTACATACAGCTGAAGGTTTCAGAGTTCGCTGGCTCACCCCTGCTCTGGTGCTAGAAGGCTTCTATGCCCTGTGTTTCCAGGTTGGGCTTTTTTGGTTAGACCCCCTTCCTTTATGCCCACAGGCTTTCTCTTGTTGTCGACCTGGATTGGGAAAAAATGGACTTACTCTAGTTTCTCCCTGGATTTCTTTATTGTTACTTGTTCCGGTGTTATTTTCTTCATCCTCGCTGGAACAGTTGCAGTAAGTCTGGACTGTTCTGCTCACAATCACTCTGCTATCTTAGCAGGAAGCCACCTGCCACTGTCCTAATGCTACCAGGAATCATTCTCAGCTGTCATCTGCCCAAAGGTCCTCTGAAGAAATCCAACTTGGTCACATCTGTGCTCTTCCCCTTTTTTATTTCAACCTAGTTCAAAACCAGATGCTATTGAACTTGCATCTCCATCTTCAAAGGGCCACCAGCTTATATCACTAAAAACAAATCCTGCTGAAAATAAAAAGAGCTAAGAAAAGTGGGGTGGGTAGAAATGAAAAAGAAGGGGAAATAAGGACAAGAGTGGAAAGATTCACTGATGATGTCATATTCAAATCATTACCAAATGACAGTCAAAGCAAGGTTCCTTGTGGAGTTGACTGTTAAACTGATTATTGTATGTGTCCCCTGTTTCCTGCTTTGTTCACTTTATCACAACACAGGCTGCTCCACAATTAACTCCTCCGGGAGGATTGAGAGCCATTTGCCTAGAGGAAAGTGATTCTTCTTCCCTTACTTCCTAACCTTGGTCTTCAACCTTCATGTTTACTGTCTTAAAGGCTCAAAATGCTGCCACGTGAAACTAGGCCAGAAGAGGAGAAGGTTGCCTTACACCAGATCTCTTCAAGATGAGGCTAGATGACCTGAATGCTGTAAAGGGGATCCTCTCTCAGGCACCAGTGGGCTTAGATGGTCCCTGTGGTCCTATATAACTCTGAGATTCTGTCATTAGACACATTTCACTTGACTCCAAAAAGGAGAAAAAAAACAGGGTCCACAGGTGGCAGTTTTCAAAAAGGAAGATTTTAGCTCAGTATCAAAGAATGTTGTTGTTCAATCATGTCTGACTTTTTGTGACCTCATTTTGGGATTTTCCTAGCAAAGGTATTGGAATGGTTTGCCATTTCCTTCTCCAGCTCATTTTACAGATGAGGAAACTAAGGGAAACAGGGTTAAGTGACTTGCCCAAGGTCACACAGCTAGAAAATGTCTGAAGTTGGGTCTTCCCAACTCCCCTTTCCAGACTCAGGAAAATGAGTCTTCCTGACTCCAGACCCAGCACTCTATTCACGGTGCCACCTAGCATTAGGTAGTGAGTTCCTTGTCATGGAGAATGTCCAATCAGAGGCAGGTTGACCGCTTGTTGAGGATTTTGTTGAAGATATTTGTAATTTGATTGTGGATTGGGCTTATTGATCTCTGAGATCTTTCCTAACTTTTAAGATGTTTTAGTTCTGTTTCCCTTCTAAGAACATCAAAAGTTCTATCCTCACTGACTCAGGGACAATTTTCTAAGCACAAATATTCACTTTATTGGCAATCTAATGAGATGCCTGAGAGTTATGACTCTTGTAAAAGTACAGAAAAATATGATATTCTGGGCACACACTTTTTCAATTATGAACAGCTCAAACATTGTCTTGCTCCTCATCCATCTCACTCTGAAGGCTGGTGGGGAGGCTAGTCCCAAACATCTTTGCACACTTAATCTCAAACCCTACTCACGCAGCTTCTAAATTTTTAAGAATTAATCAAATGTAAATCTTGCAAAGTACAGGTTGTGATTTATATGAGTTCTGGCGAGTAAGCATGCAATCTGAAGACTTCTAAATTGAAAAGAAGGGGGCTAGGGAGAAGGAAGCTAAACGTACAGCTCAGAGTTGGTGACAAGGCTTTTTGACATGATAATTCTGGAATCTGCTGACTCTCCTAGATTTAGTTGGGTGACACAAATCTGGTGTGTTAATTTAAGGCAGGAGCCTCTGACTGCCCAGATTAGGATTGGGCTATTACAGATTTCTGATTGGCATTGGAGCAATGGCTCCCTAATTAGTCAGCTCCATAATTAATGTAGATAAAAAGAATAGACCAGAAAACAACTTGCTACATATAGAAGGGCGTGTATTTGAAGGATTATCATGGGAAGAGGGATTTATTTTGCTTGACCTGAAAGAGAAGAATCAGAAGTCATGGGTGGAAGTTACAAAAAAGACAATTCAGGCTTGATGTAAGGAAAATCTTCCTAACAAACTGAGTTATTCACAAGCAGAATTAGCTGCCTTCTGTGGTGACAGGCTCTTTGTGCTTGGAGGTCTTCAGGCAGCAGCTAGAGGCTAACTTGTTGGTTGTTATGGTAGATTCTTTTCATGGATGAGTTGTTCAAGATGGTTACTGAGGTCCCTTCCAAACCTCAAATTCTATGAGACTTTTGTCTCATCCAGGCTGACACTTATCGACTCTGTGACCTTAACTCCTTTGAGCCTGACTCCTCATCAGTATTAGATGCATTACTAATGCTTGCAATACCTTTCTCAAGGGACTGTTTTGGAAAAAGTGCTTTGCAAACTCCAAAACAGTATAGAAATGCAAATTATAATTAGACCATTTTGTTTACCCACCTTCGATTAGACAAGGGGTCACAGACCAACACTCAACCACATCTACATGTGGTTACATATATAGAAGGTCCCACTAATGGATGTAGGTTTACACATGCAATTTACCCACTTAGAAATACACTCATTGATAGGTGTGTATTGCTCATTTATAGAAAGGACCTATTTAGTGATGAATGGCCTTTCAGATTCAGTCCAAGTTCAGAAAACCACTTATGACTATTCTGAACCAATGAAGATCATTGGATTATAGATTTAGAGCTGAAAAGAACCTCAGAGACCATCTAGTTCAGTCTTCTTATTTTACAGATGAGGAAACTGAGGCCCAGAGATTAAATGATTTACCCAGGGTCACACAGTTCCCTTCTGAAATGGGATTTGAACCTGGGTCCTATTGTCCACCAGTTCAGTGCTCTATCTATTACATCAAACTGTCTTTAAATGCATTCACACAACTTGAAAGAAGGTTCTTGGTAAAGAAAATATAGCTTTCCCTGAATTACTGTTAAACAGAGTAGCCAAAGAGTCAAACCAAAGGGAATTCTTGTGACCTAGAAAGGTAAGAGACACTGAATGATAATAACAAATAGACAAAAAAAAAAAGGAAAATTATTTGGAGAATCACTGAAAAATATGTTCCCTGAGAGTCACCTCAGATAAATAGGAGACAAACTGATTCAGGCTTCTTTATTAATAAACTAGCTGCCTGTTGAATCAGCCTGATAACAATAACAACAACAAAAGCACAACAATTTTTTGTACAAATATTTAATAAGAACCACATTACTGTGCAAGGCACCATTCTCAATGTTATAGATATAAAGACAAAAGTCCAAAAAATTGGAAAAATAGGAAATTGAATTCTATTGGGTAATACAACATGTAAATGGATAAATCAGTATGATATAATATGAGGAGAGAGAAAAAAAATACTAAAATCTAGAGACAGGAAGAAAGGTTTTCCACAGGAGGCTCCTAGATCAAGCTTTGAAGACAAGGCTTCCAGGAGGTGAAGATAAGGAGGGAGGACTTTCCACATGTGGTGCACTGTCTGTACAAAGGCATAAGAGATGGAAAACTGAACTTTTGAGTTGAAGTAAGCCTGAGAGAGATACTTGACTTGCATGACTTGGGAGCTTGTGATCAAAAGAGATAGTATTTGTAAGCATTTTGTAAACCTTCAAGTACTACAGAAATTCTAGATAATAATAATATCTATAATATTATATTATAGGCATAAGTTATATCTATAATATTATAGATATAAGTATGTTATATCTATGATATAAAATTACATATCTATAATTATTATTAATAATATTATTCATTATATTTCAATAGAATTAAAATATTATTGCATTACTATTATCGACTCCAAGAACAATTTTGATTCTTTCCAGCTCTCTTGCTTAAATCCCCAAAGGATTCATCATTCTGAGTTCATTCTCTATTTTTCTGATATCTTGGATGTTCCTTATCATACCCAAGGTTATTTACCACTTTAGATTCATCCTGATTTACCTTAATTCCCTGTTTCTGAGCTTCTGTATTTAAGTTCTTGACTTATAAGGGAAAATGATCTTACCTATGATTGGGTCTCTTCCAGAAGGACCTTTTTCATCTGTCACTAAGGAATCCTCCAATGTCTCATCCCAATCATTAACCGTAATAATATTTGTAAAGCACTTATCACAGTGCTTGGCACATAATAGGTGCTGCATAAATGTCAGTTGTTGCTATCCGAATAATCCTACAAAAGATCTATATGTGATCTGTGATCTAAATAACCAGGTAAGTGTCCTTACAGAGGGCGAGAACCATCTCATATTTACCTTTGTGGAATCCCCAGCACAGTCGACTGCTCATAGGAGACATATAATGAATATTCACCGAATGAAGGGTTTAACTGACTGTATTTCAGTTTCACTTTAAGTCCTGTCTTACAGGAAACCATTTGGTCCTTCATGCTGGACTTGGTAAATGCAGGAGAATTCAAATTATCTTTATGGAAAGAGGCATAGTAAACACAGTACAAAGGATCTATTTAAAATAAAATCAATTGGAGGATTAAGGAAAACCTGGGAGAGATGATTCTGTCTCGATCAAATTAGTTCAAATAGTCATATTTTCCTTCAGTCACAAGGTGGTTTTAATCTAAATTGTTTAAATAGGTCCCTCTTCCCTTTATCTCACTTTCCCTCTTGGACACTGCCTCTATTATCGAGGCAGCAATTTGTGTTGATGCTGAAAAAATAATTACAAGAATTCTTCCAATACAAAGTCTAAAGTTAACTATACATTCTTGAAGAATAGAAGTAGGCAATGGATTACCAAGATATTCAGTCTCAAAATCATTAACTAGTATGGCAACTGTAAAATACTTTTAAAATAATTAGCTCATTTTAAATCTGAAGTATCATAATGGCCTCTCAGTTCCACATGGTTTTCTCTTCTTCTTTAGGGAGTTCATATATGAAAAGCCAAAAATACAATCACAATTGCTCTGAGCTCCTGGTTTGGAAATTTCCTAACCTTTAGGCAGCAGTTTGGTTCTATGCCTTCATTTGCATTTATATGTATATGTATATATATATATATAGACAAACCCTGGCCTTTTTAGAGGTGAGGCAAAGTTTAGGTCTTCAGAAACATTTGGGTAAAAAAGCAGAGTATTTAACACTATCAATAGACAAGCACCTGTTGCAGAAGTTGGAGAAAGAGCCTATCTTTTCTCAGAACCTTCTTCAGTTCCCTGAAGGGATGGGTCCAGCTGGTGGCATCAGCCCAAGTCTCCTACTCTGAAATGCTTATAGGGCCAACGACCCTCCTCAGTCTTTTCTGTCTCTGGCAGAACTGAGTCCTATTTTTTATTTCTCTTTTTGCTGCTGAGTCTTTCTCTCTCAAGTCTTGACGTCCTCACTCCTTCTTCTACACCAACAGATCCTTGAAGTCTTTCTCTGATTCTAAAATAACTCTTCATTTTATACAAGTTTCTCAGGACACAGGCTAGTCCCTCACTCAATCAAAACAGACTTCTTATCACAACTGATTTAAATGTCTTTTATTCAAGCATATCCAGGCCTTCTTCAAATCTAGTTATAATTGATTCAATCAAGAATTGTTCTTACGTGACAAAGATAAATATTCTTAAGTAGGGTAGAATAATCAATAGATTCTCATCCTTGCACATCTAAAAAGCCATTTTGGGCTGGATTCAAGAAAGGTATAGATTTCAAGTGTATTGATGGTGAATTGGCCTACATAGGCCATTCCATGGAGAATACTGGTTGGTTGGTTGCTATTCCTAGTTCTTAGGGCTATTTTAAGAGTTTGGGGGCTGCTTCCTGCCACCTGAGACTCAGAACTCAGGGACTCATACTCTGAGATGATGAAGAGTCCCTTCACTGGCTTCTGAGCTAAAGGATCTAATCATATAATAGATATCAAAGAGATTGACCTGGGGCTCCTCTTCCCTCTTTCTAACTGAGAATTTTATAAGGACTATATTGATCTTCCCAAGGGATGAGCTTACCCATTGTATTCCATATTGTAACCTCTATGTGGCTATGAGTACGTGGTATCTAAAGCACATGTTCTGCATAGGTAAGCATAATTTAGCTTTGTGCTACCTGTTTTGTGCTCATTCCTTCCTCATTTTAGCTGAATGAGTGTGCTCACATGGACATATCCAAGCTCATAGGCCACCTTGTAGTCTAAAGAAGTCAGGAGCTCCTGGATCCTGGGACAACTTAGAAGGTGGCAAAGGAAATTTCTGTGTTGGAGACCAGCTACTTACAAGAGCATTGGTCCACATCTGGTCATTTTACTAGCAGACATGTCCTGTGTGTGATTTGAACAGTGTCAAGCCAAGGTGGAATGTCAAATAGTAGCCCTGCAAATTGATTTATGTTCTGATGAAATTTTAGTATCAGCTTCCCAATAGACTGTCTTAATAGCCACAAGTTAATAGAAGGAGGAAAGGAGGGAGGTGGAGAGAGAGAATGAGGAAGAACAAGAGATGGAGGAGGAGAAGGAAGTAGGAGGAAGGGAAGGGGAGGACAAGAAGGAGGGGGAGAAGAAGAACACTGATGAGGCAGAAAGGCATCATGACCGATGTCAGGAGGTTAAAGGGTAGTAGAGTACCACATGGGGAAAGCTAAAGACCACAGAGTAGTGGAAGCTAAGTGACAGATAACAAGAGGGGGAAGCTAGAACCTCTGAGGAAGAAACAATAGCTTATGCTCCAAGAAATGATGATGCATCCATAGGTGTTGTCAGGTGAGGGATCACTCGATAAGGGTCACTAGAAGAGATGAGTAATGGGGTTTGGTGACCGCCTGCTGAGGGACACTGAAGCAGTTATTTGTCAACCAGATAACAATTATGAAAAGATGTACTATTTTCCTGGAGTATATATTTAGAATGGGGTAGAGAACATCCCAGAACCTGTCAAAGTAAAAGAATATTTCCCATTTCTAGTGATTCACATAGGAACAAATGCTGCTGCCACAAGTTTCTAGGAAACATTGCTAAAGATTTCAGAGTTTAGGCCCCAAAACTGTAGACCCTGGGAAGACATATGATGTTTTTATTAGTGTTACCTGTTGAAAGCAAAAGAAATTCTAAAAGCAAAAATCTATTTAAGAAGATACCAACTGAAAATAGGGTGTATATTTCTGGAAATTGGCATATAATATAGAAATTAGAGCCTATAATATAGGCTCCTGGCCAGAAATGGAGCACATCTAGGGGTAGCAAAGGATGTATTTTTTTTTTTTTTTGGAGTCTTGAAAATCTAATCCAAAGGGTTTTAAGCAGAAAGGGAAGAGGAAAAGGAAAAGGAAGGAGAAAAAAATCCCCCACCAACTTAGATAGAGAACAGCTTCAGTATAGGAAAAAATAGTATAACAACAACATTGCAAAACTGAACAATTTTGAAAGACTTAAGAACTCTGATCAATGCAGTGATCAACCATGATTCCAGAGCTGATGGGCTGGCAGAGGTAGTGGACTAAATATACAGAGAGAAGCACATCTTTTTGAACATCACCAATATGAGAATTTGTTTTGCTAAACTATGTGGATTTAATACATGGGTTTCTTTTTGTCAAGAAGGCAAGAGGTGTGGAGAGAGGTAGGAAGAAGAGAAAATACAAGTTTGTTCATTTATAAAAAACAAAAAAGAAGAGCTATACATTCAGAAGTTCACAGGAGATAAAGTTCAAGAAAAGAGCTAGAAATTCCCTACGGTCTCACACATTAATGCACAAATGAACGAGGTATGAGTAACAAGTAAGGTGAACTAATTGGCCAGGGAACCTAACTTAAGGAGATAAATTTGACCTTGTAATTGCCACTGAGACTTAATAGAATGAAATCTATGACTATAATAAGCCTGTGGAAGGGTATAACTTATTCAAAAGAAACAGGATAGGGTATATTACGAATCTTGTGAAGAAATCAAGAAATTGGAATACATTGGAGTGCAGATCATATATAAAGTAGAATAAATAATTTTTTCAACCCCAGTTCTACCTTCAGTGATAAAATACCTAATCATGAGCATTGGACTTAGTACAAAAGTTTTTTGAAGTGGAATGACATTGCACAGGAATCATATTTGAATGAACTATAGAAATTTGGCCATGCTTCTGGGGTCATCTATAAATGAGAATAGATATATTTGAGAAGTGGGAGCAAGCATGGTATTCCAGCATGCCCCTAAGAAGCAAGGGATGGAGAGAGGCATGAAATAAGAATTTATTAATTACCTACGATGTGCTAAGTATAAGACATAGGACTGGTGAGGTTCCAATTGACTGGGGCTGCTATCCTGCAGATTTCTGGGATAATGGGAAACAGAGCTGGTATAGACATTCACTCTTCTAATACTAGGGATTTAGGAGTATTGGTGGCTTGGAGTTGTCAGGGATATGCTTGAGTCAGTTCCAACTGACTTTTGAGAACTGTTAAGTTCCCAGTGTGAGTATTTACACCACAGAAATCAGCAAATGTTACAAATCAGGGCTTGATTTATTATTTTGTGGATTGTCTAGGCTAAAGAAAGTAATGGAGGAAATGTTAATAACTTATAAGTGTGTCAAGTGTTTTCAGAAAGCCTGTTGTTCAATGTGGAGGCAATAGATTAAGAATACTGTTGTAGATCTGGGGTCAGAGAGCTTGGATTCAGAAGCCACCTTTTGCATTTTTCTACCTCTGTGTCCTTGGGCAAATAATTTCATTTTCTTGGGCCTTCATTTTCTCGTGTTAAAATGATCAGGTTGAGCTTGATAATCTCAGAGGTTCCTTCCAATGCTAAGTCTACTATGATCCTAGCCAGCGATATTACTGCTACCCAAGATGGGAGGAATCAGGTATACACAGAAGTTACCCTATCTGGGAAATATACACCCAGTTTTATGGCAGATTCCACGTCCAAGGCCCTTCTCCCTTGGACGCTGAACAAAATTCATGATGCCCCAAGTGAGCTATCAGCAGGCTTTTGCCCCTACTCCCAATCTCTCCATCTCAAGGAATGGTATCTGAAGTCTTTGAGGCCCAATCTCTCTTCTCTGTAGCAAGCCACAGCACTGAGCTCTCCAAGCTGGGGGTTTATTTCACAGAAAAGGAACTTAAAACACTGCATGGTCCAAGTGGTCATCGGTTCCTGAGAATCGGCCAGGAAAGCAAGCAAATAGAGAATGAATGGTGATGTCCCAGGCTAAGTGTGAGGATGATAACTACCTACAAATATTCGGACGGTATAAACACAAGGGAAAGCCAACTGTCTCCCCCGTGGTTCTTTAATGCTGCAAATTGCTTTGTGAAGAGCAAAAATAGCACTCCTCACTTGGGATCAATAAGCAGCTCCCTACTGATATTCTTTAAGCCTTTAAAAGTGTGGAAGTAATCATGCTGTGGGGGAGCTTCCGTGAGGCCCAGGCGATTCTTAGATGGCGGTGGGAAAGCTGCCCGAGACAGGAGAACAGAGAGGGAAAGGGAAGCATCTGGAACATCCCTGGAAGGAAAAAACAAACAAACAAACACACACAAAAAAAATCCAGACACACAACACATAACCAAAGGGAGAGAAGCAAGAGGAAGGGAGAAAAAGAAAATCTTCCAGTGTGCAATCGAGGGTTAGCCTTTATTTTACTTTTTAAACTAAAATGAATATGGACAAAGAATTCTGATGAGGTGATTCTAACATGGCTACAATGCTTTATAAAGAGAAACTAATGAGCTTAAAATTATTTATCATTTCAAGGATTTTTAGTAGGTTGGGTTGATGTTTGATGTGAAGTTTCAAAGAAAACATTTAATTTTGAGGTGGCTAGGTGGCACAGTGAATAGAGCACTAGGTGAATAAAGTGCTGGCCCTGGAGTCAGGAGGACCTGAGTTCAAATCCAGCCTCAGACACTTAACATTTACTAGCCATGTGACCTTGGGCAAGTCACTTAACCCCAAATGCCCTGCCTTCCCCCTCTCCCCCGAAAAAAGACAAAAAGAAAAAGAAAACATTTAATTTAAAAATAAATGAAATATAATTTCATAGTATACTTAATAATGTTACATTTGTTGCAAAGGTTTATTTTTTCTTTCTCAATGAGGAGGTGGGAGTGAGAGAAAATACTCGTTACTTTTTTAAAATTTAATTTTAAAATATTCTAGTGTTAGAGCTTTAAAAATAGCAAGAAAAGGGATACTTTGGCATTGGTTTATCTACTATATAGCCTTTTAAAAAAAGCAAACAAAGCTTGAAAGTTAAAAGCTGGTCACTTGTTCAATTTCATGATGACGTTCTAGCTCCCTCCTTCTTGGGCACTGGGTATTCAGGAAAGAGTATCAAATAATGAATATTGACAGTGTGACAGAGCCCTAACTAGGAATTCTGGTGCCTGGGGCAAATTCAGAGGTCAAGGGGAGAAGGGGATGCCCTCTAAACTCTGAGAGGTGTTTGGGAAGTGGGGTAGGAGGAGAGGGTATAATGATAGGGAAAGATAGGGCTATGGAAGAGGAGCATTACAGTTAGACCAGATGTTTGGGTGAGGAGTCTAGGATTGCACAGATGAATGAGGATGGCCCTGGGGCATGGCATGAGGCCAGTGGTGTGGCATGGGGAAGGTATATTGGAGGATCACTGCATGGAGGAAAATGCTCCTTGTACATCAGCTCTACTTAGGATCCCAGAAGCAAAATTCCACTGGTCCTGCTCTAATTATGGCTTCATAAGTGGGACAGAAGTCCTAAATCTTGTATTAAGCAATTACTTAAGAGCAGAAATCTGGTTCATAATGATTACCTCTCTGTGATGATGACTATTGAAAGTCAAGGTGGAAGGTGAGAATAGGGATGGGTAGAAGATTCTTGGGGACAAGTAAGAGACAACTTGTCTAGTTGTCTAGAAGCCTCCCACCAAGAAGACAGAAAATTGGAGGACTGGTACGTAAAAGGGCAGCACTAGCCTGGATGTAAAGACACCACTTCTCAAACTTGCAAGTACCAGTTACCCCATCCCATCATTTGTGTGCTCCCAGAAAGTTGTGACACACCTCTGGGGAAGGGAAGTGATCTCTGCAGAGCTGTTCCTCATTTCCTCTGGGTCTTGGGAAGGGAGCAGAGGAAGATTGATGTTTGGTGCTCATGGCTCTGGGCAAGTGAGGGGATCAAGGGAGACTAAGCCTGGTCATTTTTTTTCTCCTTAGTTTAAAAGGTGCCATTTATTCAGAATATATTACATACCCAATCACATACCAAACGCTGAGGCCACAACAAATGAAGAGAATCTTTGAACAAGGATGCTTTGACTGTTCAAAGCCCTCAGCCATTAGAACCGTTTGGCTCACCAGAATAGAGTTGGATTTTCTCTTCTCAATACGAGGCTTTTTAGGTCTGAGTTATTTAAATGATTGCTTTCATTTCTAACAGACTTTTGATGCTGTCAACAGACCAGTCTGACCAGATGACCCAGATACTTGGCCCATTAAGTTCGTCAGAGGCCAACATTTTCCTTGAACAGTGGAGTTGGTGGTCCTATTTCCCTACTATCTACTTGGCTACATAGGGTGGAGATCACCCAAATGAATTTAATTTCACAGTTCAGGTTACGGTTTTCTCACTGCATGCAGGCCTGACCTTGACCTAAAGAGACAACTTTGGAAAAGCCCCAAGGGAGACAGAGCAGTAGAATAATAAAGTAAAATTCTGTCATTCAAATATTGAGAGGCAATGTTGATTAGTGGATAGAGGGCTGGCTCCATAGTCAGGAACAGTTGAATTCAAATCCTGCCTCCAACACATTCTGCCATGTGACTGTGTGACCCTGGGAAAGTCACTTAAAATGGTGGTGCCCTCCCTCTGTTGCTTATCTCCAATTTCTCCTGTATATATTTTGTTTGTAGCTATATACAACATACTGTTTTCATGTTGCCTTCCACGTTAGACTGTCAACTTCCTAAAATCAGAGACTGTTTTTTTGGTAGGGGGAGGGAGTGTCTTTCTTAGTGTTTCTAGTGCTTGGTATAGTGACTGACAAGTAGTTTTCACTTAATAAATGCTTGTTGACTGACTGACAATCTCTCAGTGCTGAAGGCAATTCTCTAAGATAATAAGTTACAGAAACTTTATAGGTCTGCTTGGGTAAATTAGTTTCTTCACCAGAATTTACCAATGGCAAAGAAATCATAGGTCCAGAACATCTTCTACCCTCCCCATATAAATATTTATAATATATATGTACGTATATGTGGATATGTGGATATATATACATGTATAAACATATATTTACATACATATACATGTGTACACACATAAATTTTATATACATGTATATGTATGTAAATATGTGTGTACATATAGCACAGTATTGAGCCAAAGTCCGTCATACCACTTATTTTATGTTTGTTCTTGGGAAAATCACCTGAACTCCCTGGGCCCAGTTACCTCAACTATAAAATGATGGGGCTAGATTTGATGATCCCTTCTAAATTAAATTCCCTTTATAGTCTAACATTCTATGACTGTAACTATACAGTTGTATATATGGAAGAGTTCAGTCCATCAAAGTTATGTTAATGTGTGAATTCTGTCTGCTATATATGTCTCTAGACATCTGGATGGGTCCTCTAGAAATATGGCAGCCGCTGGACCTTGGATATGCCATTTTCATTTCTTATATTCAGTTTCTCCATTCATAAATATGGAGTTGGATAAATACTATACTACACAAAACTCCTGAGATTTCTTTTGCTTCCAAGATAACAGAGTTTTGTGTTCCCCCAACGTGTACAATGACCAATAACTGTGTGCTCACAATGATCTGCGATAGATGCTGGAGATTGTGTATGGGGAGGGAGAGGGGACGGGGTTGAGGAGGATAAAAGGAAGGACAACAAAACCCCAAAGGGGTTCAGAACCTAGCTGGGGAAATGAGACTGACACACATTGAACATTGATAGTAACTGACATTTCTGCGAGAGGCAGGGAGCCTTGGACAAAAGAATGCCTGGACTCGAGCCTTTCGGACACATGTTAACCCATCACAAGTCACTCAACTTCTCCATAACAACAACAAAAATAATAGAAGTTAACGCTGATAGAGTGTTTTAAGGTTTGACAGGCGCTTTACAAACGTCATCAATCCAGTGCTCTAGAGCATCAGTCCTCCAAGTGTGGTCCAAGGACCCTGTAGGATTCCCTGAGACCCCTTCAAGGGGTCTGTGAGGACCAAACTATTTTCATGATAATATTATCATATTTTAATTTCTAATATGGAAGCATAAGCAGTAATAACCCACATAAACAAAACTCTTTGGGAGTGTCCTCAATCATTTTTAAGAGTGTAAAGGGATGGGGCGGCTAGGTGGCACAGTGAATGGAGCACCTGCCCTGGAGTCAGGAGAACCTGAGTTCAAATCCAGACTCCGACACTTAACAGAAAAACTAGCTGTGTGACCTTGGGCAAGTCACTTAACCCCAATTGCCCTCCAAAAAGAAAGAAAATAGTGTAAAGGGGTCTTTAGATGAAAAGGTTTGAGAACTGTTGCCCCAGACAACTCCCCAAGACTCTAAGTTGTAGAGACCGTTGTTATTGTTGTTGTTTGTGGTTGTTACTGTTCATCTTTCTCCCAAAGAAGACCGATGATGTCATGAGGGTGATGTCTTGGCTTGCATGTTAACTGGATGTGAGCAGGGAAGGGCTGTGCGAAGTTGTCAGCCTCCCTCTCTCCTCCAGAGTCACTGAAACCCAGCCGCAAGACACTGACCCTCCCTAGAGGGAGTATCCTCATCTGGGAGTTCCCTGTATCATGGAAATCCCTATAGTCCAGTCCCTATGCCTTTAAGACTTGCAAATCCCTTTACATTCATTGTCTTATTCAACCTCATCATAACCTTTCGGTGACACAAGTACCAACATCCCCCTTCTATAGATGAGAAAAGTAGAGCTTTGAGTGGTCTGATACCACCCATTTAAACTTGGGAAAGACTCTCTGGTTTCCTCTATTTCCTCACCCATAAAATGGGGATAATAATGATTTTTCCAATTATCCCACAGAGTTTGTTGTGAGGACTCAATGAGATGATGCCTGATGATAGAAGTGTGAACAGTCCAGATGTGAGTTATTAATACCCCTACCCTCTGACAGTCTCACCTAGTTCTAACAGAGCCAGGAATAGGTGTGGCAGAGAGAACAAGAGCTCCCTGGTCTGACTGACAGCACGCTTTCCAATATCCAATCCTTGGTGCTGTATTTCACAGTTCAGGCCAGCAAGTTCTGGAGGCCATGATTCTCTCTATGGTCCTTTGAAACTCTCGCCAAGAAAAGATGTTTATGTGTTGCCGCTATCACTGGTGATGTAACTATGACAGCAGCATCCTCTTCGCAAGGCCAGAGTCCCTTGGTGCCGTCACCCTCCCTGTGACGCTCCCAGCCAAGGCCAGGGAGCTGGGGAGAGAGAGGGAAGCCCTTTACCTCTTAGTCCAATTTTATACATTGGCTCTCACAGCATTAATAAATTGGTTACATTTGCCTCACATTTGGCAGGCAGGGTTTGAGATACTATTTTGATCCCCTTGGAAAACATGAATCACTTTCCTGCTGGGGCTCCAGTTACCTACTCCCCCCACCTCCTTTGTGCCTGTTCAAGGCACTTTGGATTAACAAAGGTCAGACACTGGCCTTGGGGAGTTGGCGGGGGGGGAGGGGGGGAGAATGG